>JAPQNM010000015.1:3685036-3720036 GCA_029783475.1 Metacarcinus magister
ACACAAAGGAGGAGGAGGAGGAGGAGGAGGAGGAGGGGGAGGAGGGGGAGAATATTATGATTTTGCTGTAGGAGTTTGGAGAGAGGGAGAGAGAGAGAGAGAGAAAGAGAGCGCGATAGAGATAGAGAGATAAATAGAGAGAATAAATAGTTTTAGGTGTATCACACATGCGTATATAGTGTTTGATATTATAGTAATGATGAAACTGAGTCCAGATTCGTGTTCAGTTTGACTGAAAACCTTTAGGTACAAATTTTCATGAAATTCTGAGGTGTGGAAATTTTTCACGAAATTTTCAAGGGTGTCACCTTAGATTTTTTTCATGAAATCATGTTTTTCAAAATAACTCGAAAAGTATGAGGTTTACGTAAAAAACATACGTAATAGTAAATATAGAGCAGGAGACGCCCGTTCCTTTGAGCTTTACTAGAATGTAATTGGAATGTAAGTAATGGAGATATTGATATATTTGTATTTTACACGAAACTTCTACTTAATTACATTTTTCTCCTAAACCAAAAGAGTAATTTACAAACGGATTACACCATCAGATAGAACTTGTCAAGCTAAACAACTTTGTTCCTATACATCTTTGTTGTAGGACTAATACTTTACTTGTAAAATGACCAAACTATTTTGGACTCAAATTCTGGTGGAAATCTTCGGGCCAAAAATTTCACGAATCCATTTTCATCACAAATCCACGAAAACTTATATTGAAGTTAAAGGTTTTGAAATTAATAATAATACATGTTAAGGAAGTGTTGCTGTTGGAGTAAATAAATATTAATAATTATAATAATAAATATTAATGATAAAAATAAATATTAATGATAAAAATAAATATTAATGATAAAAATAAATATTAATGATAAAAATAAATATTAATAATAAAAATAAATATTAATGATAAAAATAAATATTAATGATAAAAATAAATATTAATGATAAAAATAAATATTAATGATAAAAATAAATATTAATGATGAAAATAAATATTAATGATAAAAATAAATATTAATGATAAAAATAAATATTAATGATAAAAATAAATATTAGGAGGAGGAGGAGGATGTGTAATGTTGCTAAATATTTCACTTCTTTTTTTGTTTAAGCCACAAGAGAATAGGTTGTGTGTGTGTGTGTGTGTGTGTGTGTGTGTGTGTGTGTGTGTGTGTGTGTAGACCTATTTTAACTTTATTGTTGCATTTTCTTGTTCATTTTCCTAACTGCTTATCTTCTTATCTTCTATCTTTGTTTGTAATATTCTACCATTCATCATATTTTCTCTTCTTCCCCTGTTTAGTCATTCATCTATTTCCGTTTCTATGTTTTATTTTTTATTTTTTGTCGTTTTTCCAATTATATATCGTGACTTTTTTTTTTTTATTATTATTATTATTTTATTCACTTGAAAGCAAAACGAAAGAAAAAAAAAAAGAAGGTTATTTTTATTTTCTTCATGATTAATTGGCAATGTTATCCATGCACGATATTGTTATTATTTTTATTTTAATGCATGTAGATATTTTTTATACATGTCAATATTTTTTTTTATATATATACTTATTTAGTCAATGAAAAGCCGTTGCCTTTCATCTTGTTTTCTTGATTTATTTAATTCAATTTCCTTTTATCTATTTTACTATTAATTTTATTATTAATTTGTTCATTTAATTTAGTATTTGTTATTTATTTAGTTATTTATTTATTCTCTCTCTCTCTCTCTCTCTCTCTCTCTCTCTCTCTCTCTCTCTCTCTCTCTCTCTCTCTCTCTCTCTCTCTCTCTCTCTCTCTCTCTCTCTCTCTCTCTCTCTCTCTCTCTCTCTCTCTCTCTCTCTCTCTGTCTCTCTCGCATTCTTTATGTGTGTGTGTGTGTGTGTGAGAGAGAGAGAGAGAGAGAGAGAGAGAGAGAAGAGTAGTAGTAGTAGTAGTAGTAGTAGACGGAAGGCAGAGAGGAAGAACGGAAACACATACGAGGAGGAGGAGGAGGAGGAGGAAGAAGAGGAAGAGGAAGAGGAAAAGGAAAGACATAGGAGAAGAGGAAGGAAAAGAAGAGTAAAGAGAAAAGATTAGAAGACGGAAAAAACACTTGTAATTGCTCTATATATCCTCTTCCTCCTCCTCCTCCTCTTCCTACTCCTCCTCCTTCCTTCTCTTCCTCCTCCTCCTTTTGAAGTGCAATGTAACTATTTCAAATGATTGATCTGAAGTTCCATTGATGTTAACAAGTCTTTCCTTCAATTCTGTCTCATATCTACACATCATTATAGTTGTTTTTTTTATTTTTATGTACTATCGCCTCCACTGCTTCCTGGACACCCAAGGCAAAAAGGGTCAATTCCTTAATCCCATAAAGACCTCTCTCCCTCCCTCATCTCAATCTCTTTTATTTTTTGTTCTCTCTTTCTCTCACGCACAAACACACACACACACACACACACACACACACCAAAAAAAAAGTAATAAATTGTATAGTTTATATATGTATTATAAATTTATTTTAATCCACATTTGAAAGACAAGGACATTATGGAATTATTGAGAGAGAGAGAGACGGGACATATTTTTGCATTTCCTCAACCCCTCTTTCACATGCATCAATTACAAATGACACACTATCCGTGGCCTTGTTGCCCTAGGTACCCACTTATCGACCAACCCGTTTTAGAGATGAACAGCTAGGTGAGCTGTGCCGGCCGGGCCTTCGAAATATACTGGCCTGGGTCTAGAGAAGTCGAGGTTTAAGAAATGGGCCGATTTTCAAGTTTCAGTGCATTATTTTATTTACTTCACCCATTACCAAGCTAACAGATATTAAGAAAAACAAAACCTACCATAGTGTTTGTGATACATTGCTGCATTCTCCAGACTCAGGCCAGTATATTTCGGAGACCCGGCTGTGCGCAGACTGCCTTCGCCAGTGATCCAACGCAAGTTAGCAGATTCGTAGTCAGAGGTGCAGAGCATCACACTAATATTTCATTAGTCTCAAGTTCTGTGATTGAGGCTATATGATCCGGACAGACTATGATGTGTAACTTCTGAAATGTGTGACCATGTTTGCATTATAAAACACGTACTCCAGGACACCACATAGTTTGGACCGTAGTGTTGTGAAGCAAGGTTTCATTGTATCTAATGTTATATCAGCGGACAAGATTGGATTAAATAATTAGGACAACATTGACCGCAATTTAAGTAAAATAAAAAGTAATGTAAACAGTTGGATCTTTTATTAAGTATTTTTGACATAATGAGGTTCCAGAAACGTAACCAATTTTAGAGAGCAAAGAGTATAGAATCCATGGTTGGCATGACAACTAGCTTCCATACGCCTTCGGCCGCTCACAGACGACGTACTTCTCGAAGGCGCAGCCCACGTCGTGCCAGGTGATGCCGTCCCCGTAAACATCATTGAGGACGGCGAGGCAGTCCTCGTCCCCGTCAGCGTTGTCTGGCTGGGAGCGTTGGAGGCTGTTGGTAGGAACAGTGATTAGTGAACAACAGATTAGAGACAAATTGAACATGAACATTAAGAACAAGGAAACTAGTGCAGGCCGAGCAGTGCCACCAACCTGCCGGTGTGAGACCAGTGTGTGTACTGCGAGGCGACGCAAGTCTGCCACCTCCACTCGTAGGACGAGACCCTGGCGCCGCTGGTCCAGATGTAGGGCACGTGGTCTGCAGGAAAAACAAGTTAGGAAGGAAGGCACCGCGGCCATGCAAAGGAAGACTGTCCTACCATTCCGTGCAGGAACACAAGGGCGGAGACTCACAGGTGCTCATGATGCCCGTGATGAACATGTCCTCAGCTTGGTCCTCGATGCTGACTGCGTGGAAGCCGACTGGGTGTCCGTCGTAGGGCAAAGAGCGGCAGTAGTTTTCAGCCTGCTGGTGGTTGAAGGTGCGGCCGGGAAGGAAACACCACGAAAAGTGGTACTCGCGTCTGTTGGAGGCTTGGTGCACCTGTGGAGTGCACGAGACAACCGGTAAAAAGGTGACCAACGGAACAATATTAAGTCAAGCTCAGATTTATAGTCATTGACAACACTGAATACTCACCACCGATCCTGCTGCGAAGCCGCAGGGCAGCGGGCCCCGAGGAACTGACACTGCAGGCTGGGGCTGGGGCAGGACGGGCGCCGCTGATGGGAGACTCCGCCCTGAAGAAAAGAAAACCGGTACGGCAGGACCCACCACGGGCAGCACGGCCTGCGGCGGTGCTCTTACTGCTGCGGCGAAGTCCGTGGCAGCTGCACCGAACACAGCTCCATCGTAACCGAACTCCTGCCCCGCCGCCACCGACGCCGCCGCCACTACTGCTGCCACAACGTACCACAGCATCTGCAACAAAGCCATTAGCAACCACACCATCACCACCACTATGACACTAACGTTAACACTGCCACATTGACACTGTAACAAAAATAGCCGCAGTCACTTACCTCGGGAGTGTGTTCAGGGTGGAAGTTCCTTCAACTCTGCCAAGTCGCTGTCCCGCGTGGCTCCTCCTCGACTCTGCCGCCGCCTGATTGGTGCAGGCGCCAGACACGCCTCGCCTGGCCATTGGACGGACTCTGTCATGGGATGAGTGATGGTTAGTTGCAGCGCGGGATCATTTACAAATTACTGTTACTATCGTTACAGTTTTTGATGTTTAGCACAAAAGCGGATTTTATATATTCATAAGACTTTCAATATTTTGTTTCTTATGAATTACCGTTGTTTGTGTTTTTGTCTGAGATGTGTTGTGTTTTAACGTGTTGCAAATCAACTTTTTGTTTTGCTTTAGACATTTTTCATTGCTTTTTTTCCCTATATGTTAATTTTGTTGCTGTTATGATTATTAATTCTAGAAATTGTATTAGTAATAGTTTAAGTTGTTTTAGTAACATAAATTATTGTTATTACAATAGTTTAGTTAACGTTGTAGTAGTAATATTAGTAATCGTAGTAATAGTAGCAGTAGTAGTAGTAGTAGTAGTAGTAGTAGTAGTAGTAGTAGTAATAGTGTAGTAGTAGTAGTAGTAGTAGTAGTAGTAGCAGCAGCAGCAGCAGCAGCAGCAGCAGCAGTAGTAATCGTGGTAACAGTTGCAGTAGTAGTAGTAGTAGTAGTAGTAGTAGTAGTAGTAATAGTAGTAGTAGTAGTAGTAGTAGTAGTAGTAGAGAAGTAGCAGCAGCAGCAGCAGCAGCAGTAGTACTCGTGGTAACAGTTGTAGTAGCAGTAATAGTAATAGTAATAGTAGTAGGAGTAGTATTAGCGGCAGTACTATCATAGTAGTAGTAGTAGTAGTAGTAGTAGTAATAGTAGTAATAGTAGCAGTAGTAGTATGATAGTAGTAGAACCAGTAGTATAAATAACGGCAGCAGCACCAGCTGTTACTGTTACAGCCCCACGTGAGGAACATCATAACAGCTGTAGTGACGCAGCTGTAACATCACAACACAAGTTTAAGGACGAGGAAGAGTGAAAACAAACGTACATTTATTACACTTTTATTGCACTTCCGTCCACTCTTAAACACAGGAAGAGTGTTTAGTGTTCCTTCAAACTACTGGACAACCATCACTTATGTTTAGTCGGACAACCAGTTCCTTGAAGTTATTAAGGTAGTTAGCAGAGGTGGAGTAAAAAGACAACTTATCTTAGTTATCGTAATTATTGTATTTTTTCATCTTAAAAGCCAAATTCAAAATGCCAGTTGAGAAATAAACACACATGTAGACATTCTTATACACACGCACACACATACACACGAATACACAGGTAAAAATATAATACACATAACCACGTGACATGCTCAAAAGTATTATCACCTTTAAGGAAATTGCATCTCGGTCCAAGCATTGTGTTGAGAATACTTACTGCAGGGAAGCGGACGGGTTGAAGTGTGTATAGAGAAGGTGGGTTTTATATGAGAGGGACGGGACGGGACATATTTTTGCATTCCCTCAACCTCTCCTTCACATGCATCAATTACAAATGACACTATCCGTGGCCTTGTTGCCTTAGGTACCCACTTATCGACCAACCCGTTTTAGAGATGAACAGCTAGGTGAGCTGTGCCGGGCCTTCGAAATATACTGGCCTGGGTCTAGAGAAGTCGAGGTTTAAGAAATGGGCCGATTTTCAAGTTCAGTGCATTTAATTTTATTTACTTCACCCATTACCAAGCTAACAGATATTAAGAAAAACAAAACCTACCATAGTGTTTGCGATACATTGCTGCATTCTCCAGACTCAGGCCAGTATATTTCGGAGACCCGGCCAGTGATCCAACGCGAGTTAGCAGATTCGTAGTCAGAGGTGCAGAGCATCACACCAATATTTCATTAGTCTCAAGTTCTGTGATTGAGGCTATATGATCCGGACAGACTATGATGTGTAACTTGTGAAATGTGTGACCATGTTTGCATTATAAAACACGTACTCCAGGACACCATAGTTTGGACCGTAGTGTTGTGAAGCAAGGTTTCATTGTATCTAATGTTATATCAGCGGACAAGATTGGATTAAATAATTAGGACAACATTGACCGCAATTTAAGTAAAATAAAAAGTAATGTAAACAGTTGGATCTTTTATTAAGTATTTTTGACATAATTTTCTAGATTACTTTGAGGTTCCAGAAACGTAACCAATTTTAGAGAGCAAAGAGTCTATAGAATCCATGGTTGGCATGACAACTAGCTTCCATACGCCTTCGGCCGCTCACAGACGACGTACTTCTCGAAGGCGCAGCCCACGTCGTGCCAGGTGATGCCGTCCCTGTAAACATCATTGAGGACGGCGAGGCAGTCCTCGTCCCCGTCAGCGTTGTCTGGCTGGGAGCGTTGGAGGCTGTTGGTAGGAACAGTGATTAGTGAACAACAGATTAGAGACAAATTGAACATGAACATTAAGAACAAGGAAACTAGTGCAGGCCGAGCAGTGCCACCAACCTGCCGGTGTGAGACCAGTGGGTGTACTGCGAGGCGACGGAAGTCTGCCACCTCCACTCGTAGGTGGAGACCCTGACGCCGCTGGTCCAGATGTAGGGCACGTGGTCTGCAGGAAAAAAAAGTTAGGAAGGAAGGCACCGCGGCCATGCAAAGGAAGAGTGTCCTACCATTCCGTGCAGGAACACAAGGGCGGAGACTCACAGGTGCTCATGATGCCCGTGATGAACATGTCCTCAGCTTGGTCCTCGATGCTGACTGCGTGGAAGCCGACTGGGTGTCCGTCGTAGGGCAAAGAGCGGCAGTAGTTTTCAGCCTGCTGGTGGTTGAAGGTGCGGCCGGGAAGGAAACACCACGAAAAGTGGTACTCGCGTCTGTTGGAGGCTTGGTGCACCTGTGGAGTGCACGAGACAACCGGTAAAAAGGTGACCAACGGAACAATATTAAGTCAAGCTCAGGTTTATAGTCATTGACAACACTGAATACTCACCACCGATCCTGCTGCGAAGCCGCAGGGCAGCGGGCCCCGAGGAACTGACACTGCAGGCTGGGGCTGGGGCAGGACGGGCGCCGCTGATGGGAGACTCCGCCCTGAAGAAAAGAACACCGGTACGGCAGGACCCACCACGGGCGGTGCTCTTATTGCTGCGGCGAAGTCCGTGGCAGCTGCACCGAACACAGCTCCATCGTAACCGAACTCCTGCCCCGCCACCACCGACGCCGCCGCCACTACTGCTGCCACAACGTACCACAGCATCTGCAACAAAGCCATTAACAACCACACCATCACCACCACTATGACACTAACATTAACACTGCCACATTGACACTGTAACAAAAATAGCCGCAGTCACTTACCTCGGGAGTGTGTTCAGGGTGGAAGTTCCTTCAACTCTGCCAAGTCGCTGTCCCGCGTGGCTCCTCCTCGACTCTGCCGCCGCCTGATTGGTGCAGGCGCCAGACACGCCTCGCCTGGCCATTGGACGGACTCTGTCATGGGATGAGTGATGGTTAGTTGCAGCGCGGGATCATTTACAAATTACTGTTACTATCGTTACAGTTTTTGATGTTTAGCACAAAAGCGGATTTTATATATTCATAAGACTTTCAATATTTTGTTTCTTATGAATTACCGTTGTTTGTGTTTTTGTCTGAGATGTGTTGTGTTTTAACGTGTTGCAAATCAACTTTTTGTTTTGCTTTAGACATTTTTCATTGCTTTTTTTCCCTATATGTTAATTTTGTTGCTGTTATGATTATTAATTCTAGAAATTGTATTAGTAATAGTTTAAGTTGTTTTAGTAACATAAATTATTGTTATTACAATAGTTTAGTTAACGTTGTAGTAGTAATACTAGTAATCGTAGTAATAGTAGCAGTAGTAGTAGTAGTAGTAGTAGTAGTAGTAGTAGTAGTAGAAGTAATAGTGTAGTAGTAGTAGTAGTAGTAGTAGTAGTAGTAGTAGTAGTAGTAGCAGCAGCAGCAGCAGCAGTAGTAATCGTGGTAACAGTTGTAGTAGTAGTAGTAGTAGTAGTAGTAGTAGTAGTAGTAGTAGTAGTAGTAGTAGTAGTAGTAGTAGTAGTAGTAGTAGTAGTAGCAGCAGCAGCAGCAGCAGCAGCAGCAGTAGTACTCGTGGTAACAGTTGTAGTAGCAGTAATAGTAATAGTAATAGTAGTAGGAGTAGTATTAGCGGCAGTACTATCATAGTAGTAGTAGTAGTAGTAATAGTAGTAATAGTAGCAGTAGTAGTATGATAGTAGTAGAACCAGTAGTATAAATAACGGCAGCAGCACCAGCTGTTACTGTTACAGCCCCACGTGAGGAACATCATAACAGCTGTAGTGACGCAGCTGTAACATCACAACACAAGTTTAAGGACGAGGAAGAGTGAAAACAAACGTACATTTATTACACTTTTATTGCACTTCCGTCCACTCTTAAACACAGGAAGAGTGTTTAGTGTTCCTTCAAACTACTGGACAACCATCACTTATGTTTAGTCGGACAACCAGTTCCTTGAAGTTATTAAGGTAGTTAGCAGAGGTGGAGTAAAAAGACAACTTATCTTACTTATCGTAATTATTGTATTTTTTTCATCTTAAAAGCCAAATTCAAAATGCCAGTTGAGAAATAAACACACATGTAGACATTCTTATACACACATTTCACATTTCTTTAACCGTACTGTGGTCGGGTAATTTGTCCTCCAGTAGTCTGTTTGCAGATGGTTGGCTTGTCGTGGTGGCAGCCAATATCGTGCCAGGTAATAAAATCACCTGGGTAGAATTGGTTGAGGAGTGACAAACACCTCTCATTGTTGTTCTCAGCATTGTCAGGTTGTGGGATGTTGGCTCTGTTGGGGGAGAGAGAGAGAGAGTGTGAGGGTGAGTTTGTGAGGGAAAGAGAGAGAGAGAGAGAGAGAGAACAGAATATATAATAAAAAGCGATAATTATTGACACACATACATACATACAAGAAAGGGGTGAACAAATATAGATTAAGACAAAACAGCACACACACACACACACACACACACACACACACACACACACACACACACACACACACACACACACACATACACACACACACACCCGTCCACCCCCCACCCCCCCAACACACATACAAATAACAATAGAAACTTGACTTACGATCCAGTTTGGCCCCAATTGAAGTAGGAGATTTGGCTTCCGTCGAACCAC
Source organism: Metacarcinus magister (assembly GCA_029783475.1). Taxonomy (NCBI): domain Eukaryota; kingdom Metazoa; phylum Arthropoda; class Malacostraca; order Decapoda; family Cancridae; genus Metacarcinus; species Metacarcinus magister. The sequence goes on from JAPQNM010000015.1 coordinate 3,694,681, forward strand.
ACCCAGTTATATCCCTTGGTGTTGAGCCGGTTGCCTCCTGTCCAAATCCAAGGCAAACGATCTGAAGGAGAAACAAACGAGAAAAGGCAACATTAGTAGTGGTAGTAGTAGTAGTAGTAGTAGTAGTAGTAGTAGTAGTAGTAGTAGTAGTAGTAGTAGTGGTAGTAGTAGTAGTAGTAGTAGTAGTAGTAGTAGTAGTAGTAGAAGTAGTAGTAGTAGTAGTAGTAGTAGTAGTAGTAGTAGTAGTAGTAGTAGTAGTAGTAGTAGAAGTAGAAGTAGTAGTAGTAGTAGTAGTAGTAGTAGTAGTAGTAGTGGTAGTAGTAGTAGTAGTAGTAGTAGTAGTAGTAGTAGAAGTAGTAGTAGTAGTAGTAGTGGTAGTAGTAGTAGTAGTAGTAGTAGTAGTAGAAGTAGTAGTAGTAGTAGTAGTAGTAGTAGTAGTGGTAGTAGTAGTAGTAGTAGTAGTAGTAGTAGTAGTAGTAGTAGTAGAAGTAGAAGTAGTAGTAGTAGTAGATGCTAATGTCATCTAACTTCATCCTAATACATGGCTTCTTCTGATTCTAAATGTATACAAACAAGTGAATTATGTAAAGTAGGTGCACTGACATCCCATTTTCTGTTAGTTAGAATAGTTTGCCCCTAAAAAGCTGATGTCTCCGTTTTCTTTTACTAACTGGCCAAGGTGTTTCTCCCTCATCCCTCTTTCTCCTCCTCCTCCTCCTCCTCCTGCTTCTCCTCCTCCTCCTCCTCACCTTCCATCTTCTCCTCTCCCTCTCCCTCTCCCTCTCCCTCCCCACTCAGATCACTTTTCCACCGCCAGTTGTAGTCACCGTGGCCTCCTCTCAGCTGTGTGTGTGTGTGTGTGTGTGTGTGTGTGTGTGTGTGTGTGTGTGTGTGTGTGTGTGTGTGTGTGTGTGTTTAACTCACTGATCAACAATTAAGCATCACACACACACACACACACACACACACACACACACACACACACACACACACACACATCACCATGACAACCAAACATACATCCTCTTTAACCAGCAAGAATAAATATATAAATGAATTAATGAATAAACAGAAACCCTTTTTTTTTTTTTGTATACTCACTTCTTTCTACAATACCAACGATGAATTTGTCTTCCTGGGAGTTTCTGATAGACAGAGGTCCCCACCCATGCCCAAGACTAAGGCAGTAGTCACGGGCGCCCTGCCAGTCGTAGCGTCTGCCTCCGTCATTACACCAAGAGAAGTGATAGTTGTTGCCTTGGAAAGTTTCGGAAATCTGGTAAAGAGGAGAGAACGTAAACATTAGAGGCGTCACTTTAAAAAAAAAAAAATCTAAACCTGCGACAAATAACGGGCAAAAGAAAAAAAAGATGATAGAAATTAGTTGACGCGAGCGAATCTGATGAAACTTTCAAAATCATTAGAAAAGATCAGAAGAAAAAATAAGTCTAACCAAAATATATATAAAAAAAACCAGGCATATAAATAATTGACATGTAATAATTTCCCATCAATATAGAAATAAGAAGAAGAAAAAACATGACTTCAATCTGCATTCCTTCTCTCCCTTACTTTTGTCCTTCCCTTTCTTTTCTTCTTTACTTCCTTACATCCTTCCCTCCTCTTATCTCCCCACTTTCCTTCTGTTAAAAAAATATCTAAACACCTCCTCCTCCACCTCCTCCACCCCCACCCCCACCCTCACCTCTACTCCCCTCAAACTACCACAACCTTCTTTCTCTCCCTCAGATCCTCACCAGGGACTTTCTTGATGGGCAGGAGTTGAGGAAGAGTGGCTCCCCGTTATGTCCAATGGGGCTATATCCTCCTCCTCCTCCTCCTCCTCCTCCTCCTCCTCCTCCTCCTCCTCCTCCTCCGCTAGGGAAGATGATAGGGGCGCCGCCACCACTAGGGAATCCACCTCCACCTCCCTGGGGGTAACGCCCTTGATGCTGGAGGGAGCAGGACGCGAGGACGAGGCACGAGGACAGTACGAGGACGACCTTCATCTGTGTGGGAGGAAGGTAAAGGTTAGTTTTGTTGTGTTTTTATGTGTGTGTGTGTGTGTGTGTGTGTGTGTTTCCCTATGTGCGTCAATGTGTGTACACGCTCTACCTCCCGTTATCTCCAAGCGACCTCCTCCTCCTCCTCCTCCTCCTCCTCCTCCTCCTCTTCTCCTCATCTTCATCCTTTGTACCTGTCCTAATGATTCCTCCACCCTCTACACACACACACACACACACACACACACACACACACACACACACACACACACACACACACACACACACACACCTATTACTATTCCCTGACTGACAAAATCCTTTACTAAATAAATAAACAAAATATACAAAACACGAAAGAATTACAAATAAATAAATAAATAAATAAATAAATAAATGGAAAATAGCTAACACTTCGATCTTACTTATAATAAAAATAAAAAAACACACTTATTTCACTCTTAAGTAATTTTTGGTTCACTTTATAACACGTCGCCTCCTTAAGTAGCTCTCACACTTATATAAAAAAAAAAAAAATAATAGACACAAATTTTATCCTTAACTTATTCTTTTGTTTTTATAAGTAACTGTTGTCTTATTATTATTATTTTCCTCTCAATAACAGTAAAATTTTGTGTGTTGTGTTAGGTATTCAAAGCCACGAGAAAGGATTAAAAAAATAGCACTAATTAAGAAACGCAGGTAAATTTTCGTTGATACACCTGTGTGAGCAAAGTTAATTAATCAGCTCACCTGTCTCCTTTAGTTACCTAGGAATGTGTTGATGTATTGACGTGTGTGTGTGTGTGTGTGTGTGTTAATGTTGATGACGATTACTGGAGGAAGAGGAAGAGGAAGAGGAAGAGAGGAGGAAGGAGGAGTGTCTCTTCAACTCACCTTGCCGAGTGGATGTGAGGACCAAGACTCCTCTCACCTTATATATACCTGCTTACCTCCCCCCCCACCTCCATTACCTCCATCCCTCCATCCCTCCCTCCATCTCTCCGTCCAACCCTGTCTTACTACCCCATGGATCTTTCTCTCCCTCCCTCCCTCCCTCCCTCCCTCCACATGACTTGACTAACACTGGGTTTTCTCCGTGGTGTGGGGGAGGAGGGAAGAAGGAGGGAGGGAGGGAGGGAGGGAGGGAGGGAGGGACGGAGGGAAGAATAACATAGACAAAGGAAGAATGGAAGAAGGTAAGAAAAGAGAGAATAACAAAAAAATTAAAGAAGGAAGAATAATAGAGAAGGGAGAGATAAAAGAAAGGAAGAGGAAGAAGAGGAAGGAAGGAAGGAAGGAGGAAGGAAGGAAGGAAGGAAGAGGGATTGGTGTGTGGAAGTGAGAGGGAGGAGTGGAAGGTTATAGTGAAGGAGAAAAAGATGGAGAGGAAGAGAGAGAGAGAGGGAGAGGGAGAGAGAGAGAGAGAGAGAGAGAGAGAGAGAGAGAGAGAGAGAGAGAGAGAGAGAGAGAGAGAGAGAGGGAGAAGGAGAGGGAGAAAAGAATGAGAGGAAACGGAAGTGTGGAAAAAGATGGAACGATGATCAACAAAACACACATACAAACATACATACACACACACAAACACATACATACATACATACATACATACACACACACACACACACACACACACACACACGTAAAAGGTAATTGATATGCAAATTAGTTTTTTTTGTATAATATTAAAGACTCAATAATAATAATAATAATAATAATAATAATAATAATAATAGTAAATATCATCTGTCTTCCAATTATCACTAACACTATTACTGTCACTACTACTACTACTACTACTACTACTACTACTACTACTACTACTACTACTACTACTACTACTATAATATAAAAGCAAACAAACTTCCTGTGCATAATAATAACTCAACTTTTTTTCTTACATTCATGAGAGAGAGAGAGAAATTTTCTTCCATATCCAAGGCAAAATGACGTTGTTTTGGGAAGCGATGTGTGGAAGTGGAGGAGGAGGAAGAAGAAGAGGAGGAGGAGGAGGAGGAGGAGGAGGAGGAGGAGGAGGAGGAAGAGGAGGAGGCGGAGGAGGAGAAGGAGGAGGAGGAGGAGGAGAAGGGAAATCTAAGCTGACCGTAAAATAAATTAGGAAATCCCGTCACAGTTACTATTCTGAGAGAGAGAGAGAGAGAGAGAGAGAGAGAGAGAGAGAGAGAGAGAGAGAGAGAGAGAGAGAGAGAGAGAGAGTTAGAAAGAAAGAAAAATTATATAGTATGGTTCCTGTTCTATTTTTCTATTTTTTTTCTCTCCCACTTCCTACTTCCTCTTCGTAATTTTGATAGGCTTAGGGGGGGGGAGGGGGGGGTAGGCCTATCATTAACCTGCTTGTATTGATTCTTATATGGTCATGATAAGGAGATAAAGAAGAGAGAGAAAAAGATAAGAGAAGGAAAGAAGAGATGGAAAAAACTAAACAATATAAGAAAATAAATTGATGAAATAGAAGGAGATAGGAAGAAGGAGAGAGAGGAAGATAGAGATAGAGAGAGAAAGATGCATAGATAAAGATGATAATAGGAAGAGATGGAAAAAGTAAGCAATATACTAAGGAAAAAATAATAAATGGAATAAATAGAGAAGAATACAAGAATAGAAAGAGAATATTAATGAAAAAAATAAATCATATGAGATACACAGACACAAATTTCTACTCTTATCTTTTCTTCTTACACTTATTCTTTTATTCTCTCATTTGTTTTATTATTTATCGCTTTATTTATTTATTTATGATATATTAATGTTGATGTTGTGTTACTTATTAATTCGTTTTAATGGTTTTGAATCCATATCTTTTGTCTGTTATTTTTTGTATATAAAGTTGTTGTTTTTTTGTATATATGCGTTCAATGGGATTAGTTGTCTTATTTCTTTCATTGTTCAAATAAATTATATATCATTTTTTTTTGGGGGGTAATGAAATCTGACTCTCTTTCTCTATCTGTCTATCTCTATTTTTTTTTCTCTCTCTCTCTCTCTCTCTCTCTCTCTCTCTCTCTCTCTCTCTCTCTCTCTCTCTCTCTCTCTCTCTCTCTCTCTCTCTCTCTCTCTCTCTCTCTCTCTCTCTCTCTCTCTTTCAATACAAAAAATTAGAAACAGGATCCACACGTATTCACACACAATATTTTTATTATTTATTTTTACTACTATTAATATTTTTTTTATTCTTCATTATTATTATTATCATTATTATCATTATCCTTTATTTCAAGTAATTATACATTTCGAAACAGGGTATTTCCAGTACAATTATCTCTCTCTCTCTCTCTCTCTCTCTCTCTCTCTCTCTCTCTCTCTCTCTCTCTCTCTCTCTCTCTCTCTCTCTCTCTCTCTGTTATTCAATTATCATGGTGTTTTTTACGAAATAACTGTAATGGCGTTATTTTTCGTTTATTAATTGAGAGAGAGAGAGAGAGAGAGAGAGAGAGAGAGAGAGAGAGAGAGAGAGAGAGAGAGAGAGAGAGAGAGATAACGAACGAGAAGAAGAGACAAAAAAAGGACGAAAAAGAAGGAAAATATGTACAAAGGTCAATAAGAATAAGAAGAAAAATAATAATAATAATAATAATGACCTTTAAAACACAAAGGCCTTCCTTCCCGCCAAAACAAACACACACACAAACACGAACAAGACAAACCACAAACTTGCACAAACCAACAAACACTAGATTTTGGACCTGAAATTCGCAACACAAACATAAGTATTGCTGTGAGTGTTGCTGTGGGTTAGTGCTATGCATCTCCCCCTCCTCCTCCTCCTCCTCCTCCTCCTCCTCCTCCTCCTCCTCCTCCTCCTCCTCCTCCTCCACCTCCTCCTCCTCTGTCTACTTCCTTTGTCGTGTTCGTTGTGTTCAAAGTTAGTTATTTTCGTCTTCTAGTTTTGATCTCTTCCACGTAATATAAACAGTAGTAGTAGTAGTAGTAGTAGTAGTAGTAGTAGTAGTAGTAGTAGTAGTAGTAGTAGTAGTAGTAGTAGAAGTTGAAGTAGTAGTAGTAGTATAAATAGTAGTAGTAACTCTGCTTTACCCACTACTACTACTACTACTACTACTACTACTACTACTACTACAACAACAACAACAACAACAACCACCACCACCACTACCTCATTCAAGGTCACTTAACTCAGGTAACATATAACCAGGTGTTGTTGGGCCACTATCTACCTGAGCATGAAGAGGAGGAGGAGGAGGAAGAGAGGAGGAGGAGGAGGAGGAGGGGGGGGGGAGGGGCGGGATTCCCAAAGTTCCACCGCGGCGTCATTCTACCTGGAAGTCCCCGCTGCCAGACGTAAGAAGCAGGTGTTCCCTAGGGTGTGTGTTGTGGAAATAATGCCAAGCTAGTTTTTTGAGTGTGTGTGTTGTAACTGTGTGTGTGTGTGTGTGTGTGTGTGTGTGTGTGTGTGTGTTAATGGTGTCTTTTTGTTTGGGTTTTTTTATTGATTGATTGATTGATTTTCGTGTTGTCTATTGTTTTGGATTTTTTTTTCCTGATTTTTGGTTTGTTTTTTTTGGATTTTATGGTTTTATTATTATTATCTTTTTTTTTTCCTTCTTGATTTTTTTCTTTTTATTGTTATTATTATTCCGCTTCTCTCTCTCTATTCTCTTTTTCTTCAATTAGTTACCTATTTATATTTATCTCCGTTTATCTCTCGCTCTTTTTCCTCCTCTCTCTCCGTCTCTCCCTCCTTTCTTCCTTCCTGTATATATTATCTCTCCTACACACGAGTTTGTTTACCTTTTCCCTCCTTCCCTCCACCTCCTTCCCTCCTCCCTCTCCTTTTGGTTAGGACTCAATTACCGACCGGAAACAAACCCGACTTTACCTCCTCCCCCTTCCCCTTCCTCTCCATTCCTACCCCTCCCTCCTCTCTACTCCCTATCTCCCCTCCCTCCCTTCTCTCCATCTCTCCCCCTTCCCTATCTCTCTCCCTCCTCTCCATCCCTCCTAAGTTTATCTCTAAGAATATTATTTTCCTATATACTTAATCACCATTGACTATCTTTTCCTAACGTCTTCCTGCCCTTGAACCTTTAGCCGTTTACCTGTCCAAGTCTTAATCAAGTCGACTCACCTGTGGCCATTGACCTAACCCCCCAAACCTACCCCCCCTCTCTCCCAATCACACGTAATTCCCGCGGTTCTTGTTACCACACCTGCCCTTTCTTCTCTTTCTCCTCCTCCTCCTCCTCTTCTTCTTCTTCAGTGTGAAAGCGCTATTGTCATCTCATATTCGACATTGTAACTAATAAATTTCCTTTTCCTCTTCAGTATATTTTCTTTCAATTTATTTCGTACCGTTTCCTCCAAGTGTTGCATATTTTTTATTTATTTATTTATTTTTTTTTATTTAAGTTTCCATCTTTGTTCAATCTTCTGTCTGTCTGTTTCTCATACCTTATCTTTCCTTCTTCCACCTCCACTCCCTAACTCCTTCCTTCAAATACTTCCTTCACTCCTACTCTTCCTTCCAACTCTACCTTCCTTCTAATCTATATTATTAACTTGCATACATAATCCAATTCATTTTCACTCTTCCATACAGCTTTCAATAGTTTAATTATCTTACTCTTTCCTTTATTCCCGTTTCTCCTTCCCACCCTTACATATTATCTATTCTCCCTCCTCCCAGTCCCTCCTTATCTCTCCCCTATCCCTCTATTCTCTTCCCCTCCCTCCTCCCTTTATTGGTCTCCTCCCTATCCCTACTCTTATAATAATAGCATCGGTGCAGCTAACCTACAGTCCTAACTTCACGCTCAGATGGCAGGCAGCTTCGGTGGAAACTGATAGTAACTTCATTGAAACTTTCCTCGCCAAGACTGAAGCAGCTTGTGTAAATATCCGCGAGTGTGTGAAAGAATGGAAAGGAAACAAAACTAGGAGAGGGAGAGAGAGAGGGAGAAAACAAAAAAGTAAAAGACAGGATAGAATTTAAAGAAGTTTCAGGAAATTCAATTCAAGACACATTTAGTAAACAATGAACGTAGTATTTATTATGAAAAGCGACAACAAATAGTCATGTAGTTGTTCCTCCTCCTCCTAAAGTCTCGTGTAATGCAGTTGGAATGAGTAGCATTACACGTCGTGGTGATGAGGTGTTACAGTTGGAGGCGGGATGGTCACGGGACCTCCAGTGTTGTCGTGAAGGTAGACGGCAGTCGTGACAATATCCACCATGATTTTTAACCAGTTTTCAAGATCAATGCTGGTGGAGGGCGCATAGGAGGCAATGATACACAGGTCGAAGGCACAGTTATCTGAGAAAGAAGTACGGTTCAGGATTAATCAAAAAAAATAATAAACAGTTAGTATTAATGGATGTGGAAGATTTTTCAAGTTCGCTAGTTGAAGTTTAGGTAAAAATCAAGGAAGGTATGAAAATGATTACTCTATTCTTAATTTTCAGCGAAGATGATTATTTAGGATAATTATTCCATAGCGTGTTTACCGTGTCTGAGTTTACTTTGGTCAGGTTAAGTTCACCAAGGTAAAGAAATAAAGTTAGGCAAGGTCAGGTAATTATTTTTATGGATGTTAAGGAAAAGTCAGGCAAGGTAAAGTTAGGCAACATAACCAGGCAAGGTCAGGTCAGGTCAGGAGTAAACCAGTCACTCTCCATTACCTGACCTGACCTGACTCACCCTGCCACCAAATGCACTAGTGTCAATGCTAAACATACTCACCGATGTAGTAAGACAGGTGAGGCAGCTTCTGGATGAGACTGAACAGTGTGGAATTGCACATGTCAACGTAATTTAACATTGCTTTGGCAGATGCAGTGCACGGGCTCGGCTGGCAAAGATTAACAAATATTATACACTTTGAAGAATACAAAAATTGAACAAAAAAATAAGATAAATTTAATAATTCTGATTTAGAGGATGAAATAGCGACTAGAATGAATTTGTGGAGATAGTGGGTAGATAAAAAGGTATGAACACATGGGAGGATAAACTATGGATTGAAAGGAGATTAAGAGGAAGGCAAGATATTGAAACTCACTTAAGTTGCTTTTAAATGCTTGATAATTAGGAAGTGATACGTAAATGTATGACAATTTTCCTAGTATAGCAAGAAAACTCATTTTATACGGCAAAAAAATAAATGCCATGACAATTAAAGTTACAGTAAATGATAAGTAATTAAAAGTCACCTACTTTGTCATAAGGAAATATGTAACTTAATTGGAAGTTTGTGGTTACCTGGAGTGTTAGGAAAGGTTAATACCGTGACCTTGAACAGCGCAGAGACCTTTAAAACACATCAGTTATTCCGGGAGTAGTGTGTGTGCGTGTGCGTGTGTTTTACAGAGTGACAAGGGTTTACCTACAACACTTATAGAGCAAGTTGTGAGGCTGAAATAGATACTGTGGAGTTTGTTTACCACTTGGAGTTCTTGAAAGAGAGTGAGAGAGTTTAGGGGAAGAAGTGTAAAGATTGAGACCGATTAAATGTAAACTAAAGGCTAGATTGACCCTGCGGAATGGATATAAAGAGAAGGATAAAAAAAAAAAAAAAAAATTCACCCCTGCACCCCTTAAGTCACCCCGGCACCACTTAAGTCAGCCCTTACCGTGCTATCCAAGTCACATCCCTTGCAAGGCACCTGGCACTGGAAGCCGCTTTGGTCTTGAGTCTGGAAAGAGAGGAGGAGGAGAAGGAGGAAGAGGAAGAAGAGGGGGAAGAGGTGGAGGGAGAGTTAGCAATGGTTCAGAAACTTGTTCACTGCAGACCATTATGAGCGAAGACAAGTTTTTGTGGTGATGTTCCGAGGCAGAAGAGAAGCTGAGGCTGGTGTCGAAACTTTACCCTCATCCCTCCCCTTACCTCCCCAACTCCCCCCAACCCTCCCCTCCCCTCTTAACACTCTATTCCTAACCCCTCTAGTTTCCTCATCTTTCCTTTCCTCTATCTCTTAGCCTCACTAGCCCTGTATCTATGTTGTATTATCCTCTATTGCTACTCGCTCTGCATTATCGCCTCTCTGCTCCTAGGGTTGAAAATCATACTCTTATAGACCACCACCTCGCCTCATACGCTCTCTCCTCCGTTCTCCTTAACCTCGCTTATGCCCATCTCTTCCTATGCTACCCAGCTTTCTGCCCTATATAAAGTTCAGTTGCAGAAGTTTTATATTCTGGGATTTTCTATATTCCATTAAGGCAGAGAATACGTAATCTTTTAATCCGTCTTTGATTTAGTGCGGGGAATCACAAGTGTAGGAGAAAAAAAACTACCGCGTCGATTACATTGAAACCTGATTGGACTGGACGCAACATTTCCACGAACTTAAGCCCGTCAACGTAATAAAACAAGACCATATTGAGAAATCCAAACATACACGCGTCTTTACCCTGAAGTGACGTAAAAACCAAACCGTAAACTTAATGAAGAAAAAACTTAAGAAAAAAATAGTTAGGGTGAAAGTTTACACATTGAACTGAACCCTGCAATGAAGCAGTGAAATTCTAGTCTAGTTAGAGAGCAAGAGAAAACTACGAAAGGTTAGAATTATATGTTTAGCAAATAGGATCGTGAAACCCTAACGGCAACATTTAATTTGACTGAACTAACTTAATCATTGCAAGTCTTAGATTGAAAGCAATATAATTAATAGTAATACTCTAACCAGCAAAACTTTAAAAAAATACAGAAATAATTAAACCAAATTAAAATAACTTAGTCGGTGACTAACCTTCCACGAGTTAGGGAAGCCAAGAGGGTTGGATGAGAGTGGGTACACCTGTCCTCCTCGGCTGGTGAAATCATCGTCTACGTGGTCGTTGAAGTGTCCGCAGAGGCCGTCCAGGTTGTCAGTGTGGGAGGCGTGCACGATGATGTCCAGGCGGTGAGGGCAGTGCTGGAGCTGAAGGGAGAAGGCAGGCAGGCGTTTGTAGATGAAAAGAAAAAAAAGTTGCACGGGATTGGAGATTGAGAATTAAAAGAAAAGATTATAAAGAATTTAAATAAGGTCATACCAGTACAAGGTTTATATGCAAGAAATTTACCTGTACATAATGACTAGACCATTTTTAGGTGTATATAAACTTAGATATTTACGCATTTAGTTTGGCAAAGCTTCCTATAACTACTATGTGCAAAGGGAAACAAAAGTATACAAGACAAAAAATTTACTGGGCTTCCCCGAGACTTTCTACGATATTTAAATGCTTGTGAAGGTGCAGTGCCGCTTTCAGTTTAGGACCAGAGGAGGGGAGAGGGGAGAGGGGAGGAGAGAAGAGAGGAAGGGGGGAGGGGGGGAAAGGATGGGACGAGAAGGAAGTCAGCTAGTCATTCTGTTGCTGCCAATCCAGTGAATCTATCCGACCTGAGAGAAGATCATTGTGTGTGTGTGTGTGTGTGTGTGTGTGTGTGTGTGCGTGTGTGCGTGTGCGCGTGCGTGTGCGTGTGCGTGTGCGTGCGTGTAGTTTAATAAATTTCACGTGTATCTATACTTAAGCCAGTTATAATTATACTCAAAATTATCTGGTGAATTGGTCGACTTTCTATAAACCAAACCTCAATAGTGAAGAAAGGAGAGTTTAGTGTCAATGCCAAGGAAGAAAATGGAATCAAAGCCTAAAGATATCTTAAATATACCATTAAATTAAACGGAGGGAACTACTGAAGGATTAAAATGTTCTTACTAGGAGTGAATTAACATTAGCAAAGTAAAGGATAGGATGTAGGTCTCACGAAGTTAATTTAGAAACATAGACAAACACACACCTGGCCACACACCACTAAACACCACCCATTTCACACCCGACAACCACCATCACCATCATGACCACCATCACCACCACTTCACACCACCCTTGCAACATCCCTTACCCTTGCACATACTACCACACACCACCACTAACACCACACACTACCACTACCACACACCACTTAAATACCACAATTTCACAAGTACCCCATTCATATTAATCCCGTTTTCTGTTTACTTTTCTCCTAAACACACCTGTCACTTCACATCTAACTAGTTCCTCCTTCCCAATCACCCTTCCTAACAAACACACCCTTAGATATCACCTTTACACTCTCAATCATCTTCCTACACTCTAATCACCCTTCCTACATCCCAATCACCCTTCCTACATCCCAATCACCCTTCCTACATCCCAATCACCCTTCCTACATCCCAATCACCCTTCCTACATCCCAATCACCCTTCCTACATCCCAATCACCCTAATCACCCTACATTCACCCTACAGTCACCCTACAGTCACCCTTCAGTCACCCACCATGATACTGGATGAGCCTAGCAGGGTGAGGCAGTTGGGTGAAGGATCGCCATAGGGTGATCGCCAGGCCACGACTGGCTGTAACAATTCGGAGGACGCAAGGGCGTATACCTTGCCAGGTTGAGCCACGTGGAAGGGATGACCGTTCACTAACACCTGTAGAAGATAATTAGGCGATTAAGGTGTATTATAATTAAGAGTGAATAATGTGTGGAATGTATAAGGATGAATTAGAAAGTTATTTGGGTATACTATCTTATGTGTGCAATTCTAGATAGTAAAAGTAGAAATTCGTTGTAAGTATTAAGTGTAGAAAAGCAGAATTGGGTTAAGATAAACTAGAAATAAAGTAAAAACTTAATACACAAACTAAAATAGAGAACTTAAAACCAGAAAATAAAAGTCTAAACAATAGTTCTTATAGGAATAGAAAGGACCACAATTAGACAGTCTCCCCAAAATTACCCAAGTCACCCTTCCATCTCCACCCTTCCATCCCCACCCTTCCATCTCCACCCTTCTATCTGCACCCTGCACCATACTCACATTAAACACATCACCGTTGGAGTGTGTGATGATAGTATTGACATCATTTCGGAAGGTGGTGTGGGCGAGACAGGAAGATTTGCCAAAACAACTCTCAAAGTCGCTGAAAACGCCCAACTCAGGGAAGTGGGCGGAGCTTCGCTGGGTCATAGTATAGTTACAGAAGCCGTGGAAGTCGTACTTGTGACCGTCGAAGGTGACGAAGTGCGGGTCGTTGTAGGCTGAGCAAGTGGTACCCGAGAGTTCATTGAGGGTTACAGGTTACAGATTGCAGAGCAAAAGTTAAGGAGTGCATAGCTAGGGCCAAAACTTTCAATACAGTATCTCAAAGTCATGACACTCGCCTCAACACTCCTATACCCATACACACACTCGTACACAAACTCAAGTAGACTCACAGTAGTCTGCAATGGTAGGGAATGGATGCCAGCTAGAGTCTCTGCACTGAAGGGGAACACAGTGTGACGTTAACTCGAACCATTCGAAGTACAGCTGACCGAGATAGAGAGAGGAAGGTTGGGGCGAATTCTTTTTCTACGTATATTTCTCGCATTGCCTTGCAACCTTGCATCGTCGGTTGACTGCGATTGCAAGGTGGAGCGAGGGATTACGTAGAGTTTCTTTGCAGAGAAACCGGCGGTGTTTAGAGAGGATTCGGGGTGGAGAGTGTCCGAGTTGTAAATATCCGCGAGTGTAAATATCCGCGTGTGAAAGAATGGAAAGGAAACAAAACTAGGAGGGAGGGAGGGAGGGATGGAGAGAGAGAGAGAGAGAGAGAGAGAGAGAGAGAGAGAGAGAGAGAGAGAGAGAGAGAGAGAGAGAGAGAGAGAGAGAGAGAGAGAGAGAGAGAGAGAGAGAGAGAGAGAGAAAACTGAAAGACCGGATAGAATTTAAAGAAGTTTCAGGAAATTCAATTCAATACACATTTAGTAACCAATGAACGTAGTATTTATTATGAAATAAGACAACAAATAGTCATGTAGTTGACAAAATAACGTGCTGTTCACACGTCGTGGCGAGGATATTCTGGATAAGTTATAGTTGGAGGCGCGGTGTACACGTCGTGGCGATTATACACGTCGTGGCGATGATATTCTGAAGAAGTTATAGTTGGAGGCGCGGTGTACAAGTCACCTCCATTCCCTGCAAACATAGATAAAGTAGATTTAGTTTAGATTTGGAGACTATATCGAGATGCATCGTAAGAATTCAGCCATACAACCCAACAAAACTATCAAATTCTTCAGTTTAAATTTCTAGATAATCACTAATGTATAAACACCAATATAATGTCACTCAACACAGGATCATTGGCCAATAGCATACCTTCAGTGTTGTCGTGAAGGTAGATGGCAGTCGTGACAATATCCACCATGATTGTTAACCAGTGATCAAGTTGAGTGCTGGTGGAGGGCGCGTAGGAGGCAATCATACACAGGTCGAAGGCACAGTTATCTGAGAAAGAAGTACGGTTCATGATTAATTAAAAAAAAACAGTATTAATAGATGTGGAAGATTTTTGAAGTTCGCTAGTTGAAGTTTAGGTAAAAATCAAGGAAGGTATGAAAATGATTACTCTATTGTTAATTTTCAGCCAAGAGAATTATTTTGGATAATTATTCCATAGCGTGTTTTGGTCAGGTTAAGTTCAGCAAGGTAAAGTTAGAAATAAAGTTAGGCAAGGTCAGGTAATTATTTTTATGGATGTTGAGGAAAAGTCAGGCAAGGTAAAGTTAGGCAACACAACCAGGCAAGGTCAGGTCAGGAGTAAACCAGTCACTCTTCATTACCTTACCTGACCTGACCCACCCTGCCACCAAATGCACTAGTGTCAATGCTAAACATACTCACCGATGTAGTAAGACAGGTGAGGCAGCTTCTGGATGAGACTGAACAGTGTGGAATTGCACATGTCAAAGTAATTTAACATTGCTTTGGCAGATGCAGTGCACGGGCTCGGCTGGCAAAGATTAACAAATATTATACACTTTGAAGAATACAAAAATTGAACAAAAAAAATATAAGATAAATTTAATAATTCTGATTTAGAGGATGAAATGGAGACTAGAATGAATTTGTGGAGGTAGATTGGTTAAGTATTTAGGGCTTAACATTAAAATTTTCCAAAGTAGTGAATAGGGGGTAGATAAAAGGGTATGAACACACATTGGAGGATGAAGTATGGATTCGAAGTATGGATTCAAAGGAGATTAAGAGAAAGGAAAGACATCGAAACTAATTTAATTAAGTTACTTTTAAATGTTAGATAATTAGGGAGTGAAGTAGGACAACATTTTCATAGTATAGCAAGATAAAAACCAATTTTATACGGCAAAAAATA
This sequence comes from Metacarcinus magister, assembly GCA_029783475.1. Classification (NCBI taxonomy): domain Eukaryota; kingdom Metazoa; phylum Arthropoda; class Malacostraca; order Decapoda; family Cancridae; genus Metacarcinus; species Metacarcinus magister. The sequence continues at coordinate 3,709,856 of JAPQNM010000015.1, forward strand.
AATACCATGACAATTAAAGTTATAGTAAATGAAGAGTAATTAAAAGTCACCTACTTTGTCATAAGGAAATACGTAACTTAATTGGAAGTTTGTGGTTAGCTGGAGTGTTAGGAAAGGTTAATACCGTGACCTTGAACAGCGCAGAGACCTTTAAAACATCAGTTACCCCTGACACCACTTACTTCCTGGAGCAGTGCGTGCGTGAGTGCGTTTTACAGGGTGAGAAGGGTTTACCTACAACACTTATAGAGCAAGTTGTGGGGCCGAAATAGATACCGTGGAGTTTGTTTACCACTTGGAGTTCTTGAAAGTGAGAGAGTTTAGGGGAAGAAGTGTAAAGATTGAGGCCGATTAAATGTAAACTAAAGGCTAGATTGACCCTGCGGAAGGGATATAAAGATAAAAAAATCAAAAATAAAAAATTCACCCCTGCACCCCTTAAGTCACCTTGGCATCTCTTAAGTCACCCCTTACCGTGCTATCCAAGTCACATCCTCTGCAAGGCGCCTGGCACATGGAGTTGCTTTGGTCTAGAGTCTGGAAAGAGAGAAGGAGGAGGAAGAGGAAGAGGAGGAAGAGGAAGAGTTAGCAATGGTTCAGAAACTTATTCACTGCAGACCATTATGAGCGACGACAAGTTTTTGTGGTGATGTTAAGAGGCAGAAGAGAAGCCGAGGCTGGTGTCGAAACTTTACCCTCATCCCTCCCAACCCTCCCCTCACCTCCCCTCTTAACACTCCTCTATTCCTAACCCCTCTCTAGTTTCCTCAGCTTTCTTTTCCTCCATCTCTTAGCCTCACTCGCCCTGTATCCCTCTATTGCTACTCTCTGCATTATTGCCTCCCTCTGCTACATTTAATTTGGCTGAATTAACTTAATCATTGCAAGTCTAAGATTGAAAGCAATACCAACAAAACTTTAAAAAATACAGAAATAATTAAACCAAATTAAAATAACTTAGTCCCCCACCCCCCCACCCCCCGGTGACTAACCTTCCATGAGTTAGGGAAGCCAAGAGGGTTGAATGAGAGTGGGTACACCTGTCCTCCTCGGCTGGTGAAATCATCGTCTAAGTTGTCGTTGAAGTGTCCGCAGAGGCCGTCCAGGCTGTCAGTGTGGGAGGCGTGCACGATGATGTCCAGGCGGTGAGGGCAGTGCTGGAGCTGAAGGGGGAAGGCAAGCAAAGATAGGAGTCAGGCAGGCGTTTGTAGATAAAAAGAAAAAAGTTCCAAGTGATTAGAGATTGAGAATTAAGAAAAAAAGGAGTGTTTGGAGTTTGGGAATTTAAAAAAAAAGTAGATTTAGGAAAGATTGAATGCAGTTTGGAAATGAATCATAAAGAATTTAAATATTGTTGTCATACCAGTACAAGGTTTCAATGCAAGAAATTTACCTGTACATGACCATTTTTAGGTGAAGAAAGGAGTTTAGTGTCAATGCCAAGGAAGAAAATGGAATCAAAGCCATTTATCACTCCATGCATACAAGTCACTCCACACGCCTCGCCACACACCAGCACACACAGACAAACACACACCTGGCCACAGACCACTAAACACCACCCATTTCACACCCGACAACCACCATCACCACCATGACCAGTATCACCACCACTTCACACTTGCAACACCTCTTACCCTTGCATATACTACCACTACCACACACCACAATTTCACAAGTACCCCATTCATATTAATCCCGTTTTCTGTTCACTTTTCTCCTAAACACACCTGTCACTTCACATCTAACTAGTTCCTCCTTCCCAATCACCCTTCCTAACAAACACACCCTTAGATATCACCTTTACACCCTCAATCATCTTCCTACACCCTATTCACCCTTCCTACACCCCAAATCACCATTCAGTCACCCACCATGATCCTGGATGAGCCTAGCAGGGTGAGGCAGTTGGGTGAAATGTCGCCATAGGGTGATCGCCAGGCCAGGACGGGGTGACACCCTTCGGAGGACTTCAGGGCGTATACCTTGTTAGGTTGAGCCACGTGGAAGGGATGACCGTTCACTAACACCTGTAGAGGATAATTAGGTGATTAAGGTGTATTATAATTAAGAGTGAATAAGGTGTGGAATGTATAAGGATGAATTAGAAAGTTATTTGGGTATACTACCTTATGTGTGCAATTCTAGATAGTAAAAGTAGAAATTCGTTGTAAGTATAAAGTGTAGAAAAGCAGAATTGGGTTAAGATAAACTAGAAATAAAGTAAAAACTTAATACACAAACTAAAATAGAGAACTTAAAACCAGAAAATAAAAGTCTAAACAATAGTTCTTATAGGAATAGAAAGGACCACAATTAGACAGTCTCCCCAAAATTACCCAAGTCACCCTTCCATCCCCACCCTTCCATCCGCACCCTTCCATCCGCACCCTTCCATCCGCACCCTTCCATCCGCACCCTTCCATCCGCACCCTTCCATCCGCACCCTTCCATCCGCACCCTTCCATCCGCACCCTTCCATCCGCACCCTTCCATCCGCACCCTTCCATCCGCACCCTTCCATCCGCACCCTTCCATCCGCACCCTTCCATCCGCACCCTTCCATCCGCACCCTTCCATCCGCACCCTTCCATCCGCACCCTTCCATCCGCACCCTTCCATCCGCACCCTTCCATCCGCACCCTTCCATCCGCACCCTTCCATCCGCACCCTTCCATCCGCACCCTTCCATCCGCACCCTTCCATCCGCACCCTTCCATCCGCACCCTTCCATCCGCACCCTTCCATCCGCACCCTTCCATCCGCACCCTTCCATCCGCACCCTTCCATCCGCACCCTTCTATCCGCACCCTGCACCATACTCACATTAAACACATCACCGTTGGAGAGTGTGATGACAGTATGATCATCATTTCGGAAGGTGGTATGGGTGAGGCAGGAAGCTTCGCCAAAACAACTCTCAAAGTCGCTGAAAACGCCCAACTCAGGGAAGTGGGCGTAGCTTCGCTGGGTCATAGTATAGTTACAGAAGCCGTGGAAGTCGTACTTGTGACCGTCGAAGGTGACGAAGTGCGGGTCGTTGTAGGCTGTGCAAGTGGTACCTGAGAGTTCATTGAGGGTTACAGGTTACAGATTGCAGAGGAAAAGTTAAGGAGTGCATAGCTAGGGCCAACACTCTTTCAATACAGTATCTCAAAGTCATGACACTCGCCTCAACACTCCTACACCCATACACACACTCGTACACAAACTCAAGTACACTCACAGCAGTCTGCAATGGTAGGGAATGGATGCCAGCAAGAATCTCTGCACTGAAGGGTAACACAGTGTGACGTTAACTCGACCCCTTCGAAGTACAGCTGACCGTCGAACTCACAGCCTGAAAGGAAAGGGTTAAGAGTGCATTCAGGAGAGGGCAGAGGGAGGGGGAAGCACGGTGGGGAGAGGAAGGGGAAGGGTTAGCGATAGTGAGGTTTGGGAGAAGTGAAAATGCAGGAGTTTGAGAATGTAAAGAGGCAGGAAGAGAGTAAGGGAAAATTTGGTGGAGAAAGAATAGAAGGTAGAATAGGGATGCAGGAAAGAATAGGTCAAATAGGGAATTAAGGTAGCATAGATTAGAATATTAAACATTTATACTATTACTATACTAGAAAATTTTTTTTTTTAGTCCTTCTCATTCCTTTTGTCAATCTTTTAAATTCATTCTTAATCTAATTCCTATCTTGGTATGCTTTTCTCCTTCCATTTCTCTCCCTAGCAAACAGTCCTACTAAGCATTATTTAACTCTTAATTATAATCTCTTCCATTTCGTTTCATCCTACAGACCTTTCTCACCACCACCCAACAAACTTTCCAGGGACCTTTCAAGACCATCACTCAATACACCAAACCTTCACACACCTTCACCATACCAAACTTTCCCACCTCACATACCCGTCCCCACAAACACACACCTACCACACCAACTCCCCACCACACCTAACACCCACACACCTCCAACCCTCCCAAAAACACCCCAAACACTACCCACACTTACAGTTTCTCTCCCTTCCAGGTTCGCCCAGGTAGCGTCTCACCACCTTGCCGTCGTCACACACCAGCTGGAGACACACAAGTTGCAGGCTCAACACCACCTCGCCGTGTTGGAAATATTGGTCAGCGAAACAGCAAGATTGGGGTCCAGGTGGATGGACATCGATGATAACTGACGTGGCTGCGAGGATAAAGAAAAGGGTTAAGGTGAGGTTAAGTAAGAATTTGTTTTTAGTTAATTGTGAAAGAGGTGAGGTTGTGGTTGACGATTGGTTGTAAAGAGAACATTTGGTGGCGAGGGAAGAAAGTTCAGTTAATTGGGTTATAAACTAGTTATTGAATGGGGAAAGTTAGGCAAGCAGAAGTTATAATAGGTTAAGTAAAGAACAGGTAAATAGGACAGGAATAGAGAATAGGTAATTAACACTAGGAATTAGAAAACATGGTAAGCAGGAAAGTAATAATAGAAACAGAAAAGAGAATACGTAATTAAAATGTTAAGGAAGTATAGAAAACAAGAGGAAACACAATCACCTCACTGGACACAAGGTCACCATCAACACCATCAAGACTACATATTAGAAAAGTTGAAGGTGAGAATCTATTGGAAAAGAGGAAAAATTTGACGGTGAGAATCTATTGGAAAAGAGGAAAAATTTGACGGAGGCTGAAAAAATTTGTAGAGGGAGTGAAAATTTTTGAAGTAATTAATCGAGTTTGGATCATTTTTACTTGGTTTGAAAAATTTAGGGAGGTTGAAATAGCCTTAGAAGTTTGAGTGGAAATTTTTTGGTAGTAAAAATATGGTGTTCACGGAGGAAGAGGTGAAGGAAAGTATTTAAAACATAGAAATATACATGAAATAGGTACTTTATAGGCCTAGTGTATTTTTAGCCTAACAGGGCACGTGGCATTGAAATCCGTTAGTGTGCGCGCGAGGGATTACTTCAGTCTACCTTTAATTAATTTGCAGCTTCATCTAAAGGCATTACCGTAGTACCGTTTGTATTGTAAGCAGCTTAGAGAGATACGCTCGGCGATGCTAAGCTATTACTACTACAGCTTATTCTTCACTTCATAATCACTCTGCTGGATTCTACCTTTAGACTATACAGAAACAAAAAATTACTTACTGAACAAACAAGAACTTTAAAAAATATATAGAACGAAACTTTATATTATGAAAACCAACGCGTGAGGGAAGGCTATTGTCAACTGAACACTATTTATAGACACCGATAGAAAGAGTTTGGAAATATATATACCGAGGTGTTATTGACAAGCGTGTGATCTGAAGAGTTACGAACGTGTAGTGCGAGGCAGTGAGGGTACACAGGCTCGTACAACACCGTCACGACACCATCACGACACCACCACAACCAGACACGAGAGTAACTGAAGGCGCTAAAGTAATGAAAATAACTCCTAACCTATACTTCCATCGCACTAGTTACCAAGAGTGATAGAAATAAAGATAATTACCCAATGTCTAACTACCTACCGATCAATTTATTAAAGTAAAGAGAATTAAAAAGTATACGTGAACAGTAAAAGAATAAGGTTACGGAATACGTGAATAGATTAAGAACCAACACCTCTTAAAGCACCTGTGAGAAGGCAATCTAAACCTATACATTAAGAAAACTATAGAGGAAGTAATAGTATATAAACTATTAAAAAAACTAAAATTCAGGATATAATAAAAAAATAAACTAAAACGTGAGTGGCTTTGGTTAAGAATAAATATAAACGCTTCCTGTTATGGCGGAGTAAACAAAGGAGGATTGTAATGAGCTGGAAAACCCACCTTGAGTCACCTGCACGTGAAGGAAGGCCAGCACAAGGAACGGCAAGACGCAGGTGAGGAAAGACATCTTGTACACCTGCTGGACACTTGAATACCTGTGGGGGCGAGAGGAGTGTTAAATTATATGATTTCAGAACCTTGATCTAAAGAAGTTAAGTAAATTTGACTTTATATAATGTAGTGTAATTTAGTTTAGCAAGTGACAGGTTGTTTGAAGAGTGAAGAGTATAGGTGTGATTGTATGTGTTGGTCTTCCCGAACGAAAGTCAAAGATAGACAGTCATGATACAATAAGGAAAACATAAATAAGACTTCCCAAGGTTACTGAAACAGGTATTGGCGGGGAAACGTGCATGGTTTTATGAATACGCTTTGTAAATATTAGGAATACTTATAACTATAGGATACGTTAACTGCCTTTAGCACCAATATAGCCAGGTCACACAAATCAGTAAAGTTAAAAATAGTAAACATTATGATAAGACAGGAAGTAGGTCAGTCAGATAAGACCACCACCACCACCACCGACCTCAAACAACAGTGTACGTATTGACCCAATTATACCATCACACCTGTTATCGTATTCACCTCACAACTTTGAACCTCCTATTACTACACGCCATCCTAACCATACTCTAAAAACACTGAAAACGACCTATAACCACTTCAGATTACCTACCATACACTAATTAATACACTTTCCTCATCTATACTAAACATACTTAAGTCATGTTCTCTATACTCTCCTCCCTTAAATAAATCCAAACACATAACTTGTTCTGTGTAATTAACTTTAACGATACTTTCCTAATGATTCACCTAATGGCACCCTTCCCTCCCTATCCTTCCCCTCCTTACCCTTATCCTTCCCCTCACAACCCTCATCCCTCATTACAGCCACGTCTCCGGAACCTTTACCACATCCGACCTTCTTAACCACTACCATTCCACCTGTGAATCATTTTTTTTTAACTACCTTCACTACTTGTTTACACTTTATCACTTTCCTGCATTGTCCGAGCCTACTCCTAAATCACCTTAAATCACCTTAAATCACCTTAAATCTATCAGTCTTGGTGTGCCTAAATCTTACTTTCAACCCTACATAACCTTACTTTCTATCTACCTACACCTTTCTTTTATCCATTATATAATTTTCTTACTTCTTCCTTCCCTGCCTTCGCCTTCCTTGCCTCACATACCTTACCTCCTCCCCATCTGCAGTCACCTTGCTTCTATTCCTTACGTAACGCTCAACTCAAGGTCACTCGTGCTACACCTCCACCCACTCAAGTTAATCAATGTTGCTACCTGATACCTAAGTTACGTACAGCGTGAGAGCAGTGTTAGTTTGCAATTCACCTGGTTAATTAATACAGTCTCCCTCAGGTGTGCTAAGAGGGTATATTCAGTACAATTATCTGGCAATTTAGTAGTTAACGAAAATTTACACCCAAAGTTAAGACCATTTAATTTAACGTTAACTACCCATTTGATGTGAATTGGTTATACTCCGTAGCACGCAGTGGAATTTAAGACTTAATATAGTCACGGAGTAAAGTATAGAACAACGTAATTACACATTGTACTATTCCTAACCTAAGAAAACCCTTTGATATTAAAAAGTAAATATAGTCGTGTTATGATTATATAGAAAGAAAAAAATAATTCTCCCTTCACATCCTACAACCACCACCACCACCACCACATTCCTACTTACTCATCCTAATCTCACCTCACACTACCACCAACACCCTTACACATTCCTTCTCATACCTTCCCTCACACTTACAACCTATTCCATCTCCTCCACAGCTGCACCCTGCCACAGCAAACACCCTGCCTGTGTACCCTGCAGTCTAGAGTGGCGGCAATACCCTCAGAGTGTGTTCAAGGTGACAGACCCAAAAACAGAGGAAGCTCAACGTCCGTGTGCTCGCCTGTCTACCTGCCTGTCTGCCTGTCTGCCGGTCTGCCCGCTCGTCTGTCTTCCCGTTGGTCTGCCTGCCTAAACCCCTTATTTTTACGAGGATCAGCGAGGCGCCCGTGATGCTACAGGCTCTGAACGACCCTATTTACAGTGCCGCGGCCGTAAAACAAGGTTAGTCGTCCAGGCGTGATTCTGGGCAAAGTGTGGAGGTCATACTGATCTGATGAAGGAGTTATACTTTGCCTGCCTCTTTCTGTCTGTTTAAAGGTCTGCCTGTCTATCTATCTAGTTTGTCTATCTGTGCTGCATGCGTGGAGGTGTTAAGAGAAGCTGGCGTAGTAGGGGAGTTAAAGTTTAAACAGTAGTGTTAAAAATAATTGCAAACGTCAAGTGGTATTTTAAGAACTATTAAGCATGTAGGTTCGGAATTACACTCAAGTTAAGACTACAAACAAATGGATACTCAGTTCTAGTAAAGAATGGAATATTAAAGTTTAGAAATATTAAAAAAAAAAATGAAGATATTTGAATTATTAACTAAACTGGTATTTGAATATTACTTTGTCTACAGTTTGATAATTAGCTGTCAATAACATCAATCGCAGCTTTAATAACAAATATAAAAGGTGCTTTGATTATAGTCCGGTAATTACCTAACACCATAGGAATGAATCACCTTTGTATGGCCGGCTTATATTAATCAACAATTAGACTACCAGTTAACATCCATGAACTACCGGAGTTGCACCAGCGAAGACAACACGAAGCTGGTACTAGTTACAACCTATACTCAGAAAGATGGTTAATTCAAGAGTTTTGGGAGAATCACAGCAATACGCTTTGTACTTAAATTACCTATCAAACGAGGCACCTCACACTAACGCATCTAAGTAACGATACATCATAAACTATATAATAACAGTAAGACCTTAGGCTTCATTATCTAATAGACTTATAGCTTAAAGAAACTCCGTATTCATAGCATTGTAAAGGTGAAATAGACAACCTGGAATACACTTAATAACCTCAAACATCCCACCCAGCGGAACACCCCAGCATTTACCTTATTAAAACAAATATATATATCCTTTGCATCAGAAGCCTACCTAGTACACCCACGACCCATTCAAACACTAATTAAAACTACACACACCACAAAACTAATTACTTCAAAGCTTAGTAGATTAATTAACTTACACGCAAGAAACCCCAACCTAAGTTTAGAAGTGTACTAATTATAAAACTAGAACGTCAGAGGTAAAAAAATAAGTTTCGTAGGTACGTAACTCATTAAGAAAAAGTATTGACGGAAAATCAAAATCATAACTTCAGAAAAACAGCTAAACTCGAATAGTATCTAGAATCCTTACGAATAAACTATAAATTTCAATAAAAAATAAGTTATACAAGACATCACCAGTAAATTAGAACCCAAAATTAGTCTTAAAACCGCAAAAATAGCTCATAATAGACAAACTAACCCATCTCCACCCACCCCACACGCTCCTTTCACCCATTCAAACCAACATTACCTTAAGAAACACTAGAGTCTCAGCTGCTCCACACTTCCCTCTTGGCAGCTGGAAGGCGACTGGCAGCTCCATCCTCCTCCCTCCACCTCTACATCTCCCTTCGACGCTCATTGGCTAATAACCTTGAAATAAACGATGCTGATTGGCCGTGGCTTAGTCCAATAACGAGTGCACAGCCTGGAAACTGGCCCTCGGATTCGCCCGCCTTTTTACCAAGCGAAAGAAAACGGGGTTGAGTTTATATTAGGTTTTTTCTATTTATTTCACTTGTAGGAAAATGGATTTGGTCAAGTTTTATGTGTATGTATGTATGTGTGTATGTGTGTATGTATGTATGTATGTATGTATGTATGTTCAATGTTGTTTTGGGATAGAAAATGGAAGGTGATTGGTTGATAGAGTGATTTGTGGTTTCATTTTTATTTTTTTTATCCAGTAATGTTGGTTGAAGATTTACAGTAAAGATCAATTTGTAATTTTTTAGATGTTTATGTATATATGTATTTATCTATTTTTTTTACTTTATCTTCTATCTTTTATTTCATTATCTTCTTTCTTTTATTTCATTATCTTCTTTCTTTTATTTCATTGTTATTTTTGGATGGTTATAGATTGAAAAATTTTAATAGATAGATAAATAAATAGATAGATAGATGAATAGTTTGATGTGTTGAAAGGAAACTATAACTCTCTCTCTCTCTCTCTCTCTCTCTCTCTCTCTCTCTCTCTCTCTCTCTCTCTCTCTCTCTCTCTCTCTCTCTCTCTCTCTCTCTCTCTCTCTCTCTCTCTCTCTCTTTCCATCGCCATTACAATCGGTTCATCCCTGCATTGAAGCTTCATTTCCCTGATTCAAAGCAGTCTCATTCCTCGTCTCGAAGTCGTGGGGTTCGAGACTTTGAACCTCGTGTCGACACTTCG
>JAPQNM010000015.1:3730036-3747536 GCA_029783475.1 Metacarcinus magister
TGTGTGTGTGTGTGTGTGTGTGTGTGTGTGTATGTGTGTGTAACAAGAAAATTAGCCATGTTTATTCTGAACACTCATGCAAGTTTTAGGCAGTATCATTACATTTATGCATTGGCAAGGCGAAGCAGTTATGTATGTATGTGTGTGTGTGTGTGTGTGTGTGTGTGTATAAGGTTGAACATGTATGAGTATTTACGACACACACACACACACACACACACACACACACACACACACACACACACACACACACGCACGCACGCACGCTTTCAGGCTGTTGTCCCATCAAAGATTCATGTGTGGTGGAGGCGCAGTAATCAACGTATGTTCCACTCACTCTCTCTCTCTCTCTCTCTCTCTCTCTCTCTCTCTCTCTCTCTCTCTCTCTCTCTCTCTCTCTCTCTCTCTCTCTCTCTCTCTCTCGTGTTTCCTCCTTATTATCCGTAAATTTCTTCCTCCTCTTCATTGTTATTCCTTTAATCTTCTTACCTCTATATCTCCTCCTCCTCCTCCTCCTCCTCCTCCTCCTCCTCCTCCTCCTCCTCCTCCTCCTCCTCCTCCTCCTCCTCCTCCTCCTCCTCCTCCCTAACAATAGGATAAATTCCATAACTTACATATAAAGTTAAGTTTGTAAGCTCCCACGCATCCTGTGTGTGTGTGTGTGTGTGTGTGTGTGTGTGTGTGTGTGTGTGTGTGTGTGTGAAAGACAGACAGACAGACCGACCGACTGAGAAACGCATACATACATACATACACACAGACACACACATACACACAGACAGACAGACAAAGACACCCAACAGAGCGAGGAAACTGAGTCTTGGATGATCTGTTACCCTTTGGAGAGAGAGAGAGAGGGGGGGGGGGAGGAAAGAAGAAGAGGAGGAAGAGAAGAGAAGGAAGAGAAGAAAGGAAGAAAAGACGGATTTCATATTGGTTTCTAAGACATATTGTTGTGTTGAAGAAAGATAGATAGATATAGATAGATAGAGAGAGAGAGAGAGAGAGAGAGAGAGAGAGAGAGAGAGAGAGAGAGAGAGAGAGAGAGAGATACTGTTTCCCTTAATATTTTTCCACAGGTGATAATAACTTTAATTACAGGTATACACAATACAAACTTTACCTTGACACTCTGCACTAAACAATAAAAATAAATAATAATAATAATAATAATAATTTCAACTTCATCAAAAAACCAAATTAATTCCTATTACTCACATTTTTTGGTTGTTCTCTCTCACTTTTTTTTTTTTTTGTAATCAATGAATACGTTTATAAATAATGTTATTCATTCTTTCATCATTCACTATATTTTCGTCGCTACTGTCACGCAATACACAAACCGTTACCTATACCTGCTGAATACTAATTAATTACCTGTGTATATTCTTTTATACATCTATCCTTTTTTAGATACATTTTTTTTTTCAAATTTACATTGCTAGTATTCAAGTGATTGTGCTTCTTTTTTTTCTCTCTCTTTCTCTCTTTCTCTCTTTCTTTCTCTCTCTTTTGTCTCTTATTCTCGTTGACGTCATCACACACACGCCTCGCGATGCTCACCTGGGCTGCACTCACTCGTTAATTTTCACAGGTGAATTCACACACCTGGCGCCCGCTAAATGGTTAGGCTGCATTAAGTTTTTTTTTTTTTGTTAATTTCTGTGGTGCCCTTTGTGAAAATTTTGTGTTGCGGTTGATATTAATGTTTTTTTTTGTATTTATATTTTTTTATTTGTTTGCCTGTGTGTAAATGGTGTTTTTCATTTTTCATTTTCAATCATAGCGCTAAGTAATTTGCATGTATTTTAATGATTTTGATAAGTTAATGTGTGTTTGTGTATGCATTGGGCTGTGTTTTGAAATATAGTTTAGTCGTACATCAAAGAAAAGAAAAACTGTATATATTCTTTTTTATTTGTGTCATATTTTCAAGCTATTCCTCAAAACACACAAAAACACCATCGTATTACTGTTTTGTGAATAAACTCGTATATCAAAAACACAAAGAGAGTGAAAATATATATACAGTAAATATTCTTTCTCATATTCACACGAAACACACCATAGAAAACCGTATGTTCTCCGCTAACGAATATTTTCATACGTGAATATAAATAGAAACCAGAAAAAAATAGCAAAACAGAAAGTATAGATGGAGTAAATACAGTTTATTATATTTACAACTAAGATTCGTCCTATAAACTTTTCATTATTTATCATTTCTAAACACGGAAGTTAGTGATGAAGTTCTGTCAATTTATTTTACCACCACCACCACCACCACATCATTAGGTCAGGTAGGCAAGGCACCTGTGTTTACCTGTATAATATGTTAAGTGGCTGTGTTAGTGGTGGTGTGTGTGTGTATGTGTGTGTGTGTAGCATATGACCTTATCCCAACAGCTGCCACCAATTACTTTCATCTCTAATACAACCTTTCCTCCGAGTCTTCTTTGATCAATAATTACTTAAGTGTATTATTTATTATTAATCTTACACATTCTGGCAGCCACGTTATGCCAACACATTAGGATTAAACTTACGCGAGACAGAGGTAGCGAGTCTCTCTCTCTCTCTCTCTCTCTCTCTCTCTCTCTCTCTCTCTCTCTCTCTCTCTCTCTCTCTCTCTCTCTGTCTCGACCATGTTTAATCATCATTTTTCGTCCTCTGCGCTGTGTGGGATAACTAAAGCGTATGTCTTTAATACCTTTTTTTCAGTGACCTTTCAACACCTGCTGCAGATCCTCGTTCCTTTTAACTTGGCGGGAAACACTCTCACTATCACTCACACATATGTTTCCCAATCTCTTTTTATTCATTTTTTTGTTTATTTCATTATTTTTGCTTCACGAACTCTTCAATCTACCTATGACACCCCTCATTACCATCCGTTTTCTATGAGACACAAGACATGTAACATTATAAGGTGTTATGAAAGAAAACGGATCGCAGGCTCAATACTACATGATATCTTGAAGCAGGCATGTGATTGGTTGTTCTAAGTCATGACGTCACTCTTTTCTATCCAATCACACGGTTCCTCTCGCTGACATTACCAAGAGAGAGAGAGAGAGAGAGAGAGAGAGAGAGAGAGAGAGAGAGAGAGAGAGAGAGAGAGAGAGAGAGCGAGGCGCGTAGGCAGAATCAGATAAATTCGTTCTAGATCAAAAGTATTCCTATCATCAACTTTCACCTTGCTAGGTCGCGTTTCTGACAGGAAATAGAAAATGGGAGTTGGAAAAAACGCGAATAGAAAATGGAATGAGGTGGGCGGGCGGGCGATAGGAGGGACTGATGTATTATTATTATTATTATTATTATTATTATTATTGATGGTGTTATTACTACTATTACTACTACTCCTATTACTACTACTACTACTACTACTACTACTACTCCTACTACTACTACTCCTACTACTACTCTACTACTACTACTACTACTACTCCTACTACTACTACTACTACTACTACTACTACTACTACTACTACTACTACTACTACTACTGCAAATCCTTTTTAGCTCGCCTCGTGTGTGCTGGGTTAAAATAGGACTCTTCTGATTCTTGGCAGGACTCCCGTAGGACTTCTGGCTTGGGTTTAACCTTGAGTTCCCTTCGTTAGCTGGCATTTGTGGATCAAGTTTGTGCCAAGTTCATAAATTAGTCGTGTGTGTGTGTGTGTGTGTGTGTGTGTGTGTGTGTGTGTGTGTGTGTGTGTTTAAAGTTGTTTCTATTCTTTGGGTTTGTTTTTTCCTTGTGTGTGTGTGTGTGAGTGTGTGTTCTTTCTTTTCGTGTATTAATTGAACACACACACACACACACACACACACACACACACAGAAATACAAATAGAAAGATAGATGAGTAATATATTAATCAAGAGAGAGAGAGAGAGAGAGAGAGAGAGAGAGAGAGAGAAAATATTAATCTCTCTGGCGTCATCGCTTTTCCACTCCCAAGAGATTGAAGGAGATGTCGTTAGTGTTATAATTACTCTCTCTCTCTCTCTCTCTCTCTCTCTCTCTCTCTCTCTCTCTCTCTCTCTCTCTCTCTCTCTCTCTCTCTCTACCACTCAAATTAAAAGATCCATGTAATTATTGACCTTTTTTCCTTCTGAAGACTAACCATTTACCTGGATTTTTCACTTTTTTTTTCATTTCTTTCACTTTTTTTTCATTTTTTTTATTTTTATTCACTATTTTTCTTTTTCTTTTTTTTTCATTTTTTTCACTTTTTTCAGTTTTATTTATTTTTTTTTGCAGAGTTTGTGTGAGTTGCTGAGAAGAAAATGAAGGTCACCGCGCTTAGGGGATGTAAGTATTATTTATATCTCTTATTTAACACTTTTATTTATACTTTATTTTATTTTCTTTTAATGTTGATTGATACGTTTTCTTTTGGTTAGTTTAATGAGTAACTTAACTATTATTTATATGATTTATGTAGTTATGTGTGTGGAGGTGAATTACGTTTTTTCTCTCTCTCTCTCTCTCTCTCTCTCTCTCTCTCTCTCTCTCTCTCTCTCTCTCTCTCTCTCTCTCTCTCTCTCTCTCTCTCTCTCTCATCATGACCAAAGTTTGTCATTTATTCACGCATTTAATTATACAGTACGTAGCCGTTAGCAACACACACACACACACACACACACACACACACACACATGTTACAAATCTCTTTCTCTCTCTTCTCCTTCCCTTAATATTTATCCCAATTACATATGACCTAAAATCTTACCCATTAATACTTTTTTCATTGTTATTTTTTTTCATTCATTTAAGAAATATATAAAAAAAATTCATCGTAGCAAACTTTTTTTATTTTGGTGAGAAAAACGTTTACTGTGGAACGTTTGTTTGTTAACGTTAGTTCGAGCACGTTGATGAAAGGCAGTGTGTGTGTGTGTGTGTGTGTGTGTGTGTGTGTGTGTGTGTGTGTGTGTGTGTGTGTGTGTGTGTTTGTTTTGATTGCATAGAATGTTCCACCTTTAAAACACTCCATAGTTTGTTTTGGAAAGGACTGATTTTTTATTGTATTATATTATTGTTATTGTAGCTATTGTTATCATTATTATTATTATCACTACTACTACTACTACTACTACTACTACTACTACTACTACTACTCTTTCCCCTTACTCCCACACAAACAGTAGGCAACCCCACACACACACACACACACACACACACACGTACAATACCACCGTTTCCCCTCGTCACTGCCACCCACAAGTTCGTCTCCCCTCAGCTTAAGACAATTACACTCAAAAGGGGTAGGGGAAGGGAGAGGGGAAGGGGAAGGGGAAGGAGGGAAGGGGAAGTGTTGAAAGGAGTGAAAGGGGAGGAGGAAAGGAGGGCAAGGAAGGAGAAGCAACTCGTTATACATGTCCTCTTCCCCCTCCTCCTCTTGCCCCTCCTTCCTTCCCCTCTTCTTCTTCTTCTCCCCTCGTCTCCTCCTCCTCCTCCTCCTCCTCCTCCTGCTGCTATTGGTTAATTAATGATGACGTCACAAAGTTATTAATGGCGGAGACAGCGAGAGAGACAGCGAGAGAGAGAGAGAGAGAGAGAGAGAGAGAGAGAGAGAGAGAGAGAGAGAGAGAGAGAGAGAGAGAGAGAGAAAGTTAGTGGGTTGGGCTGTTTAATTAAGACTTTGTCGGTTAGTTTAAAGGTGATAACTCAAAATAAACAGCAACAGACTCGTTTTTTTTTGTTTTTTGGTTTTTGGTTTTTCATTTATTGTAGAAAATGGAAATGATAAATAAATAAATCACAAATAAATGTGATTCATTCTGAGGTCAAAAAGAGTGCCAGAGGTCAGGTCAAGGTGCCAGATGTGAGAGAGAGAGAGAGAGAGAGAGAGAGAGAGAGAGAGAGAGAGAGAGAGAGAGAGAGAGAGAGAGAGAGAGAGAGAGAGAGAGAGAGAGAGAAAAAAAAATAGTCTTGCATATCTTACCTTGTGAAAGTATTTTGGCACAACTCTCAGCTTCCTCTTTCTCCTTCTCCTCTTCCTCCTCCTCCTCCTCCTCCTCCTCCTCCTCCTCCTCCTCCTCCTCCTCCTCCTCCTCCTCCTCCTCCTTCTTCTTCTTCTTCTGCCTTCCTCCTCTTCCCTCCTTTTACTCCTTTTTCCTCTTCCTTCCGTGTATCACTTCCTCTTCCACCTGTGCCATCTTTCCTCCCTTATTCTTCCTCCTCCTCCTCCTCCTCCTCCTCCTCGTCCTCCTCCTCCTCCTCCTCCTCCTCCTCCTCCTCCTCCTCCTCCTCCTCCTCATCCAGAGTTTCATTTTACTGCGTAATTATTAGTCATAGAACAAATATTCATAATGACAGTTGTACAGTTTAATTAGGGCTATCAAATGCTGCAATGATATTTCCAATATCTCTAATAGCTTTCAAGAAAATGACGAGGAAAGTCATGTTTTTATATAAAAATACGGTTTTATTTAACTGCGTCATAGAACAAATATTCATAATATCAGTTTTACAGTTTAATTAGGTGTATCAGATGCTGCAATGATATTTCCAATATCTCTAATAGCTTTCGGGAAAATGAGGAGGAAAGTCATGTTTATATATAAATATTAAGTTTCATTTTACTGCGTAATTATTAATCATAGAACAAATATTCATAATATCAGTTGTACAGTTTAATTAGGGCTATCAAATGCTGCAATTATATTTCCAATATCTCTAATAGCTTTCAAGAAAATGACGAGGAAAGTCATGTTTTTATATAAAAATACGGTTTTATTTAACTGCGTCATAGAACAAATATTCATAATATCAGTTGTACAGTTGAATTAGGCGTATCAGATGATGCAATGATATTTCCAATATCTCTAATAGCTTTCGAGAAAACGAGGAAGAAAGTAATTTTTAAAAAAGTAAAATTCAGTATTTATTAGTACTAGTGAAAATATTCATAATGACAGTAGTAGATTTTAATTAGGTCTATCAGATGCTGCAATGATATTTCAAATATCTCTAATAGCTTTCGAGAAAATGAGGAGGAAAGTCATGTTTTTATATAAAAATTAAGTTTAATTTTACTGCGTAATTATTAGTCATAGAACAAATATTCATAATGAGAGTTGTACAGTTTAATTAGGTGTATCAGATGCTGCAATGATATTTCCAATATCTCTAAAAGCTTTCAAGAAAATTAGGAGGAAAGTCATGTTTTTAAATAAATATTAAGTTTAATTTTCATGCGTATATTAGTCATAGAACAAATATTCATAATATCAGTTTTACAGTTTAATTAGGTGTATCAGATGCTGCAATGATATTTCCAATATATCTAATAGCTTTCGGGAAAATGAGGAGGAAAGTCATGTTTATATATAAATATTAAGTTTCATTTTACTGCGTAATTATTAGTCATAGAACAAATATTCATAATGACAGTTGTACAGTTTAATTAGGTCTATCAGATGCTGCAATGATATTTCCAATACCTCTAATAGCTTTCGGGAAAATGAGGAGGAAAGTCATGTTTTTATATAAATATAAAGTTTCATTTTACTGCGTAATTATTAGTCATAGAACAAATATTCATAATTTCAGTTTTACAGTTTAATTAGGTCTATCAGATGCTGCAATGATATTTCCAATATCTTTAATAGTTTTCGAGAAAATGAGGAGGAAATTCGATTTTATATAAATATTAAGTTTCATTTTACTGCGTAATTATTAGTCATAGAACAAATATTAATAATGACAGTTGTACAGTATAATTAGGTGTATCAGATGCTGCAATAATATTTCCAATATCTCTAATAGCTCTCGAGGAAATGAGGAGAAAAGTTATCTTTATATAAAAATATTAAGTTTAATTTTACTGAGTAATTATTAGTCATAGAACAAATATTCATAATGACAGTTGTACAGTTTAATTAGGTGTATCAGATGCTGTAATGATATTTCCAATATCTCTAATAGCTTTCGAGAAAATTAGGAGGAAAGTCATGTTTTTATATAAATATAAAGTTTAATTTTACTGCGTAATTATTAGTCATAGAACAAATATTCATAATTTCAGTTTTACAGTTTAATTAGGTCTATCAGATGCTCCAGTGATATTTCCAATATCTCTAATAGCTTTCGAGAAAATGAGGAGGAAATTCATGTTTTTATATAAATATTAAGTTTCATTTTACTGCGTAATTATTAGTCATAGAACAAATATTCATAATGACAGTTGTACAGTTTAATTAGGTGTATCAGATGCTGCAATCATATTTCCAATATCTCTAATAGCTATCGGGAAAAAGAGGAGGAAAGTCATGTTTTTATATAAATATTAAGTTTCATTTTACTGCGTAATTATTAGTCATAGAACAAATATTCCTAATATCAGTTGTACAGTTTAATTAGGGCTATCAGATGCTGCAATTATATTTCCAATATCTCTAATAGCTTTCAAGAAAATGACGAGTAAAGTCATGTTTTTATATAAAAATACGGTTTTATTTAACTGCGTCATAGAACAAATATTCATAATATCAGTTGTACAGTTGAATTAGGCATATCAGATGATGCAATGATATTTCCAATATCTCTAATAGCTTTCGAGAAAACGAGGAAGAAAGTAATTAAAAAAAAAGTAAAATTCAGTATTAATTAGTACTAGTGAAAATATTCATAATGACAGTAGTAGATTTTAATTAGGTCTATCAGATGCTGCAATAATATTTCAAATATCTCTAATAGCTTTCGAGAAAATGAGGAGGAAAGTCATGTTTTTATATAAAAATTAAGTTTAATTTTACTGCGTAAATATTAGTCATAGAACAAATATTCATAATGAGAGTTGTACAGTTTAATTACGTGTATCAGATGCTGCAATGATATTTCCAATATCTCTAAAAGCTTTCAAGAAAATTAGGAGGAAAGTCATGTTTTTAAATAAATATTAAGTTTAATTTTACTGCGTAATTATTAGTCATAGAACAAATATTCATAATGACAGTTGTACAGTTTAATTAGGTGTATCAGATGCTGCAATGATATTTCCAATATCTCTAATAGCTTTCGGGAAAATGAGGAGGAAAGTCATGTTTATATATAAATATTAAGTTTCATTTTACTGCGTAATTATTAGTCATAGAACAAATATTCATAATGACAGTTGTACAGTTTAATTAGGTCTATCAGATGCTGCAATGATATTTCCAATACCTCTAATAGCTTTCGGGAAAATGAGGAGGAAAGTCATGTTTATATATAAATATTAAGTTTCATTTTACTGCGTAATTATTAGTCATAGAACAAATATTCATAATGACAGTTGTACAGTTTAATTAGGTCTATCAGATGCTGCAATGATATTTCCAATATCTCTAATAGCTTTCGGGAAAATGAGGAAGAAAGTCATGTTTATATATAAATATTAAGTTTCATTTTACTGCGTAATTATTAGTCATAGAACAAATATTCATAATGACAGTTGTACAGTTTAATTAGGTCTATCAGATGCTGCAATGATATTTCCAATACCTCTAATAGCTTTCGGGAAATATGAGGAGGAAAGTCATGTTTATATATAAATATTAAGTTTCATTTTACTGCGTAATTATTAGTCATAGAACAAATATTCATAATGACAGTTGTACAGTTTAATTAGGTCTATCAGATGCTGCAATGATATTTCCAATACCTTTAATAGCTTTCGGGAAAATGAGGAGGAAAGTCATGTTTTTATATAAATATAAGTTTCATTTTACTGCGTAATTATTAGTCATAGAACAAATATTCATAATTTCAGTTTTACAGTTTAATTAGGTCTATCAGATGCTGCAATGATATTTCCAATATCTTTAATAGCTTTCGAGAAAATGAGGAGGAAATTCGTTTTTATATAAATATTAAGTTTCATTTTACTGCGTAATTATTAGTCATAGAACAAATATTAATAATGACAGTTGTACAGTATAATTAGGTGTATCAGATGCTGCAATAATATTTCCAATATCTCTAATAGCTTTCGAGGAAATGAGGAGAAAAGTTATCTATATATAAAAATATTAAGTTTAATTTTACTGAGTAATTATTAGTCATAGAACAAATATTCATAATGACAGTTGTACAGTTTAATTAGGTGTATCAGATGCTGTAATGATATTTCCAATATCTCTAATAGCTTTCGAGAAAATTAGGAGGAAAGTCATGTTTTTATATAAATATAAAGTTTAATTTTACTGCGTAATTATTAGTCATAGAACAAATATTCATAATGTCAGTTTTACAGTTTAATTAGGTCTATCAGATGCTCCAGTGATATTTCCAATATCTCTAATAGCTTTCGAGAAAATGAGGAGGAAATTCATGTTTTTATATAAATATTAAGTTTCATTTTACTGCGTAATTATTAGTCATAGAACAAATATTCATAATGACAGTTGTACAGTTTAATTAGGTGTATCAGATGCTGCAATCATATTTCCAATATCTCTAATAGCTACCGGGAAAAAGAGGAGGAAAGTCATGTTTTTATATAAATATTAAGTTTCATTTTACTGCGTAATTATTAGTCATAGAACAAATATTCCTAATATCAGTTGTACAGTTTAATTAGGGCTATCAAATGCTGCAATTATATTTCCAATATCTCTAATAGCTTTCAAGAAAATGACGAGTAAAGTCATGTTTTTATATAAAAATACAGTTTTATTTAACTGCGTCATAGAACAAATATTCATAATATCAGTTGTACAGTTGAATTAGGCATATCAGATGATGCAATGATATTTCCAATATCTCTAATAGCTTTCGAGAAAACGAGGAAGAAAGTAATTTAAAAAAAAGTAAAATTCAGTATTAATTAGTACTAGTGAAAATATTCATAATGACAGTAGTAGATTTTAATTAGGTCTATCAGATGCTGCAATAATATTTCCAAATATCTCTAATAGCTTTCGAGAAAATGAGGAGGAAAGTCATGTTTTTATATAAAAATTAAGTTTAATTTTACTGCGTAAATATTAGTCATAGAACAAATATTCATAATGAGAGTTGTACAGTTTAATTACGTGTATCAGATGCTGCAATGATATTTCCAATATCTCTAAAAGCTTTCAAGAAAATGAGGAGGAAAGTCATGTTTTTAAATAAATATTAAGTTTAATTTTACTGCGTAATTATTAGTCATAGAACAAATATTCATAATGACAGTTGTACAGTTTAATTAGGTTTATCAGATGCTCCAATGATATTTCCAATATCTCTAATAGCTTTCGGGAAAATGAGGAGGAAAGTCATGTTTATATATAAATATTAAGTTTCATTTTACTGCGTAATTATTAGTCATAGAACAAATATTCATAATGACAGTTGTACAGTTTAATTAGGTCTATCAGATGCTGCAATGATATTTCCAATACCTCTAATAGCTTTCGGGAAAATGAGGAGGAAAGTCATGTTTATATATAAATATTAAGTTTCATTTTACTGCGTAATTATTAGTCATAGAACAAATATTCATAATGACAGTTGTACAGTTTAATTAGGTCTATCAGATGCTGCAATGATATTTCCAATATCTCTAATAGCTTTCGGGAAAATGAGGAGGAAAGTCATGTTTATATATAAATATTAAGTTTCATTTTACTGCGTAATTATTAGTCATAGAACAAATATTCATAATGACAGTTGTACAGTTTAATTAGGTCTATCAGATGCTGCAATGATATTTCCAATACCTCTAATAGCTTTCGGGAAAATGAGGAGGAAAGTCATGTTTTTATATAAATATAAAGTTTCATTTTACTGCGTAATTATTAGTCATAGAACAAATATTCATAATTTCAGTTTTACAGTTTAATTAGGTCTATCAGATGCTGCAATGATATTTCCAATATCTTTAATAGCTTTCGAGAAAATGAGGAGGAAATTCGTTTTTATATAAATATTAAGTTTCATTTTACTGCGTAATTATTAGTCATAGAACAAATATTAATAATGACAGTTGTACAGTATAATTAGGTGTATCAGATGCTGCAATAATATTTCCAATATCTCTAATAGCTTTCGAGGAAATGAGGAGAAAAGTTATCTTTATATAAAAATATTAAGTTTAATTTTACTGAGTAATTATTAGTCATAGAACAAATATTCATAATGACAGTTGTACAGTTTAATTAGGTGTATCAGATGCTGTAATGATATTTCCAATATCTCTAATAGCTTTCGAGAAAATTAGGAGGAAAGTCATGTTTTTATATAAATATAAAGTTTAATTTTACTGCGTAATTATTAGTCATAGAACAATATTCATAATTTCAGTTTTACAGTTTAATTAGGTCTATCAGATGCTCCAGTGATATTTCCAATATCTCTAATAGCTTTCGAGAAAATGAGGAGGAAATTCATGTTTTTATATAAATATTAAGTTTCATTTTACTGCGTAATTATTAGTCATAGAACAAATATTCATAATGACAGTTGTACAGTTTAATTAGGTGTATCAGATGCTGCAATCATATTTCCAATATCTCTAATAGCTATCGGGAAAAAGAGGAGGAAAGTCATGTTTTTATATAAATATTAAGTTTCATTTTACTGCGTAATTATTAGTCATAGAACAAATATTCCTAATATCAGTTGTACAGTTTAATTAGGGCTATCAGATGCTGCAATGATATTTCCAATATCTCTAATAGCTTTCAAGAAAATGACGAGTAAAGTCATGTTTTTATATAAAAATACGGTTTTATTTAACTGCGTCATAGAACAAATATTCATAATATCAGTTGTACAGTTGAATTAGGCATATCAGATGATGCAATGATATTTCCAATATCTCTAATAGCTTTCGAGAAAACGAGGAAGAAAGTAATTTAAAAAAAAGTAAAATTCAGTATTAATTAGTACTAGTGAAAATATTCATAATGACAGTAGTAGATTTTAATTAGGTCTATCAGATGCTGCAATAATATTTCAAATATCTCTAATAGCTTTCGAGAAAATGAGGAGGAAAGTCATGTTTTTATATAAAAATTAAGTTTAATTTTACTGCGTAATTATTAGTCATAGAACAAATATTCATAATGAGAGTTGTACAGTTTAATTAGGTGTATCAGATGCTGCAATGATATTTCCAATATCTCTAAAAGCTTTCAAGAAAATTAGGAGGAAAGTCATGTTTTTGAATAAATATTAAGTTTAATTTTACTGCGTAATTATTAGTCATAGAACAAATATTCATAATATCAGTTTTACAGTTTAATTAGGTGTATCAGATGCTGCAATAATATTTCCAATATCTCTAATAGCTTTCGGGAAAATGAGGAGGAAAGTCATGTTTATATATAAATATTAAGTTTCATTTTACTGCGTAATTATTAGTCATAGAACAAATATTCATAATGACAGTTGTACAGTTTAATTAGGTCTATCAGATGCTGCAATGATATTTCCAATACCTCTAATAGCTTTCGGGAAAATGAGGAGGAAAGTCATGTTTTATATAAATATTAAGTTTCATTTTACTGCGTAATTATTAGTCATAGAACAAATATTCATAATGACAGTTTGTACAGTTTAATTAGGTCTATCAGATGCTGCAATGATATTTCCAATATCTCTAATAGCTTTCGAGAAAATGAGGAGGAAAGTCATGTTTCTATATAAATATTAAGTTTCATTTTACTGCGTAATTATTAGTCATAGAACAAATATTCATAATGACAGTTGTACAGTTTAATTAGGTGTATCAGATGCTGCAATGATATTTCCAATATCTCTAATAGCTTTCGAGGAAAATGAGGAGGAAAGTCATGTTTATATATAAATATTAAGTTTCATTTTACTGCGTAATTATTAGTCATAGAACAAATATTCATAATGACAGTTGTACAGTTTAATTAGGTGTATCAGATGCTGCAATGATATTTCCAATATCTCTAATAGCTTTCGAGAAAATGAGGAGGAAAGTCATGTTTTTATATAAATATAAAGTTTCATTTTACTGCGTAATTATTAGTCATAGAACAAATATTCATAATTTCAGTTTTACAGTTTAATTAGGTCTATCAGATGCTGCAATGATATTTCCAATATCTCTAATAGCTTTCGAGAAAATGAGGAGGAAATTCATGTTTTTATATAAATATTAAGTTTCATTTTACTGCGTAATTATTAGTCATAGAACAAATATTCATAATGACAGTTGTACAGTTTAATTAGGTGTATCAGATGCTGCAATAATATTTCCAATATCTCTAATAGCTTTCGAGGAAAATGAGGAGGAAAAGTCATGTTTTTATATAAATATTAAGTTTCATTTTACTGCGTAATTATTAGTCATAGAACAAATATTCATAATGACAGTTGTACAGTTTAATTAGGTGTATCAGATGCTGCAATGATATTTCCAATATCTCTAATAGCTTTCGAGAAAATGAGGAGGAAAGTCATGTTTTTATATAAATATAAAGTTTAATTTTACTTCGTAATTATTAGTCATAGAACAATATTCATAATATCAGTTGTACAGTTTAATTAGGTCTATCAGATGCTGCAATGATATTTCCAATATCTCTAATAGCTTTCGAGAAAATGAGGAGGAAAGTCATGTTTTTATAAAATATAAGTTTCATTTTACTGCGTAATTATTAGTCATAGAACAAATATTCATAATGACAGTTGTACAGTTTAATTAGGTGTATCAGATGCTGCAATCATATTTCCAATATCTCTAATAGCTTTCGAGAAAATGAGGAGGAAAGTCATGTTTTTATATAAATATTAAGTTTCATTTTACTGCGTAATTATTAGTCATAGAACAAATATTCATAATGACAGTTGTACAGTTTAATTAGGGCTATCAGATGCTGCAATGATATTTCCAATATCTCTAATAGCTTTCAAGAAAATGACGAGGAAAGTCATGTTTTTATATAAAAATACGGTTTTATTTAACTGCGTCATAGAACAAATATTCATAATATCAGTTGTACAGTTCAATTAGGCATATCAGATGATGCAATGATATTTCCAATATCTCTAATAGCTTACGAGAAAACGAGGAAGAAAGTAATTTTAAAAAAAGTAAAATTCAGTATTTATTAGTACTAGTGAAAATATTCATAATGACAGTAGTAGATTTTAATTAGGTCTATCAGATGCTGCAATAATATTTCCAATATCTCTAATAGCTTTCGAGAAAATGAGGAGGAAAGTCATGTTTTTATATAAAATTAAGTTTCATTTTACTGCGTAATTATTAGTCATAGAACAAATATTCATAATGACAGTTGTACAGTTTAATTAGGTCTATCAGATGCTGCAATGATATTTCCAATATCTCTAATAGCTTTCGAGAAAATGAGGAGGAAAGTCATGTTTTATATAAATATTAAGTTTCATTTTACTGCGTAATTATTAGTCATAGAACAAATATTCATAATGACAGTTGTACAGTTTAATTAGGTGTATCAGATGCTGCAATGATATTTCCAATATCTCTAATAGCTTTCGGGAAAATGAGGAGGAAAGTCATGTTTATATATAAATATTAAGTTTCATTTTACTGCGTAATTATTAGTCATAGAACAAATATTCATAATGACAGTTGTACAGTTTAATTAGGTGTATCAGATGCTGCAATGATATTTCCAATATCTCTAATAGCTTTCGAGAAAATGAGGAGGAAAGTCATGTTTTTATATAAATATAAAGTTTAATTTTACTGCGTAATTATTAGTCATAGAACAAATATTCATAATGACAGTTTTACAGTTTAATTAGGTCTATCAGATGCTGCAATGATATTTCCAATATCTCTAATAGCCATGGCTGGGGAGAGAAGCCTTCACCCTTACTATCCTGTATCCTTCACTCTAGACTAGATAGTGTACTCACAAACAGCCTCGTAAGGGCCAGCAGGCCTGTTGCTGTTTGTTCTTCCTATGTGTCCTATGTGTCCTCCTCCTCCTCCTTCTCCTTCTCCTCGCTGGTGCCTGAAGGAGGTAATTCTTCACACTTTATTTATATTTATTGCTTTCTTCATTATGTATTCATTCATTATTTATTAATTCATTTATTTATTCATTTCATTCCCTGTGACGTGTGCAATTTTTTTTTTACTATAAACTCAATGAAATGAAAAACAGAACCCAAATATCACAAAAAAATAAACACACACACACACACACACACACACACACACACACACACACACACACACACACACACACACACACACCATTACAAGAAAATACATAGACTCTCCCCTCACTCCCTTCCCCTCTTTCCCCCCTTTCCCTCGCAGCCTCTGAAAAATATACTTTCCTCCAGTTTTTCCCTCTTTTTTCCCCTCTTTTTCCCTTCTTTTTCCCCTCTTTTTTCCCCTCTTTTTTTCCCCTCGCAAGATCAACAATAATCCAACAAAACTATAAATTCGTGTGAGAAAGTTTTCAGTTCAAGAAATATCCCTTCCCCTCCCTTCCCTTCCCTTCCCTTCCCTTCCCTTCCCTTCCCCTCCCTTCCCCTCCCTTCCCTTCCCTTCCCCTCCCTTCCCCTCCCTTCCCTTCCCTTCCCCTCCCTTCCCTTCCCTTCCCCTCCCTTCCCCTCCCTTCCCTTCCCCTCCCTTCCCCTCCCTTCCCCTCCCCTCTTACCTCCACTCGTTTTCCTTCCCTTCCCCTCCCTGCCCCTCCCTCCCCTCCCTTTCCTCCCTCCCTTCCCCTCCCCTCCCTTCCCCTCCCCTCCTCTCCCTTCCCCTCCTTTCCCCTCCCTTACCCTCCCCTCTTACCTCCACTCGTTTTCCTTTCCTTTCAATCCCAATCCCGACTCTCTCTCTCTCTCTCTCTCTCTCTCTCTCTCTCTCTCTCTCTCTCTCTCTCTCTCTCTCTCTCTCTCTCTCTCTCTCTCTCTCTCTCTCTCTCTCTCTCTCATTCTCTCATTTCTCTCCTTTCATCTCGCTACCAAGCTCTTCCTCCTTCCCCTCCCATCTCTCCCTCCTTTCCCTCTCCCTTCCCTCTCCCTCCACCCCCCCCTCTCTCTCTCTTTTTTTCTCTCTCTCTCTTTATCTGACCAAAGTAATCCTCTCTTTTTCCTTTATTCCACCATTCCGTTTGTGTAAAAGAGAGAGAGAAGAAAAGAAAAGAGAACGAGTGTATCAGTTTTTTTTTTCTCTCTCTCTCTCTCTCTCTCTCTCTCTCTCTCTCTCTCTCTCTCTCTCTCTCTCTCTCTCTCTCTCTCTCTCTCTCTCTCTCTCTCTCTCTCTCTCATAAAGTTAGTGAAAATTTGGGGGGTTTTTGGGAATGTTTGTTGATTTTTGAGACTTTTTCGATGTGTGTGTGTGTGTGTGTGTGTGTGTGTGTGTGTGTGTGTGTGTGTGTGTGTGTTTACCTGCTAGTCTTAACCTTTTTTTCCACTCTTTTCTTAATCTCAAACTCACTTGCAAGTTTGGATTTGTAATTATGTTTCTTTAAATATTTTTTTTTTTATATATATATTTTTATTTTTGGTTTTTCATATTTTTTTTTGACTATTTTTTTTGGAC
>JAPQNM010000015.1:3750036-3812536 GCA_029783475.1 Metacarcinus magister
CCTCTCTCATCTCTTCCTCTCCTCTTCCATTAGCAGCCTCTTTCCTCTCCTCTTTCTTCCTTCCTCTTTTTCCTCCCAACTATTGTTTTATTTTTCGTCTCTCTCTCTCTCTCTCTCTCTCTCTCTCTCTCTCTCTCTCTCTCTCTCTCTCTCTCTCTCTCTCTCTCTCTCTCTCTCTCTCTCTCTCTCTCTCTCTTTTTTTTCACCCTACACTCTTTCTCTCTATACAAACATGTGCAAATTAGATGATCAATTAGACTCTCTCTCTCTCTCTCTCTGTCTCTCTCTCTCTCTCTCTCTCTCTCTCTCTCTCTCTCTCTCTCTCTCTCTCTCTCTCTCTCTCTCTCTCTCTTCTATTCAGGCAAATAGTACAATTGCTGTGTATAACTCATAGAAAACGTAACTGTGGTAATAGAACAGTGGATTCTAGAGAGAACGAGAAACAGAAAACGTAGGATGGTAGTGTGAGATGAAAGGGGAGACTTAAACTATCTATACAAACTATCTATATTTTCAAGAATCATTCACTATCACTTATAAATAGTATGTATGTATGCATGTATGTATGTATATTTATGTATGTATGTGTAAGTAGCTTGAAGGCCATTTAAATCATACATAGTTGTACATTCTTACTCATATATACATACTTACATGTAAACATATATAATATTTTCCTTCCTCTTATCAATTACTTATATATTTAGAAAAAATCAGAAGGTTGGCATAGGAGAGAGATCCTTGAAGGGGTGGAAGAAGGGGGGAAGAGGAGAGGAGGGGAGGGGAAGAGTGCCTTGAAGGGGGAAGGGGAAGGGAGGGGTAATATTGCCTTGAGGGGTAGTAGAGGGGAAAGAATACCACCTTGGGGAGAATTGATGCTGTTTTGGGAAGAAATGTTGCTGATTACACAAATTAGGGAGATTTGGAGACCATGTACAAGGTTAAGGGAAGGTGTGCGTGAAGGGAAACTTTTTGGGGGAAATTCTTTGAGAAAATTAATGTAGTAGGTATTCTTGTGGTTGTGTGAGAGGGGGTGGAAAGTACTGAAGTGAGGAAGATTAAGAAAGAGAGAGAGAGAGAGAGGGGTTTAATTAGCGGTAGAAGTCCTCATACTTTTCGAGTTATTGAAGAAAAAAAACTCATGAAAATTCAACACAACTCATGAAAATTGTTACCAAGGTGTTCTCGGTCATGCTGAACACGAATCTGGAATTAGTTTTGTCATTACTATAATATTTGCATTTTCCATATTTTGGCCCGTAAATTCCACCAGAATTGAGGTCGAAAAAGTTTTACCCATTTTACTACGTAAATATTAGTCCTACAGGAAAATTCTACAAAAGTAAAGTTGTGGAGTTTGATAATGTTTATCTCAAATTGTAATCATCTTCCCTATAACTCTAATACTTATGAAGAAAATCAAATGTTTGTGAAAGAAATTAATGCATAATACTTTGCACTTTTACATCTATAATTACATTGTAATTCCAATTTACTATAGCTTAACAGAACGGGCGTTCTCTGTTCTTTCTTTTATATACTATACATTTTTTACGTAAACCCCATACATTTCGAGTTATTTCAAAATATATGATTTATGTCAAAAATTCTAAGGGTGTACCCTACAAAATTTCATACAAATTTCCACACCTCCGAATCTCATGAAAATTTCTACCAAGGTGTTCTCGGTCATGCTGAACACGAATCTGGAATTAGTTTTTTTATTACTATAATATTTTGTATTTTCCATTTTGTGGCCCGTAAATTCCACCAGAATTGAGGTCGAAAAAGTTTTGACCAATTTTACTACGTAAATATTAGTCCTACAGGAAAGTTGCATATATATAAAGTTGTGGAGTTTGATCATGTCTATCTCATAGCGTCGTCATCTTTCCAATAACTCTAATAATTATGAAGAAAATTTAAATTATGTAAAAGATATTATTGCATAATACTTTACACTCCTACATCTATAATTACATTCCAATTCCATGTTACTATAGCTCAATAGAACGGGCGTCTCCTGTTCTTTCTTTTATAATATATACGTTTTTTACGTAAGCCCCATACATTTCGAGTTATTTCAAAATATATGATTTATGTAAAAAAATTCTAAGGGTGTACCCTACAAAATTTCATGAAAATTTCCACACCTCCGAATCTCATGAAAATTGTTACAATGAGGTTTTCGGTCATGCTGAACACGAATCTGGACTTATTTTCCTGATTACTATAATATCAAACTGCATTTCACCCTTGCTTGCCTAATAACAAAAATAAAATAACCATTATTTAACTTTACTGGCTGATGCTGGTCTCATATCACAAAAATACATAGAGATGACCTGCCTACCCTAAATCTACACAATATAACGTAGTAATGTTATTTGATTTCCTTATCTTCAACTGTTAACGAATTAAAACTCATTCAAACCGATTAAAACTGATTAAAAGTAATACATTTTTAAAACCATATATTAAAAAAATTTAGAGATATAAAGGAATATAAAAAAAAAGCCATTTAAATCACTTAATTTACAGGTGTCATTTAGGTCCCCAAAAAAACCTCTCTCTCCTTCCCTTTTTCCCTCTTCTCTCCTACCACTCTTCATCCCCCTTCTCTCCCTCAACACCTCTCCTCCCCTTTCCTCTCTTCTTCTTCCCCTCTTCTTTCCACTTCTCTCCCAAAACACCTCTCCTTCTCTCTCTCCTCTTTCCCGCTCCCCCTCTCCCCTCCCTTCCCTCCTCTCTCTTCATCCTTCTTCACTCCCTCTCTCTCCACGCCTTTCACCCCAATGTAATGACCGCTTAAGGGGGGCGGGGGGGAGGAGCAAGAGCTTCACCCCCCAGCCAGAGCCCAGTAAATAGTCCACCCCCCTTTGCCCCCCCCCATTGCCCCCCCCCCTTGCCCCCCCCCCTTACCCCGCCCCCGTAAACAAGGGGAACACGTAAATATGCCAGTGAGACGCCGGGACCAGAAAGGAGAGAGAGAGAGAGAGAGAGAGAGAGAGAGAGAGAGAGAGAGAGAGAGAGAGAGAGAGAGAGAGAGAGGGGACAGACACAGCTTAGCATGACAATAACACCACGAAAGGAAAAGGGTAAGTGAGGGGAAACCAGGAGCCAACTTGAATGGATACACACAAGCATACACACACACACACACACACACACACACACACACACTGTTTCTTGGCGAGGGGAAACAGAGGGGAAACAGAAGGGAAACGAGGGGAAAGACAGCCAGGCGAGGGGACAGAGGGGAAAAAAAGAATAGGGAAGGTTCTGAAAGGGGGAAAAAATTGTAAGGGGAAAAGCGAGTTGTTGAGGGGAGAAAGGGAAACAGGGAAGGTCTAGTGAGGGAAAAAAATGGGAAATGAGGGGAAGAGAGTGTGTTAAGAGGGGAATTAAGGGAAAAAGGGGAAAATAGAGTAAATATTAAGAAAGAGGAATAAAAGAGAGAGGGGAAAGAGAGAGGAAGGATTGTAGAGGGGAAAAAATGGAAGAAAGAGGGAAATAGGAAGACTGGAGAGAACGGAAGGGATTTATAGAAAGTGAAGAAAGAGAAAGAGAAAAGAGGGGAAAGAGGAAAGAGAAAAAACAGAATAACAGAAGGAGGAGGAGGAAATATTTTTTTTTAAAGGGAGAGAGGAAGGGAGAGAAAGAGGAGGAGGAGGAGAACTTATGCAGAACATCGAGGTTAGAGTAGGAGGAGGAGGAGGGGGAGGAGGAGAAGGAGGAGGAGGAGGGAGGAGGAAGGAAGGAAGGAGAGAAGGTTTCCTCCATTCTGTGTCAGAACTTCGAGAGAAACATGTGTTGGAGGGAGATTTAGGAGAGAGAGAGAGAGAGAGAGAGAGAGAGAGAGAGAGAGAGAGAGAGAGAGAGAGAGAGAGAGAGAGAGAGAGAGAGAGTAGCTACGATAATATCAAAGAGAATACATGAAAGAAAGGAAATAAAAAGGAAGGAAAGAAGAAATATGAATACAAGAAGGGAATAAGGAAAAAAGGGAGTAAAGTAATAGAATTCTCTCTCTCTCTCTCTCTCTCTCTCTCTCTCTCTCTCTCTCTCTCTCTCTCTCTCTCTCTCTCTCTCTCTCTCTCTCTCTCTCTCTCTCGATCCCTTTAATACCAAAAACTACACTTTCTTTCTATTTCCCAAACCAATATTTTTGAGTTTTTTTCCTTAATTTCCCTCGTCATAATAATAATAATAATAATAGTAAGTTTCCTCTCAAAATGCTGGAAATTCAAAGTTTTCGCCAAAATTTCCCTGCGAAACTTTTACCCAAATTTTTCTTCCTCTCCTTTTTACCTTAAGAATATTGGGACAGGAGGTAAGGAAAGAGAGAGAGAGAGAGAGAGAGAGAGAGAGAGAGAGAGAGAGAGAGAGAGAGAGAGAGAGAGAGAGAGAGAGAGAGAGAGAGAGATGTGGGGGGGGAGGGGGGTAAGGGTAAGGCCAGAGAGCAAAACGGAAATAGGAGAGAGAGATATGTAAGGAGTTAAAGAGAGAGAGAGAGAGAGAGAGAGAGAGAGAGAGAGAGAGAGAGAGAGAGAGAGAGAGAGAGAGAGAGAGAGAGAGAGAGAGAACACATAAAATAAATAGACGATGAAGGAAAAAAAAAATTGAAATACAAGAATAATAATAATAATAAGAAGAAGAAGAAGAAGAAGAAGAAGAAGAAGAAGAAGAAGAAGAAAAGGAAGAGAAGGTATAAACATAAAAGGAATATAGAACAAAAGAACAACAAAAAAATTCACAAATATCAGTAGAACGAGAGAGAGAGAGAGAGAGAGAGAGAGAGAGAGAGAGAGAGAGAGAGAGAGAGAGAGAGAGAGAGAGAGAGAGAGAGAGAGAGAGAGAGAGAGAGAGAGAGAGACAATAGTATCACTTAATCACCACACTAGATAAAATATTAAAGTTTGTGGCCGAAAGGAAGGGAAGGAGAAAGGAAAGAAGAAAGAGGGAAGAGGGAAAAAGTCTGATAAAAGAGGAGTAAGCGATAACGTGTAAAAGAGAGAAAGAGAGATAATAGAAAAAGAAAAAGGGAGAGAGAAGTTAGAAAGAGAATAATAGAAAGAAAGAAGAAGAAGAGGATAAAATTTAAGAAAGAGAAGGAGGGAGAGAGATAACGGAGAAGAAGAAGAGGAAGAAGAAGAGGAAGAAGAAGAGGAAGAAGAAGATAAAGAAGAAGAAGAGGTGAATGATGAAAAAAAATGATGATGATAGAAAGAAAAACGAGAATGAAGAAAAATAACATGAATAAAGAAAAATAAAAAGAAAGAAAAAAAAGAGAGAAAGGAAATGTTGAAAGAGAGAGAGAGAGAGAGAGAGAGAGAGAGAGAGAGAGAGAGAGAAGGAAAAAAAAATTAGAGCAAGAAGAAGGAAATGAGAGAATAATGAGAAAGATGAGGAAGAAGACAAATGAAATGATAATATTAGTATAAGATGACACAAAAAATTAGAAGAAAAAAAAAGAGGAGTAGAAAGAGAAAGGTAGACACACACACACAACACACACACACACACACACACACACACACACACACACACACACACACACACACACACACACACACACACACACACACACACACACACACACACACACTGACACACTTACACGAGTTATTTTTGACACTGTATAGTTTTAGGAGTAACTAAACCAAACTTTTAAGGTCAAAGAGAGTATGTTTACCTCCCTCCCCCCCTTCCCTCCCTCCCTTACCTCCCTCCCTCCCTCCCTCCCTCCTCCCTTCCTTTCCTCTCTCCCTTCCTTCCCTCCCCTCCCTCCCTCCCTCCCTTCCTCCCTCCCTCCCTCCCTTCCTCCTTCCACCTCTCTCTACCTCCTTCATTCATTCATTCCTCCCTTCCTCCTACCCTCCCTTCCCTTCCCTTCCCTCTCTCCTTCCCTCCTTCCTCCATTCCCTTCCCTTCCCTTCCCTCCTTCCCTCCCTCCCTCCTTCCCTCCCTCCCTCCCTTCCCTCCTTCCTTACTTCCCTTACCTCCTTTCTTTCTTCCCCTTATCACTCTCTCTCTCTCTCTCTCTCTCTCTCTCTCTCTCTCTCTCTCTCTCTCTCTCTCTCTCTCTCTCTCTCTCTCTCTCTCTCTCTCTCTCTCTCTCTTTGTCTCTAAGTAAAACTGGATTTGAACTCTTTCTTGCTTTTCCTTTCCATGACATTTAGTAAACTGCTGTGTCATTCTCTCTCTCTCTCTCTCTCTCTCTCTCTCTCTCTCTCTCTCTCTCTCTCTCTCTCTCTCTCTCTCTCTCTCTCTCTCTCTCTCTCTCAGACATAGAGAGGAAACCGCCCAACGATACAAGTTATAAACAAATCTATTATTATTATTATTTATTATTATTATTATTTATTATTATTATTATTATTATTATTATTTATTACTATTATTACTAATCCCGTTTTCTGATCTTTCACCTAAACCTACTTAAAGGGAGACGCTGATATAAACTTGTTCCCTTTATTATTATTATTATTATTATTATTATTATTATTATTATTATTATTATTATTATTTCATCATTTTTTTTTTTTATTTATTTATTGTCATCTACTCCAACTGTATCTCTTTCTTTCTCTTTTTTTTCTTCTTCTCTCGCATCCTTTGTTTTATGTTGAGAGAGAGCGAGAGAGAGAGAGAGAGAGAGAGAGAGAGAGAGAGAGAGAGAGAGAGAGAGAGAGAGAGAGAGAGAGAGAGAGAGAGAGAGAGAGAGAGAGTCCAACTGGTAGAAATAACATTGTCTTTAAACCCAAATGATAAAGTGAAATAGAAGACAGATTGAATAAAAACTTTGGAATAATAATAATAATAATAATAATAATAATAATAATAATAATAATGATAATAATGATAAGAGGAAGAGGAAGAGGAGCAAGCGTTAAATGAAGTAGTACAAGGAAGAAGACAAGAATAAGCAAACATACAACGAACAATGATAATAATGATAATAATAAAATAAACAAAAAAAATAATAGCAATAATAATAATAATAATAACATCAAGAAACGAGTAATAATTAAAGTTAGTTCAAAAAACATAAACATTTAAGGAAATAACAAGAAAAAATAAACTGGAAATGCAGAGAGAGAGAGAGAGAGAGAGAGAGAGAGAGAGAGAGAGAGAGAGAGAGAGAGAGAGAGAGAGAGAGAGATAATGAGAGCAATCACCTGAGAATATTTGATAATGTTTGCTGCTGTAACAGATAGAAACATAAGAAGAAAAAAAAATGTTGGTAAAAATGGAAGTAATATGCAGAGTGATTTGTGTCTAAAAGAGAATTACTTGCAGGAATTGAAGCGGAAAGTTATGCAAGTGTTACAAGGGAGAGAAAATTGTATTATTATTATTATTATTATTATTATTATTATTATTATTATTATTATTATTATTATTGTTATTATACATGATTATGGAGTCAAATTTGTACCTCCACCTACTATTACTACTACTACTAATAATACTACTACTAATAATAATAATAATAATAATAATAATAATAATAATAATAATAATAATAATAATTTTAAAGTCTGGGTTTGAGGGAAAAATTATTAAGAAAAGGCAAAAATATTATTATTGTTATTATTTTCATTATTATTTCATTTGTGTTTTAATTTTTGTGTGGACATGTAAGAGAGAGAGAGAGAGAGAGAGAGAGAGAGAGAGAGAGAGAGAGAGAGAGAGAGAGAGAGAGAGAGAGAGAGAGAGAGAGAGAGAGAGAGAGAAAGGAAGAATTAATGAATGAATAAATTGAAAACAGGAAATATTAATGAATGGATAAATGAAAAAAAAATAAATAAATAAATGAATAAAACATATAAATGAACTAAATAATGAAAGAAGAAAAAATGTAATGAATGAAAAATGAAAGAAAAACTGAGTCAACAAACAAATGAATAAATATAAGAAAGCAAGAATAAATTACAGAATATATGAATAAAAAAAGAAAAAAAACAATAAAAGTAAAAATACATCACAACATTAACACATAGTTCGAAGCTTCACTCGTGTTCAGTGAGTGTGAAGCAATGAAGGTGAAGAACTAGGACGAAGATGAATAACAGAGCCGTGAATAACCGATAAATTACATCAAAAGTGACACTGACAATTGTAGAAAGCAGTATTATCTTTTTTTTTCTCTCTCTCTCTCTCTCTCTCTCTCTCTCTCTCTCTCTCTCTCTCTCTCTCTCTCTCTCTCTCTCTCTCTCTCTCTCTCTCTCTCTCATTAAGTGTTTTGTAAGTTTATTTAATTAGATTGAAATTTCTGTTATTTTTTCTGTATTTTATTATCTATATTCACCTTTAGTTTCTTTATTTTTTTTTGTTTATTTTCATTTATTTATTTTATTTATTTATTTTCATTTATTTATTTTATTTATTTATTTTCATTTATTCTGCTTTATCATTGTTGTGTGTACTTGCATTTGGTTAACAATCACATTATTATTATTTTTTTTTTCGTAACTCGATTTAATTATATTTGTTATTTATATTATTATTTAAGTATGTTATTCTTTTCCTTCTCTCTCTGGTTTTCTAATTTATTTATCGTATTTACTGTATGAAGTCATTATCATTTATCATCTTTTCTTTTTTTTTGTCACGTTTATTAAAATTTTTCATGTACAGTAAATCCATTTTTATTTATTATTATTATTATTTTCTAAACATTATTCACGAACATTTTTTCATTTTTCATTTCTCTATCTTAATTTCTTTTCATATTTTCCTTTTTTTTTCCTTTGTTGATCAAGTTAAGAGTTACTTCACCTTGTCTAGAATCGCGTGATACAAGATTGTTAGTAAACATGAAATTAGACCAAATATAGAGCAAGAAAATACTAGTAATGGTGTTGAGAGAGAGAGTGAGAGAGAGAGAGAGAGAGAGAGAGAGAACATGCTTAGTATCTCTCTCTCTCTCTCTCTCTCTCTCTCTCTCTCTCTCTCTCTCTCTCTCTCTCTCTCTCTCTCTCTCTCTCTCTCTCTCTCTCTCTCTCTCTCTCTCTCTCGCAATATAAGTTAGTCAGCATTTTCTCCCTTGTAACCTAAATTCTTTTGATATATGTGTCTGCTAGAGAGGCTGTGGCTATTTTGGTAGTAGTAGTAGTAGTAGTAGTAGTAGTAGTAGTAGTAGTAGTAGTAGTAATAGTAGTAGTAGTAGTAGTAGTAGTAGTAATAGTAATAGTAGTAGTAGTAGTAGTAGTAGTAGTAGTAGTAGTAGTAGTAGTAGTAGTAGTAGTAGTAGTAGTAGTAGTAGTAGTAGTAGTAGTAGTAGTAGTTATAACAGTACAAACAGTAATAATAATAATAATAATAATAATAATAATAATAATAATAATATCACAATTTCACCATTTCTCTATACATGTTTTCCTCCATTTCAGACATAAGGACCCCCCCCCCCCTGCCCCCCCGCCCCCCTACATGCATCACGGGGCTGGTGAGTACAACGTTAATGTACTCCTCACCTTCTGTCACCTTCCTTTAACTTCCTTTTTCTTCCTTCACTTTCTTTCACTTTCCTTCACCTTTTTTCATCTTCCTTCACCTTCTTATGTTGGGTGGAAATGCATTAATTTCTGCTTATGTTGGGTAGAAATGCATTAATTTCTGCTTATGTTGGGTAGAAATGCATTAATTTCTGCTTATGTTGGGTAGAAATGCATTAATTTCTGCTTATGTTGGGTGGAAATGCATTAATTTCTGCTTATGTTGGGTGGAAATGCATTAATTTCTGCTTATGTTGGGTAGAAATGCATTAATTTCTGCTTATGTTGGGTAGAAATGCATTAATTTCTGCTTATGTTGGGTGGAAATGTTGTAGTTGCGTCTTATTTTGCGTCTTGTTCCTGTTTTCTTTTTCTTTTTTTTGTGGTTTTAATCTTATGTTTCCATGTTGGTGATTTGTGGTTATGTTGTTTTATCTGTTTGGTCTCTTGGTATTTTTTTCGTTTTATGATTCAATATTTTTAAGTAATCAATTTTTTTTGGGGGGGGAGGGTGAAGGGGGATTTTTTCTATATATAGTTCTAAATATTTCTCAATTATTCGTACTCTAATTATTTCTTGTATTCATTTCTTCTTTTATTATTTCATTCCATTATCTGATTTTCCTCCTCTCTCAGTGACTCTGTATATATATATATTTCTCAACTTAATATATTTTCTTACTCTAACATTCTTTCTTTTTCATTTCATTAACTTTTTTTGTAATTATTTTTTTCCTTCTTTCCGTTATCTGATTCTCCAACAATAATGTAAATTGATAAGCCAGCAAAGTGAGTGTTTTAATTTTTTAAAGGTTAGGTTAGGTTAGGTTAGGTTAGGTTAGGTTAGGTTAGGTTAGGTTAGGTTAGGTTAGGTTAGGTTAGGTTACTATGCCTTACATATTCTTATTTATTTATTTATTTTTATTTTTTTTTAGTGGACCCAAGTAATATTGTTTTCCCCTCACTTTCCACCGAGTTGTATTAGTTCTGTCTGATTGATTTGACCTCATATGACCTGTCCTGGACTCTCTGCTGCTGCTGTTGCTGTTGCTGCGTCACACTCAACACTGACTGACCGGAATAAACTACTTCACTAGACCAGTTTTTCTTTAGGACACAGACAGTAGTGCGAATATGACTTCTTAATATTAATTCTTTCTTAACTTTTACTTTCACCTCAATGCTTCTAAAAATATATTGCCATTACACCAATATAATTATTTTTTTTTATTAGGAATCGTTACTACTAATAGATTTTTTATTTTTTATTATTATTTATTATTATTTATTTAGCATTTACACTAATTTTTATAACGTTCAAATAAATCATTTAAATACCACATTACCTATCTAATTCATAAATATACCTTGGTAATATCCACTTATCTTACCTGTCCACGTTCATTAGTGTTACTAGATACCTTCATTAACCTCACCTGTACTGTATGTTAATTAGCCTCACCTGTCGTACCTTAGAACTACTTACCTGGATCAAATTTATTATTCAGTGATTGAATTCATTATTTCCTTGACCTTGATGATTTGGTTTTAGGTCTTGTTTGGTACTAGAATAAGACGACGATAAGGGCAGGAGAATAATTTAGGCCTATAACCTTTTGTGACTCTTCCCTCCCTCCCTCCCTCCCTCCATCCAATACCTCCCTCCCTAATATTCTCTTCTTCTTAGGTTCAGTAAGGCTATTGCAATTTATTCTTGTCTGTACTTCTATTGGTAACAGGTGTGTGTGTGTGTGTGTGTGTGTGTTGATTTTCTTTTTTTTGTATTAGCAGTTTGTCAAGGGAAGAAATGTGTCATTTTACTGCGTACTAATTAGTCTTAGAACAAATAGTCACCTGCCTTGCAACGGGTGAGACAATGAAGAGGGAAATAACAAAGAAATGAATCACGAGAGAGAGAGAGGAGAGAGAGAGAGAGAGAGAGAGAGAGAGAGAGAGAGAGAGAGAGAGAGAGAGAGAGAATCTTGTCACAATTACTGGAAAAGAAATGCCGGAAACGCTGACAAAACACAAGAATATTTCGTGATCTTTTCCTAATCCTTGTCATTATTTGAAAGGAAAAATGTATAAGGATTAAAAACTTCACAAGGGCACAGATTGAGAGAGAGAGAGAGAGAGAGAGAGAGAGAGAGAGAGAGAGAGAGAGAGAGAGAGAGAGAGAGAGAGAGAGAGAGAGAGAGAAAGTATATACATAAAGTATCGACAAAAGAGAGAAATAAAATAGAAAGGAATGAGTTGATTTTGTTTACTCATCATAAACACTTTTTTTGTTTATTATTATTATTATTATTATTATTATTATTATTATTATTATTATATCATCAACCTCTCTATTTTTTCTTTCTCTCATTTCCTCGCATCTCTCATTTTCTCTCTCTCTCTCTCTCTCTCTCTCTCTCTCTCTCTCTCTCTCTCTCTCTCTCTCTCTCCTCTCTCTCTCTCTCTCTCTCTCTCTCTCTCTCTCTCTCTCTCTCTCTTACTAACTTCAAAAATCACCGAGTGTCTATTATATATATTTTCCTGTCACGTAACTTTAACATTTCTCTTCATATCATGCAAGTCTCATTAATTTGGGCAAAAGTCCACACTGGGTCCTCCCAAAAAACACGGTGCCTAATTTGCATATTTCTCGCCCGGAGGTTCTCGTCTCTAATCTTGGTCTCTCTCTCTCTCTCTCTCTCTCTCTCTCTCTCTCTCTCTCTCTCTCTCTCTCTCTCTCTCTCTCTCTCTCTCTCTCTCTCTCTCTCTCTCTCTCATCATAGTTATCTCTACTTTCCTCCTTTCCTTACTCACTTTATTTCCGTTTGTACCCCCCATTCTCTCTCTCTCTTTTTTTCTCTCTCTCTTTCTCTCTCTCTCTCTCTCCCTCTCTCTCTCTCTCTTTATATATTTTTTCATTCATTTATTCAGTTATTAATTTTATTCATTTCAAAGATGACAATTTAATCTTGCATGTATTTGGGAGAGGAGGAGGAGGAGGAGGAGGAGGAGGAGGAGGAGGGGGAGGAGGAGGAGGAGGAGGAGGGGGGGTCAGTGGTTATTAATGCATGTTTATACAAGCTATTCACATTTATACACAAATGAAATGATAATGATGTGGTCTTTGAATTTTATGATTATTATTATTATTATTATTATTATTATTATTATTATTATTTTATTATTATTATTATTATTTCCAATTTTTACTTTTTCCTTGATTGCTCAGTCTATCATAATTGTTCTTATTCAATTTCTTCATTTTTTCAGTTTTTCTTTTTCTTTTCTTTCTTTGTTTTTTTTATTTTATTTTCCATTAACCTTACGTTGCTTCCGGTAAACTCACATCTTTTGTTTTATCATTCTCTGCGTTCAGTCAATTTTCATTCCTATACTCCTGTTATTTTATATATTTATTTATTTATTTATTTATTTACTTATTTTTTCTCTCTATTTTTTTTATTTTATCTTTCTTTCTTCACAAACCTAGACGCGAGGAATGTAGCAGCAAGGACATAATAATTTGATCACCCTTTCACCCTTACACTGCCGTCTACAGCAATTTTTATCATCAATATTTATTTTTATCATTATTATTTATTTTTATCATTATTATTTATTTTTATCATTAATATATATTTTTATCATTAATATTTATTTTTATCATTAATATTTATTTTTATCATTAATATTTATTTTTATCATTAATATTTATTTTTATCATTAATATTTATTTTTATCATTAATATTTATTTTTATCATTAATATATATTTTTATCATTAATATTTATTTTTATCATTAATATTTATTTTTATCATTAATATTTATTTTTATCATTAATATTAATTTTTATCATTAATATATATTTTTATCATTAATATATATTTTTATCATTAATATATATTTTTATCATTAATATATATTTGTATCATTAATATATATTTTTATCATTAATATTTATTTTTATCATTAATATTTATTTTTATCATTAATATATATTTTTATCATTAATATATATTTTTATCATTAATATTATTTTTATCATTAATATATATTTTTATCATTAATATTTATTTTTATCATTAATATTTATTTTTATCATTAATATTTATTTTTATCATTAATATATATTTTTATCATTAATATTTATTTTTATCATTAATATTTATTTTTATCATTAATATTTATTTTTATCATTAATATATATTTTTATCATTAATATATATTTTTATCATTAATATATATTTTTATCATTAATATATTTTTATCATTAATATTTATTTTTATCATTAATATTTATTTTTATCATTAATATATATTTTTATCATTAATATATATTTTTATCATTAATATTATTTTTATCATTAATATTTATTTTTATCATTAATATTTATTTTTATCATTAATATATATTTTTATCATTAATATATATTTTTATCATTAATATTTATTTTTATCATTAATATTTATTTTTATCATTAATATTTATTTTTATCATTAATATATATTTTTATCATTAATATATATTTTTATCATTAATATTTATTTTTATCATTAATATATATTTTTATCATTAATATATATTTTTATCATTAATATTTATTTTTATCATTAATATTTATTTTTATCATTAATATTTATTTTTATCATTAATATATATTTTTATCATTAATATATATTTTTATCATTAATATATATTTTTATCATTAATATATATTTTTATCATTAATATTTATTTTTATCATTAATATTTATTTTTATCATTAATATATATTTTTATCATTAATATATATTTTTATCATTAATATATATTTTTATCATTAATATATATTTTTATCATTAATATTTATTTTTATCATTAATATTTATTTTTATCATTAATATTTATTTTTATCATTAATATTATTTTTATCATTAATATTTATTTTTATCATTAATATTTATTTTTATCATTAATATATATTTTTATCATTAATATATATTTTTATCATTAATATTTATTTTTATCATTAATATTTATTTTTATCATTAATATATATTTTTATCATTAATATATATTTTTATCATTAATATTTATTTTTATCATTAATATTATTTTTATCATTAATATTTATTTTTATCATTAATATATATTTTTATCATTAATATATATTTTTATCATTAATATTTATTTTTATCATTAATATTTATTTTTATCATTAATATTTATTTTTATCATTAATATTTATTTTTATCATTAATATATATTTTTATCATTAATATATATTTTTATCATTAATATTTATTTTTATCATTAATATATATTTTTATCATTAATATATATTTTTATCATTAATATTTATTTTTATCATTAATATATATTTTTATCATTAATATATATTTTTATCATTAATATTTATTTTTATCATTAATATTTATTTTTATCATTAATATTTATTTTTATCATTAATATATATTTTTATCATTAATATATATTTTTATCATTAATATATATTTTTATCATTAATATATATTTTTATCATTAATATATATTTTTATCATTAATATTTATTTTTATCATTAATATATATTTTTATCATTAATATATATTTTTATCATTAATATATATTTTTATCATTAATATTTATTTTTATCATTAATATTTATTTTTATCATTAATATTTATTTTTATCATTAATATTTATTTTTATCATTAATATATATTTTTATCATTAATATATATTTTATCATTAATATTTATTTTTATCATTAATATTTATTTTTATCATTAATATTATTTTTATCATTAATATTATTTTTATCATTAATATATATTTTTATCATTAATATATATTTTTATCATTAATATTTATTTTTTATCATTAATATATATTTTTATCATTAATATATATTTTTATCATTAATATTTATTTTTATCATTAATATTTATTTTTATCATTAATATATATTTTTATCATTAATATATATTTTTATCATTAATATATATTTTTATCATTAATATATATTTTTATCATTAATATTATTTTTATCATTAATATTTATTTTTATCATTAATATTTATTTTTATCATTAATATATATTTTTATCATTAATATATATTTTTATCATTAATATATATTTTTATCATTAATATTATTTTTATCATTAATATTTATTTTTATCATTAATATTTATTTTTATCATTAATATTTATTTTTATCATTAATATATATTTTTATCATTAATATATATTTTATCATTAATATTTATTTTTATCATTAATATTTATTTTTATCATTAATATTATTTTTATCATTAATATATATTTTTATCATTAATATATATTTTTTATCATTAATATTTATTTTTATCATTAATATATATTTTTATCATTAATATATATTTTTATCATTAATATATATTTTTATCATTAATATTTATTTTTATCATTAATATTTATTTTTATCATTAATATATATTTTTATCATTAATATATATTTTTATCATTAATATTTATTTTTATCATTAATATTTATTTTTATCATTAATATTTATTTTTATCATTAATATA
Organism: Metacarcinus magister; assembly: GCA_029783475.1. Lineage (NCBI taxonomy): Eukaryota > Metazoa > Arthropoda > Malacostraca > Decapoda > Cancridae > Metacarcinus > Metacarcinus magister. The sequence goes on from JAPQNM010000015.1 coordinate 3,766,085, forward strand.
TATTTTTATCATTAATATATATTTTTATCATTAATATTTATTTTTTATCATTAATATATATTTTTATCATTAATATATATTTTTATCATTAATATTTATTTTTATCATTAATATATATTTTTATCATTAATATATATTTTTATCATTAATATATATTTTTATCATTAATATATATTTTTATCATTAATATTTATTTTTATCATTAATATTTATTTTTATCATTAATATATATTTTTATCATTAATATATATTTTTATCATTAATATATATTTTTATCATTAATATTTATTTTTATCATTAATATATATTTTTATCATTAATATATATTTTTAATCATTAATATTTATTTTTATCATTAATATTATTTTTATCATTAATATTTATTTTTATCATTAATATTTATTTTTATCATTAATATATATTTTTTATCATTAATATATATTTTTATCATTAATATATATTTTTATCATTAATATTTATTTTTTATCATTAATATATATTTTTATCATTAATATATATTTTTATCATTAATATATATTTTTTATCATTAATATTTATTTTTATCATTAATATATATTTTTATCATTAATATTTATTTTTATCATTAATATATATTTTTATCATTAATATATATTTTTATCATTAATATATATTTTTATCATTAATATTTATTTTTATCATTAATATATATTTTTATCATTAATATATATTTTTATCATTAATATATATTTTTATCATTAATATATATTTTTATCATTAATATATATTTTTATCATTAATATTATTTTTATCATTAATATTTATTTTTATCATTAATATTTATTTTTATCATTAATATTTATTTTTATCATTAATATTTATTTTTATCATTAATATTTATTTTTATCATTAATATATATTTTTATCATTAATATTTATTTTAATCATTATTATTTATTTTTATCATTAATATTTATTTTTATCATTAATATTTATTTTTATCATTAATATATATTTTTATCATTAATATATATTTTTATCATTAATATTTATTTTTATCATTAATATATATTTTTATCATTAATATATATTTTTATCATTAATATTTATTTTTATCATTAATATTTATTATTATTTATTATTATTTATTTTTATCATCAATATTTATTTTTATCATTAATATTTATTTTTATCATTAATATATATTTTTATCATTAATGTATATTTTTATCATTAATATTTATTTTTATCATTAATATATATTTTTATCATTATTATATATTTTTATCATTAATATTTATTTTTATCATTAATATATATTTTTATCATTAATATTTATTTTTATCATTAATATATATTTTTATCATTAATATTTATTTTTATCATTATTATTTATTTTTATCATTAATATTTATTTTTATCATTAATATTTATTTTTATCATTAATATATATTTTTATCATTAATATATATTTTTATCATTAATATTTATTTTTATCATTAATATATATTTTTATCATTAATATATATTTTTATCATTAATATTTATTTTTATCATTAATATATATTTTTTATCATTAATATTTATTTTTATCATTAATATATATTTTTATCATTAATATATATTTGTATCATTAATATATATTTTTATCATTAATATTTATTTTTATCATTATTATTTATTTTTATCATTAATATTTATTTTTATCATTAATATTTATTTTTATCATTAATATTTATTTTTATCATTAATATTTATTTTTATCATTAATATATATTTTTATCATTAATATATATTTTTATCATTAATATTTATTTTTATCATTAATATAGATTTTTATCATTAATATAGATTTTTATCATTAATATATATTTTTATCATTAATATTTATTTTTATCATTAATATATATTTTTATCATTAATATTTATTTTTATCATTAATATTTATTTTTTATCATTAATATATATTTGTATCATTAATATATATTTTTATCATTAATATATATTTTTATCATTAATATATATTTTTATCATTAATATTTATTTTTATCATTAACATATATTTTTATCATTAATATTTATTTTTATCATTAATATTTATTTTTTATCATTAATATATATTTTTATCATTAATATATATTTTTATCATTAATATTTATTTTTATCATTATTATTTATTTTTATCATTAATATATATTTTTATCATTAATATATATTTTTATCATTAATATATATTTTTATCATTGATATTTATTTTTATCATTGATATTTATTTTTATCATTATTATTTATTTTTATCATTAATATTTATTTTTATCATTAATATTTATTTTTTATCATTAATATATATTTTTATCATTAATATATATTTTTATCATTAATATATATTTTTATCATTAATATATATTTTTATCATTAATATTTATTTTTTATCATTATTATTTATTTTTATCATTAATATTTATTTTTATCATTAATATATATTTTTATCATTAATATATATTTTTATCATTAATATATATTTTTATCATTAATATTTATTTTTATCATTATATTTATTTTTATCATTAATATTTATTTTTATCATTAATATTTATTTTTTATCATTAATATATATTTTTATCATTAATATATATTTTTATCATTAATATATATTTTTATCATTAATATTTATTTTTATCATTAATATTTTTTTTATCATTAATATATATTTTTATCATTAATATATATTTTTATCATTAATATATATTTTTATCATTAATATTTATTTTTATCATTATTATTTATTTTTATCATTAATATTTATTTTTATCATAAAATTTATTTGTATCATTAATATTTATTTTTATCATTAATATATATTTTTATCATTAATATATATTTTTATCATTAATATATATTTTTATCATTAATATTTATTTTGATCATTAATATTTATTATTATAATTATTAATATTTATTTACTCCAACAGCAACACTTCCTTAACATGTATTATTATTAATTTCAAAACCTTTAACTTCAATATAAGTTTTCGTGGATTTGTGATGAAAATGGATTCGTGAAATTTTTGGCCCGAAGATTTCCACCAGAATTTGAGTCCAAAATAGTTTAGTCATTTTACAAGTAAAGTATTAGTCCTACAACAAAGATGTATAGAAACAAAGTTGTTCAGCTTGACAAGTTCTATCTGATGCTGTCATCTGTTTGTAAATTACTCTTTTGGTTTAGGAGAAAAATGTAATTAAGTAGAAGTTTCGTGTAAAATACAAATATATCAATATCTCCATTACTTACATTCCAATTACATTCTAGTAAAGCTCAAAGGAACAAGCGTCTCCTGCTCTATATTTACTATTACGAATGTTTTTTACGTAAACCTCATACTTTTCGAGTTATTTTGAAAAACATGATTTCATGAAAAAAAATCTAAGGTGACACCCTTGAAAATTTCGTGAAAAATTTCCACACCTCAGAATTTCATGAAAATTTGTACCTAAAGGTTTTCAGTCAAACTGAACACGAATCTGGACTCAGTTTCATCATTACTATAATATCAAATACTATATACGCATGTGTGATACACCTAAAACTATTTATTCTCTCTATTTATCTCTCTATCTCTATCGCGCTCTCTTTCTCTCTCTCTCTCTCTCCCTCTCTCCAAACTCCTACAGCAAAATCATAATATTCTCCCCCTCCTCCCCCTCCTCCTCCTCCTCCTCCTCCTCCTCCTCCTCCACCTCCTCCTCCTCCTCCTTCTCCTCCTCCTCCTCCTTTGTGTCTTCCTTCTTAAATAGTCTTCAGTGGACCAATTAGCGCCAATATTTATTTTTATCATTAATATTTATTTTTATCATTAATATTTATTTTTATCATTAATATTTATTTTTATCATTAATATTTATTTTTATCATTAATATTTATTTTTATCATTATTATTTATTTTTATCACTAATATTTATTTTTATCATTAATATTTATTTATATCATTAATATTTATCATTATCATTATTATCATTATTATTGCTATTATTATTGTTATCATCATTATTATTATCATTATTATTATCATTATTATTATCATTATTAGTAGTAGTAGTCGTATCATTATTATTATTATTATTATATTTATCATTAGTATTATTAGTATGTGTATTATTATTATCATTATTATTTTTATTATTGTTATAATTTTGACTAACAAAACGAACACAAACACAAGAGGACTGCCACGTTTGTAAACACAACACCCAGTGAAAAAAATATACACAAACCTTGCCTCCCATTTTCTATGCTATAATACAGGTGACAAAAGCTACAATTCCGTTTTCTTTTTACACTTATTTTCTTTATATTACATTAGTTTGCTCAAAATTGGTTCAGTTTTTGCTGTTAAATGTATGTATGTATGTATGTATGTATGTATGTATATTCTATTGAGAGAGAGAGAGAGAGAGAGAGAGAGAGAGAGAGAGAGAGAGAGAGAGAGAGAGAGAGAGAGAGAGAGAGAGAGAGAGACTCATTTTGACGTTATTGGCGCTTACAAAGTTTTCCCTTGTAATATTTTCTCCCTTTTTTCCAGAGAGAGAGAGAGAGAGAGAGAGAGAGAGAGAGAGAGAGAGAGAGAGAGAGAGAGAGAGAGAGAGAGAGAGAGAGAGAGAGAGAGAGAGAGAGAGAGTCGTAAACACCACGGAACACTTGGAACGAATATCTTCTGATGCATTTGACATTTTAATTTCCGTTCCACACAATGACTTTCGAGGCGCCAAGCTATATATATATATTTTTTTTTAGTGATCCCTAGACTGAGGGGATTTAGGGCTGGGCTGAATGAGGGGACTTGAGTGAGAAAGTAGTAGTAGTAGTAGTAGTAGTAGTAGTAGTAGTAGTAGTAGTAGTAGTAGTAGTATTGTTCTCCCTCACACTATCCATATACCTCCTCTTCGCCCTTCCTTTCCTCCTCCTCCTCCTCCTCCTCCTCCTCCTCCTCCTCCTCCTCCTCCTCCTCCTCCTCCTCCTCCTCCTAACGTAACCTAACCTAACCTAACCTAACCTAACCTAATGAAAACCTAAATAAATAATGAATAATCACAATCATTAATAGGCAGATCAATTCTTCTTCACCTCTCCTCTCTTCCTCCCTTCACACACACACACACACACACACACACACACACACACACACACACACACACACACACACACACACACACACACGCACGCACACACGCACACTTTCCTCCCATCAATTATATATTCATAACCCTATAATTCACTAGTTTACGAGCCCGTCTCTTTCTCGTCGAGTAATTTGCATTTTTCATTAACCCGACAGAGATAAGAATGAAAATAGGAAATTATCATCGTTTATCCTTCAATAATTCTCGGCTGAAAACAGAAAATGGAATAGAGGAGTTGTTGTTTTTGTTTTGTTTTGGTTTTTTTTACTCTATTGCTGTCTGTCTCGCTGTCTCTTTTTGTTTCTCTTCCTTGATCTTTTTCGCAGTGAAGCGTTCAAAATTGAGATGTTAACGCCGTGTTCCCTGACGCTCGTTCATGCAGGTAAAGTCGAAACGAAAGAAAATGGGAAAGAAAAGAATTGGGGGAAGAAATACCAGTTTGTCTTTGTAGATGTATAGGAAATGTTCTTCTTCTTCTGTACTTCTTTGGTCATTATAGTATATAGAAAAAAGTGGAATTGTAAAGTGTATCCATTAAAGTTTTTGTTGTGTGGTTTTTTCTGTTTGGTTTTTGTAAGGAAACTCAAGATGATTGGTAGAAGAAAGTTGTTGTTTTGTTTTTTTTATATCTGAAGCATTGGAAGTATTATAGAATTTTTATCACTATATATATAAGATAATAAAAAGTTAATTGATGTAAAAAAAACTAGAAAAATGATGATACCTAGGAAGAAAAAAAAAGTCAAGATTCATATATTTAATCAAGAAAAATAACTAGTTTCCCTGTTATCTAATTATTTATATTGTTTATTTGTTTGTTTTTATTTTCGTTGCACTCAGAAGTTTAGTTTCATATTGTAGGGAGCTGAGGTATTATATCTATCATTATCATGTATTGTATTTGTATTTGGCGCGCTCATGTATCTTGTAACATCTGGGAACTACAAGTCGACCCAACGCGCGCCCTGGCTTGACCTCCCAGCCGCCCGCATCAGAGGGGCACAGACATTACTACAGGAAGGCCACATCGCCACTCCTCTCTCCAGTTTGATTATCCCACCGCTGCCACCACATTGCACGGGGGTTGTTGGTAGCGTGGCTGTGGTTAAATAAAAGCTCGGAGACGTGGTTTGGGTTTAGTATATAATAAACAAAAAGGAACTGGACAGAGGAGTGACGTGAGTGATGCGACCTGATGTGGGCTGGGAGGTCAGGTGAGGTGAGGCGTTGGGTCGACTCGTAGTTACCAAACATACATTATAAACATGAGCGCGCCAGATACAAATATAATACATGACAATGATAGATATAATTCCTCAGCTCTCTACAATATTCCATGTCAGTGATGAAGGAAAAAAATTGAGAGAAAGAGAAAATGAAAAAGAAAAAAAGGAAATACTTGAAACTTTGAGTGTTTTGAGACATTTATGGGACTTGTGGTTTTTGAAGTTTGGTTGAGAGAAAAAAGATATTTATAAAACTTCATCGTTGGAGTGTTTGGATGTGAAGTGATGGAGAAGTTTTTGAAGTTATGAAGTTAGTGAAGGTGAAGGAATGATGGTGTATGGAGGGAAGTGTATGTATGTATGTATGTGTATGTATGTAAAGAGAATGTGGAAGTGTATGTATTAGTGTACTACGAATAATATTATGGAACAGACCACAGCTATGATGGATATAAATGAAAACTGGTTCATGTATAACCAAAAACAGGAAAATAGAAAAAAGGAAAAAAAGAATAAGTAAGAAAACATGAATAACCACATTTTCTTTTTTTCTTTTTTTTGACTTGGTGAGATTATACAAAAAATCTTCAACGAGTATCATCATAACAATTTGATGGGTGATATTTTTTGCTTTTTCATCTTCATTTTTTTTTACTTCTCGTTTTTTTTTCTTAGTAGTAATCTTCATCTTTTTTTTTCCTTGTTATTTATACTCTGATCTTCTTCATATTATATTACATTCTCTTTTTTTTTCTCTCTCTTATCTTTTTTCATCATGTTCTGCTTGTATCACTAATAGAAATACTAATACAAATACTAATACTTTTTTTCTTCTTCTCGTATCAAAACCAGACACACAAAAAAAAAATTCCAACCAGTTCATTTTAATAATTCTTCATTTTTTTTACATTATTATTACAACTTATACATTATTCATTACTCTTAAGATACGTGTTTATGTACTGAGTTAGTGGTTGAGTGGTTGAGATGAAGGTGTGGTGTTTAAGGTTCAAGGTTCGAATTTCTAAAACCTTAACCTTTATTTTATTGTATTGTATCTTATTTTATGATTTATTTATTTATTTATTTATTTATTTATTGTCAAGTGAGTGCAGTAAGATTGAGGGTGTGACGGAAGGTTGAAAGTGAAGGTGATTTAACTCTCATAAACGCCCTTATTACTGTTTTCTTATATATATATACTACATTTATTTATTTATTTATTTATTTATTTATTTATTTATTTATTTATTTATTTATTTATCTATTTAATTAGTCACCTTATCATATTGTAATTAGATAAGGAGAGAGAGAGAGAGAGAGAGAGAGAGAGAGGAGAGAGAGAGAGAGAGAGAGAGAGAGAGAGTGAGAGAAAGTTACTCATAACCACACGTATTGACCTCTCTCTCTCTCTCTCTCTTTCTCTCTCTATTATTTACTACGTGGGATGATTAGAGAACACACACACACACACACACACACACACACACACACACACACACACACACACACACACACAGAAGGAATGCAGGAAAATGTATGACAGATAATAGCAGTAAAATATCACCGCATACACTTATCACTTTCGACCTTGTAAATAAATTTGAGAAAACAACAAAAGGAAGGTTGTAAAAGCTAATCTGAGAGAGAGAGAGAGAGAGAGAGAGAGAGAGAGAGAGAGAGAGAGAGAGAGAGAGAGAGAGAGAGAGAGAGAGAGAGAGAGAGAGAGAGAGACCCCTTGTGTGTGTGTGTGTGTGTGTGTTGTCTAGAAGAAACAAACTTTTTTAATGAATCTTCAAGTAAGGGGACGGAAGGAAGGGGAAAAAAAATAGAGGGAAGTATTGTTAGAGGGAAAAAAAATTGAGGAAAGTATTGTCAGAGAGGAAAGTCGATAAATCCAAATGATTGCCAGGTAATCAAAGTTTGTGGGAGGAAAAAGCTGAGAGAGAGAGAGAGAGAGAGAGAGAGAGAGAGAGAGAGAGAGAGATAAAGATAGAAAGATACAGTGACATTAATAGTGTAAGATGAGATAAAAATTCAATAGATAACAAAATTTTCTCTCTAAACCAAAATAAACAATACTTTTTTTTTCTTCTCTCTCTATTTTATTGTCTCTCTCTTTCACGCTTTCCCTCCTCCCCTCCACCCCCCCTTTCCCTCCACCCTCCCCCCCTTAAAAGCCTATTAAGAAAAGGGAAAAAAGGGAAAGAAAGAGAGAGAGGAAAAATATATATAAATTAGGAGAGTTGCTTTTACTGTGTGTGTGTGGGTGTGTGTGTGTGTGTGTGTGTGTGTGTGTGTGTGTGTGTGTGTGTGTGTGTGTGTGTGTGTGTGTGTGTGTGAAAGAATTACACAAAGGAAGAAGAAATTATGTTTGCAAGATGTTGAGAGAGAGAGAGAGAGAGAGAGAGAGAGAGAGAGAGAGGAGAGAGAGAGAGAGAGAGATAAAACAATTAAGTCACCCATATATGTTATTCCTTAAAGAAAACGGAAGAAACGGTGAAGAAAAACGGGAAAAAAATGGTGATTAAAAAAAATGGGAAATAATACAAAAGAAAATTGTGAAAGGAATAAACGAAAAAATTAATAAAAAAAAATATTAAAAAGAAAATTCAAATGATGATAGAAAGTTAATTTTGGTCAGAATTATTATTATTTTGATTTAATTTATTTTATTTTATTGTATTTCTTTTTTTTTTTGTGTGTGTGTGTGTGTGTGTGTGTGTGTGTGTGTGTGTGTGTGTGTGACTTAGTGTTTGTTGCAATGTATCATATATCATGTTTTATTTTCTTCCTTTCCTCCACATTCTTCTCTCCTCCTCCTCCTCCTCCTCCTCCTCCTCCTCCTCCTCCTCCTCCTCCTCCTCCTCCTCCTCCTCCTCCTCCTCCTCCTCCTTCAGCATGAGTTGTTTTATTTATAACCTCAAAGTTTACCTTGTCAACTTGTTCCTTTTCTCTTCCCTATTAGTCTTCCCTCCTTCCCTCCCTCCCTCCCTCCCTCCCTCCCTCCTTCCCTCCTTCTCTCCTTACCTTACATTCTTCCCTCCCTCCCTCCATTATTTTCCCCAATTCTCTCACCTTCTGTTTGGTCATCAAATATTACTTCCTCATCTCTCTCTCTCTCTCTCTCTCTCTCTCTCTCTCTCTCTCTCTCTCTCTCTCTCTCTCTCTCTCTCTCTCTCTCTCTCTCTCTCTCTCTCTCTCTCTCTCTCTATCTCTCTCTCTATCTATCTTTCTCTCGCACTTAATTCTCATTCAATTAGGCAAAGAGAGAGAGAGAGAGAGAGAGAGAGAGAGAGAGAGAGAGAGAGAGAGAGAGAGAGAGAGAGAGAGAGAGAGATTTTAAATTGTTTCCAAGATAAAATAATTCTAACTCGACAATTTCTTTACTTTTTTTTATCCTCGTTTTGGTGTGTGTGTGTGTGTGTGTGTGTGTGTGTGTGTGTGTGTGTGTGTGTGTGTGTGTGTGTGTGTGTGTGTGACCAAGAATTCATGGCGTCACATCCGGCTTAGCTGTGTACGTGAATAACTATGTGCGTAAATATTTATGTACGTAAATGAGAGAAAAAAAATTAACCACGCCTAGAGGCCAAGCAATCTCTTTGTCTCACTCTCTCTCTCTCTCTCTCTCTCTCTCTCTCTCTCTCTCTCTCTCTCTCTCTCTCTCTCTCTCTCTCTCTCTCTCTCGCTCTCTCGCTCTCTCTTTGATTGGTTTTTTACTGTACTGATTAAAGATTGAGAGAGAGAGAGAGAGAGAGAGAGAGAGAGAGAGAGAGAGAGAGAGAGAGACCTACATTTGGTACAGGGTGTGACATAAGTTTACTGTCGTGGGAACTTGGATATACAGGGTGTTTCAAAAAGTTTAGAATCAATGACTTACTTTTTTTGTGTCAGTCTGTATTGTCTTCTATTTTATTTTATTCTATTTTATTTTCTCTTTCTTTCTTTCTTTCTATCTATCTTCGTGTGTGTGTGTGTGTGTGTGTGTGTGTGTGTGTGTGTGTGTGTGTGTGTGTAAGTTTTATATTCAGTGAAGGAGATTGAATTGAAATCACCCAATGAGAAATGTGTGTGTGTGTGTGTGTGTGTGTGTGTGTGTGTGTGTGTGTGTGTGGGTGTGTGTGGGTGGGTGGTGTGTGTGTGTGTGTGCGTGTGTGTGTGTGTTAGTAAGTATGATGACTGGTGTTTTGCGGTCACGTGTGAGGGAAGGGAAGGGGGGTAAGGGAGGGAAGGGAAGGAGAGAGAGAGAGAAGGGGAGAGGGAGGTGAGGGAAGGGGGTGAGAGAGGGAAGGGGAGGAGAGGGAAGGGAGAGGAGGAAAAGAAATTATTTTTTCTGCCACTCTCCTTCCTTCCCCTCTCCTCTCCTCCTTCTATCTCCCTCCTCTCCTCCTCTCTCTCTCTCTCTCTCTCTCTCTCTCTCTCTCTCTCTCTCTCTCTCTCTCTCTCTCTCTCTCTCTCTCTCTGTCTTTGTGTTTTGTCATTTGAAGTGAATATGTTGCTTTCACTGTTATTATTGTTGTTATTGTTGTTGTTGTTGTTGTTGTTGTTGTTGTTGTTGTTATTATTATTATTGTTTTTATTATATTTTGTCATCAGAGTATTATTATATTTCTTTCCTCTTCTATTTACTACTACTACTACTACTACTACTACTACTACTACTACTACTACTACTATTACTACTACTACTACTACTACTACTACTACTACCACCTTGTCATCCAGTATTCTTATGAAGGAATTACTTACATTACTTTACTTACATCAATATTTTACTTAAACTCTCACATCATTAAATTCAAAACGATTTATTTCACAACTCATTATTATAAAAAAATCCGACTTCTCATGAACTTATAAACTGACTTATGACTTAATTCACTAACTTACTTACCATGACTTACCACCGCCAGTTTCAGTCACGCCCTTAGGAAGATAAATAAATAAATAAATAAATAAATAAGTGGGATTCGAACTGGTGATTTCCTTACCAAAAGTCACGAGTCATTATCCATTTTGCCAACACCCAAATCAGTTTAATTTTGGTATTATTGCAATGTGTTAAGAATAGACTTGACACCATTTCATTTTTTTATTTTTTTCACAACTGACACACACACACACACACACACACACACACACACACACACACACACACATACACACACATACACATACACATACACACACATACTAGGTGTTTATGTGTTCATGTGTTGTTTAGGGAAGGTGTGGTGTTGTTGAGTACGCATGTGTGTGTGTGTGTGTGTGTGTGTGTGTGTGTGTGTGTGTGCGCGTGCAGAGGTGAAGGATTTGTGATTCGTTGATAAGCCCCATTAATGTGTGCGTGTTGTGGGTGTGTGTGTGTGTGTGTGTGTGTGTGTGTGTGTGTGTGTGTGTGTGTGTGTGTGTGTGTGTGTGTGTGTGTGTGTGTGTGCGTGTGTCAACCTTGGTTTAGAGAAATGATGAAGTGACGAAAAAACGAAGACAAAGAAGAAGAGAAATAGACAAAAATAAATGACGATACGAAATGAAGTGTAACGAAATAAAGAAGAAGAAGAAGAAGAAGAAGAAGAAGAAGAGGAAGAAGAAGGAAACGAAGGAAAGAAGGAAACGCAATAAGAAATATGTGAAAAATCAAATAATAAGAGGAAAAAAGAGGAAGAGGAAGAGGAAAACGAAATTGTAATCATATATAAAAAAAAATAATAATAATACAGTTAGTAAAAAAATCAAATTAACAGGAAAAGATCAAAAAAGAAAAAAAAGCGAAGAAGGGAATAGCAAAATAACGAATAATTCAGGAAAGAAGAAAATAAAAAACAAGAAGAAGAAATAAATGACGAAAGAGGAAATAGAAGAGAAGAAAATAACAATGGAATGAGACAAAATAATAATCGAAGGAAAAGATGAACACAAGTCAAAATGGAATTGGAAATGAAGAAATGAAAATAAAAAAAATCGTGTATAAATCCAAAAAAATAAGAAAAGAAAAGAAAAACAAAATGAAAAACAACAAAACAATTATAAAAAAAAAAACCACAAAAATCAAAACACCAAATAGAAGAAAAGAAGAAAAAAAAAGAAAATAACAACAACGAAAAAAAATAATAAAATAAATAATAATAATAATAATAATAATAATAATAATAATAATAATAATAATAATAATAATAATCACTAATCTCCTTTCACACACTAATTACCCAGGACAAAGATGAAACAGGAAAACCACACAATGAAAACACCTGAAGCTTAATGACAGGTAACATGACCTTGACACGCCCACGCACACGCCCACGCACACACACACACACACACACACACACACACACACACACACACACACACACACACACACACACACACACAATCGCACATTATGGAAGACACGAAAAAATCTTCTCCTGAATGTCTGAGTGAGAGAGAGAGAGAGAGAGAGAGAGAGAGAGAGAGAGAGAGAGAGAGAGAGAGAGAGAGAGAGAGATGTATTGGGAGACAAATTGTTTCTCACTGTAACTTGACTGTAAAATAACAATGACTAATAATAATAATAATAATAATAATAATGATAATAATAACAATAAAGATAATAAAGATAATAAAGATAATATGACAGGTAATTTGACGTGTGTGAGTGAGGTCGAGGGCAGTCACGTGACAAGATTTTTTTTTCTTTCTTCTATTATCTCTCTCTCTCTCTCAATATAACCTCGCTCAATTAACCTTGCCCCGCCCTTTTCACTACCCAGCCTATTCATCCTCCTCCTCCTCCTCCTCCTCCTCCTCCTCCTCCTCCTCTTCTTCTTTTTCTTCCTCCTCCTCCTCCTCCTCCTTTTCCTCTTGTCGTCAATAATAACCACACCCAGGGACGTTCCAATCACCTCTTCCTCCTCCTCCTCCTCCTCCTCCTCCTCCTCCTCCTCCTCCTCCTCCTCCTCCTCCTCCTCCTCCTCCTTCCCGGGTTTTCCTCTTTATTTCCTGATGTGTAATTTTTAGGTATCATGTCGTGTCCTTGGTCTCTCTCTCTCTCTCTCTCTCTCTCTCTCTCTCTCTCTCTCTCTCTCTCTCTCTCTCTCTCTCTCTCTCTCTCTCTCTCTCTCTCTCTCTGGTTCATTTTCACCTTAATTTCACTTTTGATCTCATTTTTACAATAACTTTCTTTAATTTTTTCTCTATTTTTTTTTTTCTTCTTTTTTTTTTTGACCTTTATTTCGTTTGGATAGATTTGTTTTATTAAATATATCTCATGTGACCCCGATTTCTTTTTTTTTTTTTTATTTTTTTATTTATTAGTCTGTATTTTTATTTTTATTTTTTTGTCTTTTTACTTCTTTTGGGGGGGGGGAGGTGGGGGGGCCAAAAGGAATACTAGGCCAACTACTACTTAACATTTTCAACGCTCAAGGATTAATTTTATTTATGCAACTTTTCCTCATTCCGTATTAAAGTTTGAAAGCTGACTTAATTCTCTCTCTCTCTCTCTCTCTCTCTCTCTCTCTCTCTCTCTCTCTCTCTCTCTCTCTCTCTCTCTCTCTCTCTCTCTCTCTCTCTATCTCTATCTATCTATCTGTCTCAAATTATATACATATTTGTTGTCACATTTACATTCCTTACATTTTCCTCCTCCTCCTCCTCCTCCTCCTCCTCCTCCTCCTCCTCCTCCTCCTCCTCCTCCTCCTCCTCCTCCTCCTCCTCCTCCTCCTCTAAAGGTCCTCTACCTCATAATAGCATCCGTTTGTCCCTACCATAACGTCCCTCAAATTCACCCTCCTTCCCTCCCTCCTCCCCTCCCTCCTTCCCTCCCTCGCTCCCTCCCTCCCTCCCTCCCTCCCACCCTCTTTTCCGCTATGTTTATCCCTCCCTCCTTTCCTCCCTCTCTCCGTCCTTCCTTCGTCACTCCTCTCACTCTTTTCCTCCCTCCTCCCTTTCCCTCCCTCCCTCCTCCTCTCCGTCCTTCCTGCGGCGGCCGTCTCTTCCCTTCCCTTCCTGTGGTAGCAACACTGCACGTGAGTATATATAAGACAACTCACTCACAGCTAGACACACACTCTCCCTTTGGACACGGTGAGTGAAGGAGCACGAGGAGGAGCAGGGAAGGAAGGAAGGAAGGAGTGTTAGGTGTGGTTATAAGGAGGAGGAGGTGAGAGTGAGAGGGAGTGAAGGAGTAGATTAAGAAGAGGTGTTGAAGTATTGTAGGACATGATAGTTTGTTGAGGAGTAGGTAGTGAAGGAGGATATTTGAATAGTATCCTTTGAGGAACTGTATTGAAAAAGGATTTGTGCTGTGTGGTGTAGGACCCATTGTGGTGGTGGTGGTGGTGGTGGTGTTTTAGGGGGGGGAGGGGGGGAGGAACTTAAATGTGTCTGTGAGTGTGTTGTGATGATAGATTATATTAGTGGTGTTGGGGGGGGCGGGAGGGTTAAAACAGGCGTGTGTGTGTGTGGTGTTGGTGGTGGTGTGGTGGTGTTGTGGCGGTGGTGTTGCAGCGTCAGTGTTGCAGATGAAGGCTGTGTTCATCCTGGCTGTTGTGGCGGTGGCGGCGGCGTCTCGGCCCCAGTACGGGCATGGGGGTGGAGCTACTGTGACAGTGGTGAGCGGCGGCGGCGGCGGCGGCGGCGGCGGCCGCGGGCACGGCGGGTACGGCGGGCACGGCGGCGGCTATAACAACAATGGCTACCAGGTAAGTGTGGGAGAGGCTCGTGATTGAATCGCATTAATACCCACTGACTGTATAGCAGCCGTACCGAGGCGTCACTTAGAGGTTCGTGCCCTTACGTGCCTCGCCATCCTGCCCAGATCGATTTGAGTTACGGGTACAGCGACTATCACTTCTCGTGGAGACATGACGGCGGCAAGAAGTACGACAGCGAGGGAGCAAACTACTACTGCAAGTCCCTGGGATACGGGTGGCAGGGCGTCAGCATCGAGACTCCTGCTGAAGATGAACTCATCTCTAAGATCATCTACCAAGGTCAGTATCTTACTATCTTCTTATATATCCTCACTTACTCCATTGGAAACACATAGATTGATATACCTTTTGCCGCACGTCAGGCCCCAACTAGTGACTCCTTTCTCCCTTCTTCCTACAGACAAAGTGAAGTACATCTGGACCAGCGGCTACAGGAGCGGCTACAACTTTGCTTGGGGTTCTGGTAACCCCTTCTACGGCATTAACTGGTCTTACACTGGAAGGTGAGTGAACACACGCAATGGTATGCTACACTCCACGCAACACTCCTTGTCACTCCACACACTGGAGTGACAAGGAGTGTTCGGTCATGCGAACCAAGGGTCCCGGGTTCGAGTCCCGATATCCGCTGGCCACTTTTCTTTCATTGGTATTACCGCCGAGTGGCCAAAGATTACCCAAATTGCTGCCATACTGTCCTCAGACGGGACTTACAATGTTACATGCATTTGAGGCTGTAGCAGCAATAGCCTCTCTCGTTCTCAACATCATCAAGAAAGAACGTAAGAAATTGAGGCGTCATTATAAAAAATCAAACCTTAGCCTCTATAAAGCCTATCGGCGCCACAGGTTTGTAAACTTGAATAAAACCAGAAATAACTCACCCCACACACTCTACCACACTCTACCACACATTAACACACTCATTTTTCCCCCTCTCCTTCTCCCGTACAGCCTGGGCAAGCCCCAGCCCGACAACGCTGAGGATGGGAAGGAGAACTGCCTCGCCGTCCTCAATGACTTCTACAAGGACGGCATCAAGTGGCACGACGTCGCCTGTCACCACGAGAAGCCAATCATCTGTGAACGACCAAGTGCTTCTGCAGGCCAAGGGGCTTCTGCAGGTCACTCTAGTGGCGGATACGGCGGCGGCCACGGGGTTGCTGTAGGAGGTCACTCTGCCGGTGGATTTGGAGGTCACTCTAGTGGCGGATACGGCGGCGGACACGGGGTTGCTGTAGGAGGTCACTCTGCCGGTGGATTTGGAGGTCACTCTACTGGTGGATATAGAGGTCACTCTACTGGTGGATATAGAGGTCACTCTACTGGTGGATATGGAGGTTACTCTGTCGGATCAGGAGGTCACTCTACTGGTGGTAGATACGGAGGTCACTCTACTGGTGGATATGGAGGTCATTCTACTGGTGGATATAGAGGTCATTCTACTGGATACGGTGGATATGGTGGATATGGGCGTGGCCGTTAAACAAGTCTCAACATGATCCCAACACGTTCTGAATCTACTAAAAACGACTCTGTTCTTCCTGATTCTCCTTTATCACAACTTTCTCTTCTTCTCTTCTAAATATTTGTGTTTTCCCCTCTGCTTTCCCCTCTACAAGGTTCACAATCGCGCCGGTAGAGGTCACTGTATAAGACGCAAGAGTGTCAATGCATCAGAAAACAATAAAAGTTTTGATTATAATCGTGTTTTTCAATGTGGTTTTTTTTATTATTATTATAACTTTTCCTTTTTTTTGTAATTTTTTTGGGGGGTTCACATTTTATTTTTCAATCACCTAAAATACACCTGTGATACATTTACATCTGTTGTATAAGTATTATTGCCGCGTTTCATTTATATCTCAAAGCAGTAACACTTTTACAATTGTGACAAACAACTTCTGTTTGTAAATGTAATAACGTTTATGGTTTTATAAGTAGTGTCACAACTTTTATTTTGTTTTTATAAGTAATTCAGTTTTACTTATAACTCTCCCTTTTCTCTAAAGTAAAGGTGTAACTCAACTTCTAAGTGCGTTATTTGCATTTGTTGACCAACCAATAGTGTGTTTTATGCAAGGGTTTTCGTTACTTCTAGTTTATAAGTAATTGTCACGTAAAAAAGTAAGGTAACTCGTTATGCCTCACTCTCTCAACTCACTCTTCCAACGATCCTTCCAGCTTAGGCCAGTTAATCCCCTTTTAATCCCCTCTTAACCTTTACCTGACCTGACCTGACCTTAACACTCCCTGTACCTGGTCACTCCCTCACCTGCACGCACAGAAATGCCTTCTCAACTCATTAAATGTAGTAACTGTCCCGGAAAATTGGCTAAACAAATGTATAACTCAGGTAACGACTCGTGTAGAATGTGTATGACTATGACGCAGGTGAACAGATTAACAGACGACGCAAACTTACTTCAACTAGAAAACAAAAAGCTGATTCATCCAATACCCCGACCTCTCCTTCCTCATCCTCATCCTATTTCTCCTTCCCCTTACCCTCCTCCTCCTCCTCCTCCTCTCCATCCTCTATGTCTTCCCTTTTCATCCCTGTTAGGAACGGTATAAGGGCATCAACTTTGCCAAAACATCAGCTGTCTGTTACAACAAGCAATAGATTTAATATTTTAACAGAAGTGACACAGGAAAGTGAAGACACCAAACTGATTGGTGACTCAATAATACGTGACCAGATCGTTGAAATTTATTTCCGCTCTAAACGTTACCGCCGTCATTGTTTCCCGGGAGCCAAATTAGACAATATAACCGATTCATACGAAAACACGACCGTTAACACAACGGAGAACACTCTATTCATCATCCACGCGGGAACAAATGACATTAAACAAACCAAATCGGAGGCCATCTTAGCTAAGTACAGAGAGACGATAAGAAAATATAAAGTGAAGTCCCGTAACATTATCCTTTCTGGTATTCTCTCCAAGATAAACGAAACAATAAGAAGAAACAGTCAAAGAAAGTTATTGTTAGACTTTGTAAACATTAAAGTAAAAATGAGATCAAAAGTGAAACTAAAATGAAAATGTGAGAGAGAGAGAGAGAGAGAGAGAGAGAGAGAGAGAGAGAGAGAGAGAGAGAGAGAGAGAGAGAGAGAGAGAGAGAGAGAGAGAGAGAGAGAGAGAGAGAGAGACCAAGGACACGGCATGATACCGAAAAATTAGACACTAGGAAATAAAGAGGAAAATCCTGGAAGGAGGAGGAGGAATACAAGGGAACACAAACAGCAACAGACCCTAGGGTCCCTGCGAAGTCTGTTTGATATAACTACTCTACACTAACTACTTGAATTAGAGAAAGGATAGTACAGTGGAAGGCTCGTCCCCTCCCACCCATCCCTCCAGCCGATACTGGCAGGAAAAGAAGTGATACCATGTAGTATAGAAAAAACTACATGGAATTTACGAGGAAAGTGTGAAAAGGAGATATTAACTACATCTACTTTTGTTAGTGGGGGAAAGTGTGACTGTTTGTTTTGATGGTTATGTGGTGTGTGTACAGAGTAGGTGTGAGCACAGTGTAGATAACTAGGGGTGGTGCGGCGGCCTTGCCTGGCGCTTTTAAGGAAGACAGCAGTCAATCAGGCCCCAGCTCCGTTCAGTCCAGTGTGTAGTGCACTCTCCTATGCAGGACGCTGTGCACTGTTTCACCCCCTGTAGCAGTGACCCCTGGTAACTTAAATCCCGAAGATGGTCACAAACTATCATGACCTTCACCTGTCCTCAGCCCGTCACAGGTCTTGAGTAGTAGTGGTGACCATCCACTCTGGGCTTTGTGTTGTGTAGGGAGGATGGTGTGTAGTTGTGAACCAGCTGGTGATTTGGTAACAATACTACGATCGGAAGCTTCCTGGCTACAGAAACGATTAACTTATTCTGAAACGAACATTGCCAGCCGGGGATTCAAGATATTTGTCGAGACGATTTTTGAAAGTTTCTATTGTACTCGAGTTGACGACGTTTGGGGGCAGTCCATTCCATATATTTACGACTCGATTGAAGAAAAAGTACTTGGCTTCGTTAGTTATAAATCGTTTTGCAATTATTTTGAAGCCATTGTTGCGGGTGATGCTTGAACGGCCGATAGTAAAGTAGTCGTCCGGCTTTAAATTTGTGAATCCTTTAAAAATTTTGAATACTGTTAGAAGGTCTCCTCTTAGTCTGCGTTTAGTAAGAGAAAATAGATAAAGTTCTTCAAGACGTTCATCGTATGGTTTATTGCGCAGTCTTGGAATCATTTTGGTTATTCTACGTTGAATTCTGTTTAATTTATTAATGTCTTTACGGTAGTAAGGTGACCAGAACTGTTCGCAGTACTCCAGGTGGGGACGTACAAGTGAGTTATATAGGGTTAGTAAAAAAAAATTCTGATTTGAATTCGAAAGCTCTTCCAATAGAGCTGACTAATCTATTAGCATTGTTTACCTCCCTCCTTCCCTCCCTCCTTCCCTCCCTCCTTCCCTCCCTCTCTCCGTCCTTCCTTCGTCACTCCTCTCACTCTTTTCCTCCCTCCTCTCCTTCCCTCCGTCCCTACCTCCTCCTCTCCGTCCTTCCTGCGGCGGCCGTCTCTTCCCTTCCCTTCCTGTGGTAGCAACACTGCACGTGAGTATATATAAGACAACTCACTCACAGCTAGACACACACTCTCCCTTTGGACACGGTGAGTGAAGGAGCACGAGGAGGAGCAGGGAAGGAAGGAAGGAAGGAAGGAAGGAGGGTTAGGTGTGGTTATGAGGAGGAGGAGGTGAGAGTGAGAGGGACTGAAGGAGTAGATTAAGGAGAGGTGTTGAAGTATTGTAGGAAATGATAGTTTGTTGAGGAGTAGGTACTGAAGGAGGATATTTGGAGGAGGAGGTGAAGGAGGAAGATTTGAATAGTATCCTTTCAGGAACTGTATTGGAAAAGGACTTGTGCTGTGTGGTGTAGGACTATTTGTGGTGGTGGTGGTGGTGGTGTTTTAGGGGATGGGGGGGAGGCTAAGTTTTAGTTTAAATGTGTCTGTGAGTGTGTTGTGAGGTAGATTGTATTTGTGGTGTTGGGGGGGGTTAAAACAGGCGTGTGTGTGTGGTGTTGGTGGTGGTGTGGTGGTGTTGTGGCGGTGGTGTTGCAGCGTCAGTGTTGCAGATGAAGGCTGTGTTCGTCCTGGCTGTTGTGGCGGTGGCGGCGGCGTCTCGGCCCCAGTACGGGCATGGGGGTGGCGCTACTGTGACGGTGGTGGGCGGCGGCGGCGGCCGCGGGCACGGCGGGCAAGGCGGGCACGGCGGCGGCTATAACAACAATGGCTACCAGGTAAGTGTAGGAGAGGCTCGAGATTGAATCGCATTAATACCCACTGACTGTATAGCAGCCGTACCGAGGCGTCACTTAGTGGTTCGTGCCCTTACGTGCCTCGCCATCCTGCCAGATCGATTTGAGTTACGGGTACAGCGACTATCACTTCTCGTGGAGACATGACGGCGGCAAGAAGTACGACAGCGAGGGAGCAAACTACTACTGCAAGTCCCTGGGATACGGGTGGCAGGGCGTCAGCATCGAGACTCCTGCTGAAGATGAACTCATCTCTAAGATCATCTACCAAGGTCAGTATCTTACTATCTTCTTATATATCCTCACTTACTCCATTGGAAACACATAGATTGATATACCTTTTGCCGCACGTCAAGCCCCAACTAGTGACTCCTTTCTCCCTTCTTCCTACAGACAAAGTGAAGTACATCTGGACCAGCGGCTACAGGAGCGGCTACAACTTTGCTTGGGGTTCTGGTAACCCCTTCTACGGCATTAACTGGTCTTACACTGGAAGGTGAGTGAACACACGCAATGGTATGCTATACTCCACGCAACACTCCTTGTCACTCCACACAGTGGAGTGACAAGGAGTGTTCGGGCATGCGAACCAAGGGTCCCGGGTTCGAGTCCCGATATCCGCTGGCCACTTTTCTTTCATTGGTATTACCGCCGAGTGGCCAAAGATTACCTAAATTGCTGCCATACTGTCCTCAGACGGGACTTACAATGTTACATGCATTTGAGGCTGTAGCAGCAATAGCCTCTCTCGTTCTCAACATCATCAAGAAAGAACGTAAGAAATTGAGGCGTCATTATAAAAAATCAAACCTTAGCCTCTATAAAGCCTATCGGCGCCACAGACTTGAATAAAACAAGAAATAACTCACCCCACACACTCTACCACACTCTACCACACATTAACACACTCATTTTTCCCCCTCTCCTTCTCCCGCACAGCCTGGGCAAGCCCCAGCCCGACAACGCTGAGGATGGGAAGGAGAACTGCCTCGCCGTCCTCAATGACTTCTACAAGGACGGCATCAAGTGGCACGACGTCGCCTGTCACCACGAGAAGCCAATCATCTGTGAACGACCAAGTGCTTCTGCAGGCCAAGGGGCTTCTGCAGGTCACTCTAGTGGCGGATACGGCGGCGGCCACGGGGTTGCTGTAGGAGGTCACTCTGCCGGTGGATTTGGAGGTCAGTCTGCCGGATATGGGGGTCACTCTACTGGTGGATATGGAGGTCACTCTACTGGTGGATATGGGCGTGGCCGTTAAACAAGTCTCAACATGATCCCAACAAGTTCTGAATCAACTAAAAACGACTCTGTTCTTCCTGATTCTCCTTTATCACAACTTTCTCTTCTTCTCTTCTAAATATCTCCTTCTTTATTTGTGTTTTCCCCTCTGCTTTCCCCTCTACAAGGTTCACAATCGCGCCGGTAGAGGTCACTGTATAAGACGCAAGAGTGTGTCAATGCATCAGAAAATAATAAAAGTTGTCATTATAATCGTGTTTTTCAATTGAATTTTTTTTTTTCACTTTTTGTTGTTGTTTTTTTTTGTAAGTTATTTTTCCCTCTTTATTATTGTTTTTTTTTCTGTTTTGTTTGTGTGTATGTATGTATGTATCCTGTTATAGTTACAGTCATCATCATCATCATCATCATCATCATCATCATCATCTCTCTTCTATCCTTGTATCAATCCTCATTATCTTTTATATGTACACCAGATACTATTCTATTTTCAACTCCTCCTCTTCCTCCTCCTCCTCCTCCTCCTCCTCCTCCTCCTCCTCCTCCTCCTCCTCCTCCTCCTCCTCCTCCTCCTCCTCCTCCCTTGAGTGATAGAAATCGATGTGTCACGGTAAAGAAACTGGTTACCTACTTCTGAGAGGTGTTAATGGTGATGGGGAGGAGGAAGAGGAGGAGGAGGAGGATTAAGAGGAGGAGGAGGAGTAGAAGCAGTAATGATGGTGAAGGTGGCGTTAGCGAGCGAGAGAGAGAGAGAGAGAGAGAGAGAGAGAGAGAGAGAGAGAGAGAGAGAGAGAGAGAGAGAGAGAGAGAGAGAGAGAGAGAGAGAGAGAGAGAAAACGGAAGCAGACAAGGTGGTGATGGTGTTGGGGAAGGGGGGAAGGGAGGGGGGGGAAACTGGAAAGAGGAAGGGGGGGGGAAGGGAAAGGGGGTGATGATGCTTGTGTTGGGGGTAAAGGGGGGGGGATTAAAGGGGGGGAATAGAAGGTGGAAGCTAAGTGTTGTAAGAAGTAATACAGTTTTTCAACATTTAATTGAGAGAGTGAGAAAGAGTGAGTGAGTAGGTGAGAGTGAAAGGTGATTGGTGTGTGTGTGTGTGTGTGTGTGTGTGTGTGTGTGTGTGTGTGTGTGTGTTATGCAATACACTGCAACATAACAATAAAAAAATTAAAAATATTATCACTTCTTGTCTATATGTACCAAAAAAATATATATCTTGAGAAATAGAAATAATGGATATAATAATAATAATGATGATGATAATGATAGCGATAAAATATGAATAAATAAAAGAAAATGTGATGATAACTCTTCTTCTTTACTTTTGGTTTCATGTGATACAGGATGTTGTTTTTTTGTTTTTTTGTTCTTTCTTTCTTTCTTTTTCTACTTTTTTATATACATTCGCGTGCATAAAAATAATAATATGCATGGTGAGTGTCATGCACATACTTCTCATAAATTATTTTACATCTTTTTTTTTTTCCTTCCTCTTCCTCCTTCCTTCTTTCCTTCCTTCCACGCCATTTCCTTGATTTATTCTTTCTTTCTTTTTTTGTATACATTCCTATCAGGGAGGAAAGTGTTTAGTTCTTTTCCTCGTTTTATTTTGTTTTCTTCCTTTTCTTCTACTAATACTTTTTTTCCTTCTCTTTTATATTATTTTCTCTTATTCATTAAAAAAAATAATTATAGTTTTTCTTTCATTCCTTCCAATATTTTTCTTTTAATTCTTCTTCATTTACTTCATCTTCTTATTCTTATTCCTCTAATTCTCCTTTTTCTTCTCATTTATCGTTATTTTCTCTCGTTCATCAAATAATAATATAGTTTTCCTTTCATTCCTTCCAAGCATCCTATACAACCACACATATCCTACTCCAAATCCTATCTGCTAATCCTAATCCTATTTCCTTACCTTCCAATCCTACCTATAAATCCTAGACAAACCGCAAAATATTCCCATCCAATCGCATCCAATCTCTTCTGTCAATCTCCTCTCTGTTCACCCCTCTCTCTCAGGTGTTGGGGGGGAGGGAAGGGAGGGAGGAGGAGGAAGGTTTGAGCACCTGTGGAACACCTGACTTATATCACCTTACCTGGGGAGCGAAGAAGAGGAGAAGGAAGAGGAGGAGGAGAGGAAGTGTAGTGTAGGAGGAAGGAAAGAGAGTGAAAGGCAAGGAAAGAGATGCAAAAGTGTGTTAGGTTGGTTGTAAAAGAAGAAGGAAAGAGGAAGAGTGAAATTGTGTGAAGAAAGAAAGGAAGGAAAGAAATGAGGAAGGAAGGAAGGAAAGAATTTGTGGTGAGAGAGAGAGAGAGAGAGATAGACACACATATAAACAGACATTCAAAGGAGCAAGAAGCATAAAAGTAAATTAAAAGGAGAAAGGTGTGTGAATATAAACAGACACATAAAAACAAAGTGAGAGGGAAGGAGTAATGTAAAAGGAAATAGTTACAGAGAGAGAGAGAGAGAGAGAGAGAGAGAGAGAGAGAGAGAGAGAGAGAGAGAGAGGGAGAGAGAGAGAGAGAGAGCTGGGTCACAAACTTTTTTTTTTTCGTACTGATTTTATTGTAGTTAATAACATGCGAACAAACTTACCTTTGTTCCAATTACCTGTTACCTACACACACCCACACTCACACCCACACACACACACACACACACACACACACACACACACACACACACACACACACACACACACACACACACACACACACACACCCACCCACCACTAAATAAAAAAAATAAAACAGGAAACTAAGACAAGTAAAACGATACATACGGTTTGTACAAAAGATTAAATAAAAAAAAAAACCTATAATCATCTTAATAAAAGAAGAAGAGAATTGTGAAGAGAATGTGAATTTTCTTTTCTATCTTAACCCTTTTTTCTTTCTTTTCTTTTTTTGTGGGGCGCTAAACTTTTACAAATTACATGGAATTATTTCGTCTGTTCGGTGGTGGTCCTCAGAAAATCGACGAAGAAAATAGATATAAGGATAAAAATTATATGTTAAGATATTCAAAACTAGAATTATTTACTGAGAGGAAGGAAGGAAGGAAGGGAGGGAAGGAGGGAGAGAAGGAGGTAAGAAGCAAAGGAATGGAGGAAGATTGGAGGAAAGGAAGGATGATGATGAGAGAGAGAGAGAGAGAGAGAGAGAGAGAGAGAGAGAGAGAGAGAGAAGAAGGAAAACCCAGAATAGATACTTTGAACCCACAAGATCGATGACTCAATGGAATGCAAGTTGTTTTTGTAAGATTATTTTGACTTTTAGGATCCTGTTGTGTTTTATTTAGTATTATAGATTGTCTTAGTAGGTGTAATTTTCTTTTTTATTATTTTTATTTATTTGTTTTGTTTTGTTTGTTGTTGATGTTCTATATTCTATTTTTAAGCTTGTTGTTTTTTTTTGTTTTTTTTTATATATGCATGTGTGTTGAAGTTGTTTTTTTTTTTATTTGGATTTTTATTTACTTCTATTTTATTTGCCTATTTTTTTTGGTATTTATGTATGTATTCATCTTATTTGTGTTCATTTCTTTATTTATTTATTTTTGTTTTGTTTATAGTTTTTTTTTTTATTATTATTTATTTATTATTATTTCTAAGGCTGCTGTTGCGTCATTTATTATTTTTATTTATTTATTTACTTTTTACTTGATTTTTATTTTCTTTCTTTTTTTTTCTCTCTTTTTTTTTCTCTCTCTCTTTTTTTTCTCGCTATTCCTAAAAGCTGTTGTGTCCTGATTAGCTTCTTTCTTTTTTTTTTGCTCTTGCTCAATTTTTATGATTGTATTACATGTGGCCTATCTCTCTCTCTCTCTCTCTCTCTCTCTCTCTCTCTCTCTCTCTCTCTCTCTCTCTCTCTCTCTCTCTCTCTCTCTCTCTCTCTCTCTCTCTCTCTCTCTCTCTCTCTCTCTTGCTTACTTGTGATCATCGGTGCATAAAGCAATGACAATGAGAGAGAGAGAGAGAGAGAGAGAGAGAGAGAGAGAGAGAGAGAGAGAGAGAGAGAGAGAGAGAGAGAGAGAGATGAAGAAGGTGGATGTTTCGTGCATTGAGCGTAAAGAACTGTTTTCTTTCCGTGTGTGTGTGTGTGTGTGTGTGTGTGTGTGTGTGTGTGTGTGTGTGTGTGTGTGTGTGTGTGTGTGTGTGTGTGCTATTTCCTTGCTGGTTTGTTTAACTACATTGTATTACTTTTACACACACACACACCACACACACACACACACACACACACACACACACACACACATGTACTGGCAGGCATTCTCACTCGTCATGTGCAAAATCACTTAAACACACACACGCACACACGCACACACACACACACACACACACACACACACACACACACACACACACACACACACACACACATATACCTTCACCACGCCCTCTAACGCCATATTTCTCCACCACAACCCCCCAAGACCCCCAACCCCCCCAAAATTCCCCACAATAAGCATACCTTGTAACCCACAGAATCACCTCTAACCCCAACACCCCCCACAAAAGAACCCCCACCCCACACCTACACTCCTCTCCCCCCCCCACCCCCCTCGTCCCTCCTCACCCCCCTCACCTGCCTCCTCCCTTCACCTCCGAACTGGCTGGTTGGTTTTTCGTCTTACTTGTGACCTAGTCTGAGTTCGATTCCCAGTTGAAAGTTGCAAGTTTCCTCTCTCCCTTCTGAAACGAAAGGGAGGTGAAACGAGAGAGAGAGAGAGAGAGAGAGAGAGAGAGAGAGAGAGAGAGAGAGAGAGAGAGAGAGAGAGAGAGAGAGAGAGAGAGTAAAAAGTAGTGTAATTAATATTGATTCGTTTTGGTATTAGTGTAACTGGTGTAATAAGAAAATAATTCATTGATAAAAAAAGTAAAGTGGTAGAAAAACGGGTTGTATTATGTGTGTGTGTGTGTGTGTGTGTGCTTGTTTGTGTGTGTGTGTAGGTGTGTGTGTGTGATTCACTGCACACACACACACACACACACACATGTACGCATCTAATTACCATGCTAATCAATCCAATCTCCCATGTCATGTGTCCTCATTAACCCAGCCAATCACGCCACGCCCACACCTGAGGAGGAAAATGGACTTATTGAAAAGCAAACTTAACTAATTGCGAATCTGGCTTTTTTTGTTTGTGTTTTTGTTTTGTTTATTTCTTTCCTGTCGTGTTGGGAAAGTATTTATGAGATCGGATATTAATTTTACCTGTTTATGGGTGTGTGTGTGTGTGTGTGTGTGTGTTATTGCCTGTCTACCTGCCTATCTGTCTGTTTGCATACCTGTTTGTCTGTCTGTCTGTCTGTATGTCTGCCCTCCTGTTTTTTTTTATCTGGCTGTCTGTCTGTCTGTCTGTCTGTCTTCACTTGTTGTCAAAATACGTAAACAAACCACATCAAACGCTGAAGTAATTAGACAAAAAAAAAAATCAAATAAACATATAATCATTTTTGGAAAGGAAAAAAAAATTGCATTACAAAAAAAGTTAATAATTCCAGTTTACTTTCCAAACATATCTTGATTCTCGCCTTTTAGAAGCCATTTAGGTCGTAGGAGGAAGACAAACTATATTAATCAACACATTTCTAACACCACACAAAGGTAAAAAGAAGTTAAAAAATAGTAATTAACTCTTGCACTCAAAAGTTGGACAGGTGAAAGATCAGACCAAGGAAAGGAAAAGAAAGGAAAAGAAAGGAAAGGAAAGGAAAGAAAGGAAAGGAAAGGAAAGGAAAGGAAAGAAAGGAAAGGAAAGGAAAGGAAAAGAAAAGGAAAGGAAAGGAAGGAAAGACGAAGAGGAAAGTCTTGTACAGGTTTAGGTCGAGTGAGGGAGGGAGGGAGGAAAGGAAGGAGGTATGAAGTTAGGAAGGTCAGAGGAGCAGTAACCTTTAAAGATAGTTGTAGAAAATAGTTGTAGTTGAAAATAGATGTAAGTTAAATTGAGATGGGCGGTGTGTGAAGTTGAAGGGAAAAAAAAGAAAGTGAGTGAGAGAGAGTGAGTGAGTGAGTAAGAGAGTGAGTGAGGGAGGGAGTGAGTGAGTGAATTGGTGTGGACTGATAGCCTTTGACTTCACCTAGTTTTGAAGTGGTGTGTGTGTGTGTGTGTGTGTGTGTGTGTGTGTGTGTGTGTGTGTGTGTGTGTGTGTGTACAAAGGAAGTACAGACAGCAACAGTCCTACTTGACCTAACGAGGCTGTCTGTTTAGCTACACTACTACTATAATATCTACTTGATAGAGACTAAAGGACATCAAAGTGGAAGGCTCCTCCCCACCCACCCACCCACCCCTCCCTCCCTCCAGCCCAAGTTGCCGGAAGAGGAAATGATACCATGTAGTATGGAAAAACTATCATGGAATTTGTATAGAAAAGTAAAAAAAATTTGTATAGGAAAATGAGTGTGTGTGAGTGTGAGTGAGTGTGTGTGTGTGTGTGTGTGTGTGTGTGTGTGTGTGTGTGTGTGTGTGTGTGTGTGTGTGTGTGTGTGTGTGTGTGTTCATATTTCCGATTCACCATGCCTGTTTAAACTCCTTCCTTCCTTCCTTCCTTCCTTCCTTCCTTCCTTCACCTTACCCTTATCTCTCCTCCCTCTATCTCTCCTTTCTTCTCAAACTCACCTCACCCTTCTCCTATCTCCCTCTTTCTCTTCTCTCTTGATCTCATTCTTCCAATCCCACTCATTCTCTCTTTCAAACCTGCCGCAAGAGAGAGAGAGAGAGAGAGAGAGAGAGAGAGAGAGAGAGAGAGAGAGAGAGAGAGAGAGAGAGAGAGTAAGAGAGATAACCCCCTTTTGGTCTTATTTCCCTTTCCTTAACATTTTTGCAATCACGCTAACAGAACGGAGACAGGTCACACACACACACACACACACACACACACACACACACACACACACACTGGTTTTTTTTCCGGCAAGAGGTTGAGTTAAGAGGCAGAACGCAAGAGGCTGACCTTGAGAATAAAGTATAAAAGCTTGAACGAAGATGTCATTAGCACATTCTCATCACAACTACGGTGAGTGAAAGAGCGGAGAGAGAGAGAGAGAGAGAGAGAGAGAGAGAGAGAGAGAGAGAGAGAGAGAGAGAGAGAGAGAGAGAGAGAGAGAGAGAGAGAGAGAGTGTGTGAAAGCAAAAGGGAGGGAGATATTTTGCTTGTGTTAGAGATGAGTAAATAAAAAGGGAAACTTACTAAGAGAAGTTGAGTTTTTTAAGATGGGTAAAAAACACTGTGAAGTAGTAGCAAAAAGGAGAGTCAAAGAGAAGAAAAGAAAAGGGTATCAAACCATAAACCCCTTTTCCCCCCTCATAAAAAAAAAATAATAATAATAATAAAAAAGGAAAGTAAAGTCATTTCTAGTGGGATGAAAAAAATTATGTTACAAGATTATAAAAAAAAAAATTAAGATAGTGTAAGAAAATAAACAGAAACGAAACTAAGAAAGGAATTATAGGTAAATAAAAGGAGAATTAAAGAAATTAGAAAGAGAGAAAGAGAGAGAGAGAGAGAGAGAGAGAGAGAGAGAGAGAGAGAGAGAGAAGAGAGAGGAGAAGAGAAGAGAAGAGAAAAAGGATATCACGTACTAAAGAATGAACGCTTTATTTTATATATATAATTTTAACTCTTAGCGCTGGTAGGCTTACTGGAGACCTTAGATACGCGGCCTCTGCCCGTTAGTAGCGCAGGTTTTATATTTTTTATAGTGACGCTTCGCTTTTCTTCGTTCTATCTGATGTCTCTTAAGTTTTCGCTAAAGAGGAGGTGGAGGGTCTGTGAGGGTGTGACAGCGATAGTGGATAGTGTGGCAGGGTGAGTGTTTAGGTTCTGTCCTCGTGTGTATTAGTGAATGTTGTCCTCGTGGCCTGACAGATGAAGGCTGTCGTCGTGTTTTGTTTGGTCGCACTCGCTGCCGCTAGTGGTGGATACGGCGGCGGCGGATATGGAGGTGGAAACCGCGTCATCGTGGGCTCCGGTGGTAGTGGAGGCAGGTACGGCGGCGGTGGCGGCGGTGGCAGCGGCTACGGTCAGGTGAGTAGCGTCGTTGTGGCGGCGAGTGTTTTTTTGACTCAACACAATGACCACCATACCTGAGGCCATGAGGGGAGCGGCCGTGCCTTTCCATGACACCCTCCCCTCGCCGCCTGCACCCTTCCTCCCCTCACCGTGACCCCCGCCGCTGCAGGTTGATCTGACCTACGGCTACAGCCAGTACCACTTCTCATGGCGCCACGACTACGGCCAGAAGTACGACTATGATAGCGCCAACTACTACTGCAGATCCCTGGGCTACGGCTGGCAGGGCATCAGCATCGAGTCCTACGCAGAAGACGCCCTCGTCGACAAAGTCCTGTACGAAGGTTAGTATCTTCCTCTCTGACCTCCGCTCCTTGACACACACACTGACACATCCTTCCCAGCATGCCTATGGCGCCTGCAAGTCTGACTCCTTCTCTCCTACAGAGAATATTGAGTACATCTGGACCGGCGGCTACAGGAACGGTTACGAATGGCAATGGGCTTCTGGAAATCCCTTCTACGGCTTCGACTGGTCCTACACCGGCGGGTAGGTGGCAGCACGCGTCCTGGTCTGCTGATGATTATTTGAAGTTCATTGTCAAACTGATTTGTCTTTCATGTGATCATCATCTGACGCTCTCTCTCTATCCTTCCCTCAGTGACGGCCGTGCCCAGCCAGACAACCGTGAGGGTAACGAGTACGGCCTTTCAGTGCTCAACAACTTCTACAATGACGGCATCGTTTGGCATGACATTGCCAACTACCATCAGAAGCCAATCATCTGTGAGCGACAGATCAGAGGCTACACTAGCGGCGGCTACAGCGGCACCGGCTACAGCGGCACCGGCTACAGCGGCACCGGCACCGGCACCGGCTACGGCGGCGGCAGGATCACTGTTTCTCACGGCGGCAGCAGCGGCTTCGGCGGACGTGGCGTCGTCCTCGGTGGCGGACTCGGCGGCAGCGGCAGCGGCTACGGCGGACGTGGCGTCGTCATCAGCGGTGGACGCGGTAGTGGAGTCGGCGGCGGACTCGGTGCTGGATCTGGCAGCGGACTCGGTGGTGGATTCGGCGGCAGCGGCTACGGCTACGGCGGACGTGGCGTTGTACTTGGCGGTGGACTCGGTGCTGGATCTGGCAGAGGACTCGGTGTTGGATTTGGCGGCGGATTCGGTGGTGGATTCGGCGGCAGCGGCTACGGCTACGGCGGACGTGGCGTTGTACTTGGCGGTGGACTCGGTGGTGGACTCGGCGGCAGCGGTGGCTTCGGCGGACGTGGCGTCGTCATCAGCGGCGGACGCGGTGGCAGCGGCTACAGTGGCGGTAGGGTCACTGTTTCGCATGGCGGCGGCTATGGCGGCGGCTATGGCGGACGTGGCGTCGTCATCAGCGGTGGACGCGGTGGCAGCAGTGGTTTCGGTGGTCGTGGTGTCAGCATCGCTGGCATCGGCGGCGGACGTGGCCATGGCGGTTATGGTTACGGATACGGCTACGGTCGTTAAAGGTTGTTTCATGTATAAGATGTTATTTTGTTTGAGTTTTGGTGAATAAATTATTGATTATTAACACGACACTCATTCCTGCTGTAGGCACGGCACCAAGGGGGGGGAAGGGGAGGGCGGGGAAGTGATATTTATTACGTGACCACACATACACACATTCACACACACACACACACACACACACACACACACACACACACACACACACACACACACACACACACACACTTATAGTTGCATCCCATCAATGGAAGTTGAAAATATTTGCTCCGCGTAATTGAATAGCCCAGAGTGTCGGCGGTAGTAATGGCGACCAGCTGGCACCCGCGCCTCATCCTCGTCCTCGTCCTCTTTACTCTCCTACTCATCCTTATCTTCTGTATACTCCTCATGGGGGTGGGGAGCCTTCTACTATTCTATACTTTCTTCAATAGTTGTATTTAGTGTAGTTTTGTGAAATCAAAACTGTTAAATAGGAACTTATATGTTTATTATTGTTTGTATTCCTTTGTAATCTCTTTTTATAATCCTTTGTAATCTCCTAATCTTTTTTTTTTCTCTTTCTCTTTTTCAACGTCAATTAACGAAAAAAGGCTTAAAGTTACATATGTTTAAGTTGAACTATCTTAAAATCCATGGATGGGTCACATACATACATTACATAATATTCATAAATACACGATAAAAGATGAGGTGATAGAACAGTGGTCAACGTTCGGGCATGCAAACCAAGGGTCCCGGGTTCGAGTCCAAATATCCACTGGCCACTTTTCTTTCTTTGGTATTACCGCCGAGTGGCCAAAGATTACCCAAATTGCTGCCATACTGTCCTCAGACGGGACTTACAATGTTATATGCATTTGATGTTGTAGCATCAATAGCCTCTCTCGTTCTCAACATGTTCAAGAGCAAACGTAAACATTCGAGGCATCACTATAAAAAATCTAAACCTAGGCCATATAACGGACAAAGAGCCAGTCCATCTTAGTCTCCATAAAGCCGATTGGCGCCAACGGTTGGTTTGTGATGTAGAAAATACAGAAGAAAAGAATTTACGATATACATTATATATATATATATATATATATATATATATATATATATATATATATATATATATGTATGTATGTATGTATGTATGTATGTATACATTAAAATTTAAATATATAAACTGTCTTATAATGTACTTAGATACACATATAAAAATGTTTTTGTTTGATGCGCAGCCCCAGGTATCATCCTTTTGTTACACGCCACCTATCGGCAGAAATTTTTACTGTGTCTGTAGACATGTTCTGCCCTTCAAGTGTGGCTGCTACGAATATATTCCACAGCTTCACTGTCCTGATGTTGTAGGTCCGTTGGTGTTGTCTCGAGTGTGAGCGAAGCACCTTTACTAGATCGTCACTTGGGAATGCATCCTTAGTGCACCTCTGGACAAGGCGAGGAGGAAGGGTCAGTCAGGTGAGGTGGGAGACCCTCTGCACCTGGGCTCTGTGGTACACCACCAGGGCCGACACGTCACGCCAGTGACGTGACGTGTGCAGGCTGCTGGTGCTCGTTATTAACTACCAATCTCAAAGTCCTCTGCACTGTGTACTAAGCAGCCCTTGAGAGACTGTTCTAGGCGGTGGCCTAGTAGCTAGCGTGGGGGACTTACCAGTTCAGAATCCCGAGTTCGAGTCCCCCGATGGGCTGGCCACTTTTTTATTAGATAACCGCCGAGTGGCCAAAGATCACCCACATGCTGCCATAACACTATCCTCAACGGGACTGCAAAGTTGAACGCATCAAGGAGCTTCCGCGGGCAGCAAGAACCATTCAACAAGAACACAAAGAGTCACTATAAAAAAAAAAATAACCTGCACTACTAACGGGCGGAGGCCGACCATCTAACGATTTCATCAAGCGTACCGGCGCCACAGGTGCAAGACAGGAAAATAATAAAATAAATGAAAAAAGGTCGGATATCATGAAGGCAAACGAATGAGTCTGACCTCTGACAATTTTGAAGATTATTATTATTATTATTATTTTGTTCTTGATCCCATGGCGCCTGTAGGCTTGTTGGAGGCTTGGATGGTCGGCCTCCGCCCGTTAGTAGCTCAGGCTAGATTAATTGAGTGACGCCTGGTTTTTTATTAAGGGGCTCTTGCTGCCAGCGGAAGTTCCTCAATGCATCTTCACGTTGCAGTCCCAGTCGAGGATAGTGTTATGGCAGCATGTGGGTGATCTTCGGCCACTCGGCGGTTTTGCAAAGAAAAGTGGCCAGCCAGTGCCGGGACTTGAACTCGGGACTCTGAGCTCGTCATGCCTGCACGCTAACCACTAGGCCATCGCTTCCTTATGGTCTCCATGAAGGGAACATGGACCTGTTCAATATAAAATTGTCGCCAGAGGACTCTGAGTGATGAGTCTGAGAACTGAGAGAATGAGTTGACGACAATAGAATCTGTTTTGGAGTATAGTGGGCTAATTAATACACCTTAGTTTGCACTTAATGTGATCAATTGAGTAAGGACAGACAGAAGGGAAACAAAAATGTTTTATCATTTTGCAGTGAAATATCACGCAATTGGTTTGTGGTTGCGGATTTGTTGTTACGAAAAGTATGTGTTAAGGGATGCGGAAATGTGATTGTGGAAGTGGATTTGCAGTGCCCACCTCTGAGACACAAACACACACACACACACAAACACACACACACACACACACACACACGCACACACACACACACACACACACACACACACACACACACACACACACACACACACACACAAGAAAAATGACAGTCAATAGCCTAGTTTTTTTTCGCAAGAGGTGGATCCAGTTGAGAGGTAGAACGCAAGAGTGACCATGAGAATGGAGTATATAAGGCTGAACGAAGGTATCATTAGCACATTCTCATCACAACCACGGTGAGTGAAGGAGCTGGTGGTGGTGGCGGGGAAAGAGAGTGAAAGTGGGAGAGTGGTACAGTGAGAGAGAGTGGGAGAGTTAGAGCAAAAGGGAGGAAGATACTTTGCTTGTGTTAGAGAGGAGGAAGTAAAGAGAAAAACCTACTAAGAGGATATAGAGTTTTTAAGATGGGAGAAAAGGTTTGGTGGTGGTAGATATAGTGGAAGAGAGAAAGAGGGAGAGAGAAAGAAAGAGGGAGAGAGAGAGAGAGAGAGAGAGAGAGAGAGAGAGAGAGAGAGAGAGAGAGAGAGAGAGAGAAGAAGAAGAAGAAGAATAACAATATTTAACACAGTAGAACAGGTTTTGTCACTTACTTCTGAAGGAAAGTGAGAGTGTGAAATAAGATAAAAGGAGGAGGAGGAGGAGGGGGGGAGGAAACATGAGGCATTTCTTGTAGGGAGGTGGAGTGTGTTTCCGAATCCTGCTAAAAAAGCTGGGATGAGGGAGGATATGAAGGGCGGAGCAGGGATGTGGCAAAGGCATGGCAGAGTGAGTGTTTAGGTTCTGTCCTCGTGTGTATTAGTGAATGTTGTCCTCGTGGCCTGACAGATGAAGGCTGTCGTCGTGTTTTGTTTGGTCGCCCTCGCTGCCGCTAGTGGTGGATATGGAGGTGGAAACCGCGTCATCGTGGGCTCCGGCGGTAGTGGAGGCAGGTACGGCGGCGGTGGCAGCGGCTACGGTCAGGTGAGTAACGTCGTTGTGGCGGCGAGTGTTTTTTTGACTCAACACAATGACCACCATACCTGAGGCCATGAGGGGAGCGGCCGTGCCTTTCCATGACACCCTCCCCTCGCCGCCTGCACCCTTCCTCCCCTCACCGTGACCCCCGCCGCTGCAGGTTGATCTGACCTACGGCTACAGCCAGTACCACTTCTCATGGCGCCACGACTACGGCCAGAAGTACGACTATGATAGCGCCAACTACTACTGCAGATCCCTGGGCTACGGCTGGCAAGGCATCAGCATCGAGTCCTACGCAGAAGACGCCCTCGTCGACAAAGTCCTGTACTCAGGTCAGTATCTTCCTCCCTGACCTCCGCTCCTTGACACACACACTGACACATCCTTCCCAGCATGCCTATGGCGCCTGCAAGTCTGACTCCTTCTCTCCTACAGAGAATATTGAGTACATCTGGACCGGCGGCTACAGGAACGGTTACGAATGGCAATGGGCTTCTGGAAATCCCTTCTACGGCTTCGACTGGTCCTACACCGGCGGGTAGGTGGCAGCACGCGTCCTGGTCTGCTGATGATTATTTGAAGTGCATTGTCAAACTGGTTTGTCTTTCATGTGATCATCATCTGACGCTCTCTCTCTATCCTTCCCTCAGTGATGGCCGTGCCCAGCCAGACAACCGTGAGGGTAACGAGTACGGCCTTTCAGTGCTCAACAACTTCTACAATGACGGCATCGTTTGGCATGACATTGCCAACTACCATCAGAAGCCAATCATCTGTGAGCGACAGATCAGAGGCCACTCTAGCGGCGGCTACGGCGGCAGCGGCTACGGCGGCGGCAGGATCACTGTTTCTCGCGGCGGCAGCAGCGGCTTCGGCGGACGTGGCGTTGTACTTGGCGGCGGACTCGGCGGTAGCGGCGGCTACGGCGGACGTGGCGTTGTACTTGGCGGTGGACTCGGTGGCGGACTCGGCGGTAGCGGCGGCTTCGGCGGACGTGGCGTCGTCATCAGCGGCGGACGCGGTGGCCGCGGCTACGGTGGCGGTAGCGTCACTGTTTCGCATGGCGGCGGCTATGGCGGCGGCTATGGCGGACGTGGCGTCGTCATCAGCGGTGGACGCGGTGGACGCGGTGGCAGCAGTGGTTTCGGTGGTCGTGGTGTCAGCATCGCTGGCATCGGCGGCGGACGTGGCCATGGCGGTTATGGTTACGGATACGGCTACGGTCGTTAAAGGTTGTTTCATGTACAAGATGTTATTCTGTTTGAGTTTTGGTGAATAAATTATTGATTATTAACACGACACTCATTCCTGCTGTAGGCACGGCACCAAGGGGGGGAAGGGGAGGGCGGGGAAGTGATGTATGTCCGTTGGTGTTGTCTCGAGTGTGAGCGAAGCACCTTTACTAGATCGTCACTTGGGAATGCATCCTTAGTGCACCTCTGGACAAGGCGAGGAGGAAGGGTCAGTCAGGTGAGGTGGGAGACCCTCTGCACCTGGGCTCTGTGGTACACCACCAGGGCCGACACGTCACGCCGGTGCTCCAGTGACGTGACGTGTGCAGGCTGCTGGTGCTCGTTATTAACCACCAATCTCAAATTCCTCTGCACTGTGTACTAAGCAGCCCTTGAGAGACTGTTCTAGGCGGTGGCCTAGTAGCTAGCGTGGGGGACTTACCAGTTCAGAATCCCGAGTTCGAGTCCCCCGATGGGCTGGCCACTTTTTTATTAGATAACCGCCGAGTGGCCAAAGATCACCCACATGCTGCCATAACACTATCCTCAACGGGACTGCAAAGTTGAACGCATCAAGGAGCTTCCGCGGACAGCATGAGCCTCTCAACACGAAGACAAAGCGTCACTATATAAAAAAATCTAACCTGCACTACTAACGGGCGGAGGCCGACCATCCCATGGCGCCTGTAGGCTTGTTGGAGGCTTGGATGGTCGGCCTCCGCCCGTTAGTAGCTCAGGCTAGATTAATTGAGTGACGCCTGGTTTTTTATTAAGGGGCTCTTGCTGCCAGCGGAAGTTCCTCAATGCATCTTCACGTTGCAGTCCCAGTCGAGGATAGTGTTATGGCAGCATGTGGGTGATCTTCGGCCACTCGGCGGTTTTGCAAAGAAAAGTGGCCAGCCAGTGCCGGGACTTGAACTCGGGACTCTGAGCTCGTCATGCCTGCACGCTAACCACTAGGCCATCGCTTCCTTATGGTCTCCATGAAGGGAACATGGACCTGTTCAATATAAAATTGTCGCCAGAGGACTCTGAGTGATGAGTCTGAGAACTGAGAGAATGAGTTGACGACAATAGAATCTGTTTTGGAGTTGTACCACCACGTTATACCTCTTTTAGTGGAAGGATACACAAAGTGGATACGGGGAGTGGAGTTTTATGTGTTTATTTACGTTAAGTCTAATTTAACACATATATATATATTTTTTTTTTTTTTTTTTTTACATTAAAAGGGTACTGGCTAAGGGAAAAATAAATTAAGTATAAAAAAAAAATCCCGCTTGTCGCCAGACCCTGTAAAGAGAACAGTAGGAGAAATATAGACATGGGGGAAGTCCAAATTAGTGTGAGAAGTGTCTTGACACTCCTCTTTTGAAAGAGTTTAAGTCATAGGCAGGTGGAAAAACAGACAAAGGAAGAGAGTTCCAGAGTTTACCAGTGTAAGGGATGAAAGAGTGAAGATACTGGTTAACTCTTGCATTATGTAGATGGACAGAATAAGGATGAGAAGAAGTAGAAAGTTTTGTGCATCGAGGCCACGGGAGGGGGGGAGGCATGCAGTTAGCAAGTTCAGAAGAGCAGTCAGCATGAAAATAGCGGTAGAAGATAGATAAAGATGCAATATTGCGGCGGTGACTTAAAGAGGGAAGACAGTCAGCTTAGAGGAGGAGAGTTGATTAGGCAAAAAGCTTTAGACTCCATCCTGTTTAAAAGAGTTGTGTGAGTTGAGCCCCCCCAGACATGTGAGCCATACTCCATACATGGGCGGATAAGGCCCCTGTACAGAGCAAGCAGCTGAGAGGGAGAGAAAAATGGACGTAGACGCCATAGGACACCTAACTTCTTGGAAGCTGATTTAGCAA
Source organism: Metacarcinus magister (assembly GCA_029783475.1). Lineage (NCBI taxonomy): Eukaryota > Metazoa > Arthropoda > Malacostraca > Decapoda > Cancridae > Metacarcinus > Metacarcinus magister. The sequence continues at coordinate 3,804,011 of JAPQNM010000015.1, forward strand.
GAGTAGAGATATGAAATTGCCCGTTTAGATTTTTAGTAAAGGATAGACCGAGTGTGTTTAATGTGGAGGAGAGGGGAAGTTGAGTGTCATTGAAGAAGAGTGGATAGTTATCTGGAAGGTTATGTCGAGTAGATAGTTGTAGAAATTGAGTTTTTGAGGCATTGAACAAAACTAGGTTTGCTCTTCCCCAATCAGAAACAAGTGAAAGATCAGAAGTTAAGCGTCCTATAGCATCTCGCCTTGAGTCATTTAATTCTTGTTGGGTTGGGCGTCTGTTGTACGACATTGAAAAATGCAAGGTGGTGTCATCAGCATAGGAGTGGATAGGGCATTGAGTCAGATTTAGGAGATCATTGATGAATAATAGAAAGAGAGTGGGTGATAGGACAGAACCCTGAGGAACACCACTGTTGATAGTTTTAGGGGAAGAACGATGACCGTCCACTACAGCAGCAATAGACCGGTCGGAAAGGAAGCTAGAGATGAAGGTACAGAGAGAAGGATAGAATCCGTAGGAGGGTAGTTTAGAAATTAAAGATTTATGCCAGACTCTATCGAAGGCTTTCGATATGTCAAGGCCGACAGCAAAGGTTTCACCGAAGTCCCTAAAAGAGGATGACCAAGATTCAGTTAGAAAAGCAAGATCACCAGTAGACCGGCCTTTCCGGAAACCATACTGGCAATCAGAGAGAAGGTTGTGAGCTGATAGATGCCTCATTATCTTCTTGTTAAGGACAGACTCAAAGGCAGGAAATCAAAGCTATAGGGCGGTAGTTAGAAGGATTGGAGCGGTCACCCTTTTTAGGGACAGGTTGAATGTGAGCAAACTTCCAGCAAGAAGGATAGGTAGAAGTAGAGAGACACAGACGAAAGAGTTTGACCAGGCAGTGAGCGAGTTCGAAAGCACAGTTTTTGATAACAACAGGAGGGACTCCATCCGGACCGTAAGCCTTCCGAGAATCAAGGTCAGAGAGGGCCTGGAAAACGTCATAATAAAGAAATTTAATTTTAGGGATGAAGTAGTTAGAGATATTATTGGCTAGATGCCAGAAATTACGAGAAGAGTTAGAGTTGGAAAGACTTTGACATTTTCTATTGATGAAAGAGTTTTTAGTAAGTTGGAGAATAGATTTGGCATGATTACGGGCAGAAATATATAGGGCATGAGTTTCAGCAGATGGATGGCTACGGTACCGTTTGTGAGCCGCCTCTCTATCATTGACAGCACGAGAACAAGCAGAGTTAAACCAGGGCTTTTTAGCTTTAGTATTAGAGAAAGTATGAGGAATGTATAGCTCCATGCCAGAGATAATCACCTCTGTTATGCGCTCGGCACACAGAGAAGGATCTCTGACATGGAAGCAATAATCATCCCAAGGAAAACCAGAATAGTACTGCCTCAGGTCCTCCCACTTAGCAGAGTTGAAATGCCAGAGATTGTTAAGCCACGAATGGACTGTAATAGTCTGATATTCGGGCTTGAATCAACACACCACTTGTTAACACGCACACACACACACGTCTGCCGTGATGGACACTAAGATTACTTCTGCCATGTCCCAGCGTCCATCCCCGCTCCGAAGGACAGTAGGGGGAGGGACGCTTGGAGAATGCCGCTCAAGTGTGTTGCTTATAAATTATCAGTTATAATCTTAAGACACAGTATACAAGTAAAATCATTGATGCACTGTTTACATAATATTGAACACTATATAGTGGAAAACATGTAATACTTTGGTGATATCAGGTGAATCAAAATATCTTCTTACATATGGTATCCTACTGAAAGCATCAGCCTACCCAGCCAAGCCAAGCGGCCTATAAGGGAAGGGGCGCTTGGTGGAAACACAAAAACAAAGGGAACGTTACCTCGTGGGACGCTACCTCATACATACATACATACATACATACATACATATATACATACATACATACATACATACATACATACATACATACATACATATAAGTGCTGCCAACAGAGTATAGTGTGCTAATTAATACATCTTAGTTTGCACTTAATGTGATCAATTGAGTGAGGAGTAACAGTGAGGACAGACAGAGGTGAAACAAAATATTTTATCATTTTGCAGTGAAATATCACGCATTTGGTTTGTGGTTGCGGATTTACTGTCACGGAAAAAATGTGTTATCGGATGCGGAAATGTGATTGTGGAACAGGTTTATCGCATACAGTGACCACCTCTAAGACACACACAAGAAAAATAACAGTCAATAACCTAGTTGTTGTTTTTTTCGCAGGAAGTAGAACGTCTGACCTTGAGAGTGGAGTATATAAAGCTCAACATAGATGTCATTTGCACATTCTCGTCACAACCACGGTGAGTAAAGGACCTGGTGCCTGGTGGTGGCGGGGAAAGACTGAGGGAAAGTGAAAGAGTGTCAGAGTAAGAGCATAAGGGAGGGAAATACTTTGCTTGTGTTAGAAAGGAGGAAGAAGAGAGGGAAACTTACTAAAAGCAGTTGAGGTTTTCAAGATGGGAAAGAAGGCTTAGTAGTAGTAGAGACAGAGACAGAGATAGAGACATAAACAAAGACAAAAGAGAGAGAGAGAGAGAGAGAGAGAGAGAGAGAGAGAGAGAGAGAGAGAGAGAGGGGGGGGGGTGAGTTATTAGAGGAAAGAGACATGACTTGCTGAAAATTAACACTAAGATATTTTTTCCTTCATTATTTTCTCTAATTCTTCGCTAAAAAAGCTGGGAGGAGGAAGGATATGAAGGGCGGAGCAGGGTTGTGGCAAAGGTGTGGTATGGGATAGTGTGGCAGGGTGAGTGTTTAGGTTCTGTCCTCGTGTGTATTAGTGAATGTTGTCCTCGTGGCCTGACAGATGAAGGCTGTCGTCGTGTTTTGTTTGGTCGCCCTCGCTGCCGCTAGTGGTGGATATGGAGGTGGAAACCGCGTCATCGTGAGCTCCGGCGGTAGTGGAGGCAGGTACGGCGGCGGTGGCGGCGGTGGCGGCGGTGGCGGCGGCTACGGTCAGGTGAGTAGCGTCGTTGTGGCGGCGAGTGTTTTTTTGACTCAACACAATGACCACCATACCTGAGGCCATGAGGGGAGCGGCCGTGCCTTTGCATGACACCCTCCCCTCGCCGCCTGCACCCTTCCTCCCCTCACCGTGACCCCCGCCGCTGCAGGTTGATCTGACCTACGGCTACAGCCAGTACCACTTCTCATGGCGCCACGACTACGGCCAGAAGTACGACTATGATAGCGCCAACTACTACTGCAGATCCCTGGGCTACGGCTGGCAGGGCATCAGCATCGAGTCCTACGCAGAAGACGCCCTCGTCGACAAAGTCCTGTACTCAGGTCAGTATCTTCCTCCCTGACCTCCGCTCCTTGACACACACACTGACACATCCTTCCCAGCATGCCTATGGCGCCTGCAAGTCTGACTCCTTCTCTCCTACAGAGAATATTGAGTACATCTGGACCGGCGGCTACAGGAGCGGTTACAACTGGTGCTGGCTCTCTGGAAATCCTTTCTACGGCTTCGACTGGTCCTACACCGGCGGGTAGGTGGCAGCACGCGTCCTGGTCTGCTGATGATTATTTGAAGTGCATTGTCAAACTGAATTATCATCTGACGCTCTCTCTCTATCCTTCCCTCAGTGACGGCCGTCCCCAGCCAGACAACCGTGAGGGTAACGAGTACGGCCTCGCAGTGCTCAACAACTTCTACAATGACGGCATCGTTTGGCATGACATTGCCAACTACCATCAGAAGCCAATCATCTGTGAGCGACAGATCAGCGGCGGCTACGGCGGCGGCTATGGCGGCGGCTATGGCGGACGTGGCGTCGTCATCAGCGGTGGACGCGGTGGCAGCAGTGGTTTCGGTGGTCGTGGTGTCAGCATCGCTGGCATCGGCGGCGGACGTGGCCATGGCGGTTATGGTTACGGATACGGCTACGGTCGTTAAAGGTTGTTTCATGTATAAGATGTTATTTTGTTTGAGTTTTGGTGAATAAATTATTGATTATTAACACGACACTCATTCCTGCTGTAGGCACGGCACCAAGGGGGGGAAGGGGAGGGCGGGGAAGTGATGTATGTCCGTTGGTGTTGCCTCGAGTGTGAGTGAGGCACCTTTACTAAATCGTCACTTGGGAATGCATCCCTGGTACACTTCTGGACGAGGTGAGGAGGAAGGGTCAGTCGGGTGAGGTGGGAGACCCCCTGCACCTGGGCTTTGTGGTACACCATCAGTACCGACGCGTCACGCCGGTGCTCCAGTGACGTGACGCCGAAGGTAACAATATATTTTTTTCACCTGACATCACCACAGTATTACATGATTTCCACTATAAAGTATGTATTTTTATGTAAATAGTGCATAGATTATTTGCGTTTATACTGTGTGTTAAGAGAATAATCATAATTAAAAGAAACTCACAAGTGTGGCATTCACCAGCCGCCCACCGCTGTCCTGCTGGTGCCAGACTCAGAAGTAAACGAAACTCCCTATCAAGAGGAGACGTGTGTGTGTGTGTGTGTGTGTGTGTGTGTGTGTGTGTGTGTGTGTGTGTGGTGTAGACGTGTGGTGTGGTTGTTTTAACAGCCCAAATTTCAGACTAATAAGTCCGTTCGTGGCTTTTAAAATCTCTCAGGCAGTTGTCCATATATATGGATTTGTGTTAAATTAGATTTTACTTAGATAAAAAACATAACAACACTATCCATTGTATTCACTCAATCACAAAGGTGAGATAATGTGTGTTCCTTCCACTAAAAATAATTGGAGGCAAATGGCAAAATACTCCTCGAGCATATAACTTTGCAGTCCCGTCGAGGATAGTGTTATGGTAGTATAGAGGTCATCTTTGGCCACTCGATTGTTTCACCAAAGAAAAGTGGCCAGCAGGTATCTGGACTCGAACTCGGGACTCTTAGCTGGTATGCCCAACTACTAGCCACTAGGCCACCGCCTCAGTTTCTACAAATCTCAATGACCGTCTCTTCACTGCATATCTCTCTCTCTCTCTCTCTCTCTCTCTCTCTCTCTCTCTCTCTCTCTCTCTCTCTCTCTCTCTCTCTCTCTCTCTCTCTCTCTCTCTCTCTCTCTCTCTCTCTCTCTCTCTCTCTCTCTCTCTCTCTCTCTCTCTCTGAGGGTGACCTACCTACACCAAGCAGGTGCACGGGTGAGAGAGAGAGAGAGAGAGAGAGAGAGAGAGAGAGAGAGAGAGAGAGATGACATTATGAAGTATGATGACATCTCACTGTGTACGTGATTTTATTTCTTTATATATTTTTTTTCCTTGAAGGTCTTCATGAACACACACACACACACACACACACACACACACACACACACACACACACACACACACACACACACACACACACACACACGATTTTCTGCTTTTGTGCCTCGTATAATTTTCTTGCGGAGGGTGGGTCACGTATGTGTGTGTGTGTGTGTGTGTTAATCTTTGAATGACTTAAGCTATTTCTATTTTTTCCACATTGTACAATCTCTCTCTTTCCAGTTTTGCATTTACCCCCTCCTCCCCCTCCTCCTCCTCCTCCTCCTCCTCCTCCTCCTCCTCCTCCTCCTCCTCCTCCTCCTCCTCCTCCTCTTCTTCTTCTATCTATCCATCCATTTGTCTACTCTTGCAATTGACTCGTTTTGTGAAATTGCAACTTTTTTTTTTTTTTTGCAATATTTTGTTTCCCTAAATTCTTGGATTAGATTATTGTTATTTATTTTGTTCTTCTTCTTCACTTCTGATCATTATCGTATGCATTATTATTTGTGTTGATTGTAGGTAGGTGAGTAGATAGATAGATAGATAGATAGATAGATAGGTAGATAGATTGATTGATTGATAGATAGATAGAGGAAAGGTTTTTAATGATAGATAGATAGATAGAGAGAGAGAGAGAGAGAGAGAGAGAGAGAGAGAGAGAGAGAGAGAGAGAGAGAGAGATGAAAGGTTGTGTTATGGTTAAGTATATATTGATAGATAAATATAGATAGATAGATTGATTGACTAATTAATATACTTGTCTTATGATATGTAATTGTGATTCTTTTTTGTTGTGTCGTTATTGTCGTCATCATCATCATCATCATCATCATCATCATCATCATCATCATCATCATCATCATCACGGTCATTAATTTTGTTGAGTATCGCCTCCTTCACCATTTTTCTTAAGAATGAACTATACATCACCTTGTTAAGTAATGTATTGCCTACACACACACACACACACACACACACACACACACACACACACACACACACACACACACACACACACGACACACACGACACACAAAAATAATAAATAAATAAAATAAATAAGATAATAATAATAATAATAATAATAATAATAGATAAACAAACTGAAACCAAATGAAAAAGACAAAATATTTCCTCATCGAAGCCAAATAAAACAAGACAAACACACACATGAAAAGAAAAACATTAATAAAACAAGAAGAAAAAAAACATATACGATACCACTTACCTGCCTTGCCTTACCTTTGCGAAAGTGAAAGGTACAAAGGAACAAAAAGAAGAAGGGAGGATACGAAGGAAGGAAGAGAAAGAGAATATGAGAGAAAGAAATAGAATCAACACACCTAAACAAGTAGATAGATAGATAGATAAATAAATAGATAAATAGATCAATTGATAAATAAAAATATAAAAAAATACATCAAAAATAAAATGATCAAAAATACAGTCTTAGAAAAAATTTAAGAAGAAAAAAAGAAAAAAAAGGAAGGAATCGGTAAAAGGAGAAAGGAAAATGAAACCAAAAAAACAAACAAACAACAAAAAAAGTCGATAGAAGGAAAGAAAAGGAATGAGACAAAAATAAAAAAGTGTGAGAGAGAAAAGAGAGAAATGAAAAACAAAGAAAATCACCAAGAATAATATGGAATAAGGAGGAGGAGGAAGATAGAATATAAAGAAGAGGAGAAGAACAGAAACAGAAGGAGGAGGAAAAATAGTAATAGTAGTAATAGTAGTAGTAGTAGTAGTTCAACACGCACACACGCACACACGTACACGCACACGCACTCAAAAGGCAGTCTAAGAAAAGAAAGACATAGTGATAATAATAATAATAATAAAAATAAAAAAAAGTCAAATTGAGGTCTAGCAATGGCCATGACTTGAGAAAATTGGGGGAAAAACCACCTTTACCTTTCACCCCCCTTCCTCTCTCTCTCTCTCTCTCTCTCTCTCTCTCTCTCTCTCTCTCTCTCTCGCTCTCGCTCTCTCCTCTCCTCTCCTCTCCTCTCCTCCCTCCTCTTTATCCTCCTCCTCCTCCTCCTCCTCCTCCTCCTCCTCCTCCTCCTCCCTCAACTAACTGTTCTTCCTTGCCAGACAAAGCAAACTTTTGTGTCTTCAATTGTTTTTACCGTGAGAATTTACCTTAAAAATAGAGGAGGTAAAAAAAAATTGCTTGTTCTCAATTTCGTTTTTTTTCTCTTAGTGTTTTTTTTGTTTTATTATTCTTGTCTGTGTGTTTGTTTTTGTTTGGTTTAGTTTTTTATTTGTTTTTTTGTTTGTTTGTTTACATGTTTTTGGTATTTGTTGTCATTTGTTTTCCTTCTTTCCTTCCTTCCTTCCTTCCTTCCTTCCTTCCTTCCTTCCTTCCTTCCTTCCTTCTTTCCTTCCTATCATTCTTTATTTTTGTGTCTATTTATTAACCTATTTACCTCTCTATTAATTCATTTATATTATTCATCCATTTATTTATGATTATTTACCTTTTCATGTATATATATTTACCTTTTTATTCATCTATTTATTATTATTCAATCTATTTATTCATCTATTTTATTTTATTTTAGTCATCAATTTATTTACAATTTATTAAACCACAACAAATAAAAATTAAAACACACACCAACCTTTTATTTTTTTAATATAGATACAATTTTCTCTCTTTATGGATAGGTACTTCACACACACACACACACACACACACACACACACACACACACACACACACACACACACACACACACACACACACACACAGCATCAGGGAATTAATTTATGCATTACCAACCGCAAATAATAATAATAGTTTGGTATTAAAAGCTCATGTTGGAAGGATGAATCTCTCTCTCTCTCTCTCTCTCTCTCTCTCTCTCTCTCTCTCTCTCTCTCTCTCTCTCTCTCTCTCTCTCTCTCTCTCTCTCTCTCTCTCTCTCTCTCTCTCTCTTTCTTCTAATTGAGAGAAACTGGGTCGAAAATGTATTTCGTGACGCGACAAACCAGACCAATTAGAGAGTTAATTAAGGAGAGAGAGAGAGAGAGAGAGAGAGAGAGAGAGAGAGAGAGAGAGAGAGAAAGAGAAAATAATAATAACAATAATAATGAAACAGATCAATGAATAAATTAAAGAAAATCGGAATTATTGAAAGAGCAGTTCAACATTTATTTTATTTTTTATTGGAATTCCACCGATCATATAAGTCATAATTGTGTATTGGAATGCAGGTGAAGGGAGAGAGAGAGAGAGAGAGAGAGAGAG
>JAPQNM010000015.1:3815036-3820036 GCA_029783475.1 Metacarcinus magister
TTTGATTTTTATTGTTTATTTATTTATTTATTTTATTTATTTCATTATTTATTGTCTTCATCTTGGTTCTTCATTTATCTTTATTTCTTTGTTTATTTGTTTGTTTTATCCTTGTGCTTTTATTTATCATTAGTTTTATATCTTCCTTCTTTCTTTCTTTTTTTCTTTCCTTCCTTCTTTTTTCTTTCTTTCTTTCTTCTTTCTTTCTTTTCTTCTTTTCTTTCTTCCTTCCTTTTTTGAGATTGTAAAAGTGAGTGTTTGTTTTTTTTTTTTCTTTCTTATTCCTCTTCTTTATTATTTTCTTCCTCTGTTCCTCCTTCGCTTACTTGTGTAAACTTTCCTTTTATATATTTTTTATTGTTCTCATTTCTTCTTTCTCTCTCTATACTTTATTTAACTTTCTTTAATTCCTTCATTCTCTCTCTTTCATCCTTTCTTCCCATCTACTTACTCATTCTTCCTCATTCTTTCTTTCTTTCTATTTCTTATAATAGACCAATTCCTTCCTTTCTTTCATTTCATTCATCTTATGCATCCTTCCTTTTATATCTTCTTTCTTTCTTTCTTTCATTTTCTTTAATATATCCCCAATTATCATCCATTCTCTCTATTCCTCATTCCCTTTCTTACTTCTAAATATAGTGAATTTTAGACACAATGCAGATATCAAGTCTCTTCTTACCTCTCTTTCTTTCTCTCTCTCCCTTTCTCTTTCTCTTTTTCCAATATGGCCTGGCTTAGATAGAGGTATTAAGCTTGGGCAAGTTCCTCTTCTCACAAATACACGGCTTCTTATGTGTACTTGCAATGTCGTGCCATCTTATACCGTCGTTGAATACATTGTTTAGTAATGCAATATAGTACTCATTACCTTCTCTGTTGTCTGGCTGCGCGACGCCTCTTCTGTAAGGGGGAAAAAGGATGTTAGATAGATAGATAGGTAAAGGGTAGTAGTAGTAGTAGTAGTAGTGTAGTAGTAGATTGTTATAGTATAGACAGCAAGGATTGTAGTACTAGTAGATGTTTTAGTATTTACATATCGCTATACTAATATTATTGGTTTTTTAGACATGTTAGGTGTGTGTGTGTGTGTGTGTGTGTGTGTAAATAGTATACACACACATGTATACTCACCCTCCCTTGGCACTCCAGTTGAAGCCATTAAAAGCACCTCCAGATAGCCACACGAAGAATCTTGATCCAGGCTCTCGGAAACCGCCTAACCAAATGTACTTGATGTTGCCTGTGGACGAAAGAAAATAGTTATACCTTTTTGTTTTTCCACGTGCCGTTTTCTGTGGTGTGGTGTATAGAAAATGGTGAGTGAGTTTTTTTTGCTTTTTGATATTTATTTTTTTTTTTTACTTGTTACTTGTTTTCCTTCTATTTGTGATCAAGTTTACGTTGAATTCTTATTCATTTATTTATTTATTTATTTATTTATTTATTTATTTACCTATTTGTTTTTTGTGGTTTTATTATTCATTTTTCCGTGTATTCAAAAACCTTATATATATTTCCTTTTATATATTCATCTATTCATTAATGTATCTATAATTTATCTAACTCTTCATTTCCTATTTACATTATTATTTTTACACTCAAACCTCACACTCAAACCTCACACCTCACACTCCACCTCACACTTACCTCTATCTATCACTTCACTGATGTAGAAATTCTCATCTTGTTCCTCGAGGCTGACCAGCTCCCAATCAGGTCCTAACGAGGTACAGTATTCATCAGCCTCACTCCAGGTGTACACTTTACCTGGCTGGGCTAACCACGAGAAATGGTACTGACTTCTGCGGTACGTTCCATGCACCTGTAGGGGGGGAAGGTGATTGTAATGGTATAGGACAGGTGTTTAGAGGTCATTGTAGTGGTATAGGACAGGACAGGTGTGTAGAGGAAGGACAGGTAGAGTTGAAGGAAGGAAGGATAGGTAGAGAAAGGAATGCATTATAACACTAAAGGAGGAATAGATTGTGAAAGGAAGGATTTAATTAATGCAAACAAAATACAATACCCAAATAAAAATACACCTGCTCTCACCTGTACATTACTGGACGTGGGCGTGGGCGTGGGCGTGGTGTGGATGAGGATGGGGGAGGGGGTGGGGGCGGGGGTACGGTCATTAGGCACCCCTTTAATAAACACCCGAACTCCATCTTCAGGCCGCTTATCAACCTCAGATGGCTGGATAGAAATTCGGTTCCGGTTGTGTTCGATGTGGGAACTCGGTGGCTTGGCACTGGCTATCATTTCAACAGGTCGGTCGTACATAAGTCGTCCCCGAGTGAGTTTGAATCGTGGCGTGGTCGGGCGATAGCCAGAAGTTGTCGTGACGGGTCGTGGTGTCGTGTTGTAGGAGACAGTACGCTTGGGGGTCGTTGGTGCGTATGTGATAGTGTTAGGTCGTACTGTGGTGGGAATTGGATTAAAATGTCTGTTATTCTGCGATCTGTGAGGTATTCCTGAAGGGCGGGAGGTGGTAGTTATAATAGGTTTAAATTCGTTAATAACAGGTGGCACAGGTGGTGCTCCGTACGTTACAGTCGGGGCCGTAACAGTCTGGATACGATTCCCAGGTGACGAATTATGTTTGTGGGTCGTTGGTTGTGGAGTCACCTTAACGATAGGCTTGAAACCACCACTGGATGACGACACATAACTACTAGAATTAGGACGAGGACGACGAGAGGAAGAAGAATAAGACGTAGAACGAGAACGAGAACGAGAAGGAGGAGGAGGAGGAGGAGGAGGAGGACGAGGAGAAGAAGGAGAAGTAGGATGAGAGGGTCGTCCTTGAATAGTCGTCTTACGTTTATGAGGTCGTGAACCATGTGGCTCTACATTATAAAACGTAGTCCTATCTGAGAAGGGACTGAAACGATTTCTTTGGTTTCGGGGAGGCTCGAACGGGGACACGTGAGCTCGGGAGACATGGAAGGACGGTTCGCCAATGGAAGTGAAAGGGCTTTTAAAACTAGTCTGTATATATGCATCACCTTGTCTTGAAGGTAAATTTAAGCTTGTAGATGTTCCAATGACTCTTTGCCTGTAGTTTGGAGCTGTAATGATATGTTGTGTGTTTCCATTGAATGTATTGGGGCCTTGGGGGTGGTGAGGGCCGGGGATGTTGGGTGGTAGGATGTGTGTGTTAGACTGGATGTTGTGGGTATTGATTCTAGGGGGTAGGTGAGGGCCGGGGATGTTGGGTGGTAAGATGTGTGTGTTAGACTGGATGTTGTGGGTATTGATTCTAGGGGGTACGTGAGGGCCGGGGTTGTTGAAAGTATTGATTCTAGGTGGTAGGTGAGGGCCTGGGATGTTGGGTGATAGGATGTGTGTGTTAGAATGGGTGTTGTGGATATTGATTCTAGGGCGTACGTGAGGGCCGTGGTTGTGGGGTGATAGGTTGTGTGTGTTAGGATGGATGTTGTAGGTATTGGTTTGGGATCTGTAGTGAGGGGAAGGTGGGTAGATGTTTAGATGTTGGGGTGGGCCGTTGTATGTTTGTGGTGGGGGGTGGGGTGGGGTGTAGTCATCATGTGGGGGGGTGTATTCGTCATGTAGTGGGGTGTAGTCATCCTTTGGTGGGGTATAGTCATCCTTTGGTGGGGTGTATTCATCCTTTGGTGGGGTATAGTCATCCTTTGGTGGGGTATAGTCATCCTGTGGTGGGATGTAGTCGTCCTTTGGTGGGGTATAGTCATCCTTTGGGGGCGTGTAGTCATCCTTTGGTGGGGTATAGTCATCATGTGGTGGGATGTAGTCGTCCTGTGGTGGGATATAGTCATCCTTTGGTGGGATGTAGTCGTCCTTTGGTGGGGTGTAGTCATCATGTGGTGGGATGTAGTCATCATGTGGTGGGATGTAGTCATCATGTGGTGGGATGTAGTCATCCTTTGGTGGGGTATAGTCATCATGTGGTGGGATGTAGTCGTCCTGTGGTGGGATATAGTCATCCTTTGGTGGGGTGTAGTCGTCCTTTGGTGGGGTATAGTCGTCCTTTGGTGGGGTATAGTCGTCCTTTGGTGGGATATAGTCATCCTTTGGTGGGATGTAGTCATCATGTGGTGGGATGTAGTCATCCTTTGGTGGGATGTAGTCATCATGTGGTGGGATGTAGTCATCCTTTGGTGGGATATAGTCATCCTTTGGTGGTTTGTAGTCATCATGTGGTGGTTTGTAGTCATCATGTGGTGGTTTGTAGTCATCATGTGGTGGTTTGTAGTCATCATGTGGTGGTATGTAGTCACTATGTGGTAGGATATGTGGTGGAACGTAATCTACCACAGGGGCAACATACTGAACCCCATGGGACTGATAACCACCACCACCACCACCACCACCACCACCATAACCAACACCACCACCAACCAAGTCACGCAGAGTCCCCCCAAACCTCAAGACAGACGACAAGAGATCATTACCATGATTATTATGATTATAGGTAGTGTGTTGGGGGTTGGAGTGGTACTGGTTGGGGCGGATATAGAAGGCGGATGGTGGGGGAATGATGATGGGTGGGGGGAGGATGGGGAAGATGGCGTCTGCATTCACCCATGTCACCAAGAGTAGGCCTATGTGTAGCGTGGCCAGCAGCATCTGTAAGTTAAAGGAGATAAGAGAGATTAATCAAAGGTGATGCTGGAGGGAGAAAGAAAGAGAGAGAAAGTGAGGAAGAGAAGATGTAGGAAGAGAGACAAAGGAAGGATGATAGAAATGTGATCAATTTTAGAACATAAATTTCAAAACATCAACATACGATACAAAACATTGACAATTTATAAGTACACTTGTCATAACACCAGTAGTAGTAGTAGTAGTAGTAGTAGTAGTAGTAGGAGGAGGAGGAGGAGGAGAGGAGAAAAACGAGGAGGACGAAAAAGAAAGCGTGTCACTGAGTTCGATTCGGCGATAAAACACTTCTTGCCCTTTTCAGCATCTTACAGTGTCGTGGAGGGAGTGACAATTTTACCCTCGAGTCTGGA
>JAPQNM010000015.1:3826800-3856800 GCA_029783475.1 Metacarcinus magister
TTCAGCCTTTCCTTCTTACATTCCCTTTAATAGGTGAGGAAGGAGGTAGAGACGTGGAAGACGAGGAGAAGAAGGAGGAGGAGGAGGAGGAGGAGGAGGAGGAGGATAAATAAATAGGAAAAGAGGAGAGTGGAGAAGGGAACCAGAAGGAGATGAAAGGAAGAAGAAAAGGAGGAGGAAGAGGAGGAGGAGGAGGAGGAGGAGAATAAGGAGAAAGAGAAGGAGGAGGAGGAGGAGGAATTCCAGTGAAACTTGCTAAAAAGATGAAGGCATGATGGATGAGGAGGAGGAGGAGGAGGAGGAGGAGGTAAAGGTGAAAGAGAAGGAGGAATAAGGAGAGATGGATTAAGAGATAGCTTTGAGATATACCCTCTCTCTCTCTCTCTCTCTCTCTCTCTCTCTCTCTCTCTCTCTCTCTCTCTCTCTCTCTCTCTCTCTCTCTCTCTCTCTCTCTCTCTCTCTCTCTCTCTCTCTCTCTCTCTTTCACGCTACATGCTTGAAAAATAAAGGAAGGAAGAAAGAGAAGATGACAAGAAAAGGAGGAGGAGGAGGAGGAGGAAAGAAAGTGAGAGATAAAGATGGGAAATAGAGGAGGAGGAGGAGGAGGAGGAGGAGGAAGAGTAAAAGGCGGAAATGGAGTGAAAAGAAAAATGGCGAGGAAGAAGGAAGAGGAGGAGGAGAAAGAGGAGGTGTGAAAGAAGAAGAAGAAGAAGAAGAAGAAGAAGTGCAGTGATAGGAAGAGAAAAAAGAGAAGAGAAGGAGAAGGAGAAGGAGGAGGAGGAGGAAGAGGAAGAAGAGGAGGAGGTGTCAGTCGTGAAGTATGGAGGGAGGCAATAAGGAAGAGGAATTCTTTACCTCCCTTCCTTCCTTCTTCCTTCCTTCCTTCCTTCCTTCCTTCCTCCTTCCCTCCTTCCCTCCTTCCCTCCATCCTTGAGAGAGAGAATTATTGGAGAGATTTGAAAGAGATTTTTTAGCTAAGTCTCCCCTCAACTCTTAATTCCCTATAGAAAACGGACTGTGGAAATGGGATGAAGGGAGGTATCTCTCTCTCTCTCTCTCTCTCTCTCTCTCTCTCTCTCTCTCTCTCTCTCTCTCTCTCTCTCTCTCTCTCTCTCTCTCTCTCTCTCTCTCTCTCGGGCAATACTCCAATGGCATTATCAGTGATGTATGTTGCTGAAACACACACACACACACACACACACACACACACACACACACACACACACACACACACACACACACACACACACACACACACACACACACACACTTCCTTTCCCATTATACATTTTAAAGAGCAACTCTCTTCAAATTATTTTCTCTTCAGCCCAAACATACTGCAAGAGGGAAGGGGAGAGAGGGGAAGAGGGAGGGAAAAGAGAGGGATGGAGGGAGAAGAGGGAGGGAGGAGAGGGAAGGGGAGAGAGAGGGAGGGGAAGGGAGAGAGGAGAAAGAGGTAAGTAGTCTCTTGAAATATATTTATAAAAGAAAACGAAATTATGGAGACGTAAGGTATGTATGTCTGTCTTATTGCTTACACAGAGAGAGAGAGAGAGAGAGAGAGAGAGAGAGAGAGAGAGAGAGAGAGAGAGAGAGAGAGAGAGAGAGAGAGAGTGTAAAGACTAATAGTAAAGTATTTCAAGCACCTATGAGTGAGCTAACTTTAATTCTCTCTCTCTCTCTCTCTCTCTCTCTCTCTCTCTCTCTCTCTCTCTCTCTCTCTCTCTCTCTCTCTCTCTCTCTCTCTCTCTCTCTCTCTCTCTCTCTCTCTCTCTCTCTCTCTGAATTCATTTGATTAGAGAAAGAAACAAACTTTTAATTAATGACAGAAACAAAAATAGAAAAGACGATAAATTCAATAAAGAGAGAGAGAGAGAGAGAGAGAGAGAGAGAGAGAGAGAGAGAGAGAGAGAGAGAGAGAGAGAGAGAGAGAGAGAGAGACGCTTACGTTGCTTGTTATGCTCTTAAACAAGTTTCAATAGATTTTGAAACTGTGTGTGTGTGTGTGTGTGTGTGTAAATTTCCGGTGTGTACGTATTTTCAGGATATGTGTGTGTAAGTATAATTTTAACCTCGTATCTGTAAAGCCATTTGAGAGAGAGAGAGAGAGAGAGAGAGAGAGAGAGAGAGAGAGAGAGAGAGAGAGAGAGAGAGAGAGAGAGAGAGAGAGAAAATTTCGTGACCACCTGATCCCAACGTGACTTTACTTGTGAACTATCTCTATTGTTATTTATGTCTCTCTCTCTCTCTCTCTCTCTCTCTCTCTCTCTCTCTCTCTCTCTCTCTCTCTCTCTCTCTCTCTCTCTCTCTCTCTCTCTCTCTCTCTCTCTCTCTCTCTCATTATTTTACGGAATTTAACGAAAAAAAAAGTAGAATAAAATATAATATAAAAAAAAATTACAAAAGTCATCCCTTGAAAAAGAAAAAAAAACTTCCCGTCTTCTTCCCTCTCCCCTTTCCTCTTCCCCTTCCCTCCCCTTCTACTATTCCTTCCCCCTCCCCTTCCCCTTCCTTCCTCTTCCCTTCCCTTTCCTCTCCCATCTTTCCCCTCTCTCCCCTTCCCCTGTCCCTTCCATTCTTCCTTTTCATTCCTACTTTCCCTTCCCCCTTCCTACTAGCCCCCTCCCCCTCCCCCTCCCCCTCCCCTCCCCCTCCCCTCCCCCCCCCTCCCCTCCAATACCTGAAATGCATTAGCAGTAACTTGATCGCACAAAGGGGGGTGGGGGGGGGGTGAAGGGAGGGGGAGTAATGGGCCCTCCTCCTCCTCCCCACTCTCCCTTGAATTATGGGTCTGTTTAGGCTCTCTCTCTCTCTCTCTCTCTCTCTCTCTCTCTCTCTCTCTCTCTCTCTCTCTCTCTCTCTCTCTCTCTCTCTCTCTCTCTCTCTCTCTCTCGCACAAGGAAGAATTAGAATTATTATTGTTATTGTTTTTTTATTATTAACATTTTCTTTAATTTCAATCATATTATTTATTTTATTTTATTGATCATCATTTATTTTTTTTTATTTTCGTATTTATTTATCATTGTAGTTATTAATTGTGTATATATTTCTTGTTTATTGACGTAATACATTTGACAAGCTACCCTATGACGACACACACACACACACACACACACACACACACACGCACACGCACACGCACACGCACACACGCACACGCACACTCAACCTGAAGCTATACACTTAAGTTCACCCACACACACCTGTCCTACCTGGCGTGTGTGTGCGTGTGTGTGTGTGTGTGTGTGTGCGTGTGCAGTCACCTGAGAAATTGATTGATGGATAGAACAGATGGGAATTATTGTATTTGATTGAACTATTTTGTTATTTATTTATGTATATATTTATTTATTTATTTATTTATTTGTTAATATACTCGTTCTGTTTTAGATGTTCATTATATACTTTATAATTTTTGATGTGTTTTTGTGTTTATTCTCAATACGTTTATACATTTATACCTGTTGTTTATTTATTTATTTATTATTATTCAGACAGGTAATTAATTAGTTAGAAGACCGCCATTGCACACCTGGAAATACCTACCTGTGGGCTGATTGTCTCTCTCTCTCTCTCTCTCTCTCTCTCTCTCTCTCTCTCTCTCTCTCTCTCTCTCTCTCTCTCTCTCTCTCTCTCTCTCTCTCTCTCTCTCTCTCTCTCTCTCTTTCTCTCTCTTTCTAAATCCGATGCAGATAATTTGACGAAATGTTATTGTGAATTGAGTGTGTGTGTGTGTGTGTGTGTGGTGTGTGTGTGTGTGTGTGTGTGGTGTGTGTGTGTGTGTGTGTTATTTCACTGTCTCTTCTATTCCCTTCCCTTCCTTATCTTCCCTATTCTTTCTTTTCCATTCATTTCCCTTCCTACCCTTCTTTCTTCCTTATTCTTCCCTTCCCTTCCCTTCCCTTCCTTTTCCTTCTCCTTCTCTTCCCTTCCCTTCCCTTCCCTTCCCATCTAAAGGGAATAAGATTTTTAAATAGTTTCCCTTGAATTGCTATCAAAGAAAACGAATGCATCTCAGTGTGCGCGTCAATTTTATTTTTGTACCAAATTTAAATGTAATGTTACGATGAGGGATATTGGCGGGAATGTTTCGCGGGTTTTGGGGAGAAAACGCGGGATTTGGATCGTCACCTGCAGTCTGGGTAGCGTCTTGTTCAGGGGAAGACGTGGGTGCCGATTGTAAATAGAAGTAAACCAGAGAGGATTGGGAGTACTGTGGTTTTCCTCCCCCTGCCCCGGATGCCCAGGTCATAGTGTGTCACCTCGCAGTCCACCGATACATGCACGGATCCACCGAGCAGTGGCGTAGCGATGGGGGGCACCTAGGGAGGCACGTGCCCCCCAGGTGCCCCCACACAGAAACTTCTTGGCAAAAGGATTTCGTTCAAAACATGGCTTTAGTTGAAAATCATGTGGTATGTGTGCCCCCTAAGAAAAGCAAGTGCCCCCCGTGTGCCCCCCTATAAAATGGAACCTAGCTACGCCACCGCCACGGAGTGAGGAGGGAGCCTCTGCCGCTCACATCACTCACCCAGCCCACACAGGAGTCCACGGAAGCAGGCAGCAGCTGAGTTGCCGTGGTGTGGGTGGTGGGTGGTGCAGTGACAAGGGGTGTGGTGGTAGTGAGTTAAGGCAAGGTAATCCCCTTCCTTTCTCTTTCGTAACAGTATTAACCCATTCACAGTGATAATGCAAAAAGTTTCTTGTATCGCCTGTGATCTAATAATTTATGATTTTTCAATCTATACATTGAATAATATGCTTAGGATAGTAAATTTATCCTGGTTTATCCGATTTGAACAGTAGCATCAACACATCGTTTAGTCTTAAGTTACATAAGTTATACAGCATTGAAGTTGAATACAAAACGATTTCAAAGCCATGATACGAGGGAAGCGCGTTGCCAGACTTATGATACACCACCCACCTCACCACCCCCATAGCAGCTTGTTGTTTTGTTTACACACACACACACACACACACACGCGCGCGCTCACCAAACGTGTGTGTGTGTGTGTGTGTGTGTGTGTGTGTGTGTGTGTGTGTGAGTGTATATAAACAAAAAGCAAAAGGACGAGAGAGAGAGAGCGAGTGAAAGAGAAAATGAGGAGGAAAGTCATGTTTTTATATAAATATTAAGTTTCATTTTACTGCGTAATTATTAGTCATAGAACAAATATTCATAATTTCAGTTTTACAGTTTAATTAGGTCTACCAGATGCTGCAATGATATTTCCAATATCTCTAATAGCTTTCGAGCAAATGAGGAGGAAATTCATGTTTTTATATAAATATTAAGTTTCATTTTACTGCGTAATTATTAGTCATAGAACAAATATTAATAATGACAGTTGTACAGTTTAATTAGGTGTATCAGATGCTGCAATGATATTTCCAATATCTGTAATAGCTTTCGAGGAAATGAGGAGAAAAGTTATGTTTATATAAAAATATTAAGTTTAATTTTACTGAGTAATTATTAGTCATACAACAAATATTCATAATGAGCGTTGTAAAGTTTAATTAGGTGTATCAGATGCTGTAATGATATTTCCAATATCTCTAATAGCTTTCGGGAAAAAGAGGAGGAAAGTCGTTTTTATATAAAAATTAAGTTTCATTTTACTGCGTAATTATTAGTCATAGAACAAATATTCAAAATGACAGTTGTACAGTTTAATTAGGTGTATCAGATGCTGCAATGATATTTCCAATATTTTTAATAGCTTTCGGGAAAATGAGGAGGAAAGTCATGTTTTTAAATAAATATTAAGTTTCATTTTACTGCGTAATTATTAGTCATAGAACAAATATTCATAATATCAGTTGTACAGTTTAATTTGGTCTATCAGATGCTGCAATTATATTTCCAATATCTCTAATAGCTTTCAAGAAAATGACGAGGAAAGTCATGTTTTTATATAAAAATACGGTTTTATTTTATTGCGTAATTATTAGTCATAGAACAAATATTCATATCAGTTGTACAGTTGAATTAGTTGTATCAGATGATGCAATAATATTTCCAATATCTCTAATAGCTTTCGAGAAAACGAGGAAGAAAGTAATTTAAAAAAAAGTAAAATTCACTATTTATTAGTACCAGTGAAAATATTCATAATGACAATAGTAGAGTTTAATTAGGTCTATCAGATGCTGCAATAATATTTCCAATATCTCTAATAGCTTTCGAGAAAATGAGGAGGAAAGTCATGTTTTTATATAAATATTAAGTTTCATTTTACTGCGTAATTATTAGTCATAGAACAAATATTCATAATGATAGTTGTACAGTTTAATCAGATCTATCAGATGCTGCAGTGATATTTCCAATATCTCTAATAGCTTTCGAGAAAATGAGGAGGAAAGTCATGTTTTTATATAAATATTAAGTTTCATTTTACTGCGTAATTATTAGTCATAGAACAAATATTCATAATGATAGTTGTACAGTTTAATTAGGTCTATCAGATACTGCAGTGATATTTCCAATATCTCTAATAGCTTTCGAGTAAATGAGGAGGAAATTCATGTTTTTATATAAATATTAAGTTTCATTTTACTGCGTAATTATTAGTCATAGAACAAATATTCATAATGATAGTTGTACAGTTTAATCAGGTCTATCAGATGCTGCAGTGATATTTCCAATATCTCTAATAGCTTTCGAGAAAATGAGGAGGAAAGTCATGTTTTTATATAAATATTAAGTTTCATTTTACTGCGTAATTATTAGTCATAGAACAAATATTCATAATGATAGTTGTACAGTTTAATTAGGTCTATCAGATGCTGCAGTGATATATCCAATATCTCTAATAGCTTTCGAGAAAATGAGGAGGAAAGTCATGTTTTTATATAAATATTAAGTTTCATTTTACTGCGTAATTATTAGTCATAGAACAAATATTTATAATGAGAGTTGTACAGTTTAAATAGGTCTATTAGATGCTGCAATGATATTTCCAATATCTCTAATAGGTTTCGAGAAAATGAGGAGTAAAGTCATGTTTTTAAATAAATATTAAGTTTCATTTTACTGCGTAATTATTAGTCATAGAACAAATATTCATAATATCAGTTTTACAGTTTAATTTGGTCTATCAGATGCTGCAATTATATTTCCAATATCTCTAATAGCTTTCGAGAAAATGACGAGGAAAGTCATGTTTTTATATAAAAATACGGTTTTAGTTTATTGCGTAATTGTTAGTCATAGAACAAATATTCATATCAGTTGTACAGTTGAATTAGTTGTATCAGATGATGCAATGATATTTCTAATATCTCTAATAGCTTTCGAGAAAACGAGGAAGAAAGTAATTTAAAAAAAAGTAAAATTCACTATTTATTAGTACTAGTGAAAATATTCATAATGACAGTAGTAGATTTTAATTAGGTCTATCAGATGCTGCAATAATATTTCCAATATCTCTAATAGCTTTCGAGAATATGAGGAGGAAAGTCATGTTTTTATATAAAAATTAAGTTTCATTTTACTGCGTAATTATTAGTCATAGAACAGATATTCATTATGAGAGTTGTACAGTTTAATTAGGTGTATCAGATGCTGCAATGATATTTCCAATATCTCTAATAGCTTTCGAGAAAATGAGGAGGAAAGTCGTTTTTATATAAAAATTAAGTTTCATTTTACTGCGTAATTATTAGCCATAGAACAAATATTCCTAATGACAGTTGTACAGTTTAATTAGGTCTATCAGATGCTGCAATGATATTTCCAATATCTCTAATAGCTTTCGAGAAAATGATGAGGAAAGTCATGTTTTTATATAAATATATAGTTTCATTTTACTGCGTAATTATTAGTCATAGAACAAATATTCATAATAATAGTTGTACAGTTTAATTAGGTCTATCAGATGCTGCAGTGATATTTCCAATATCTCTAATAGCTTTCGAGAAAATGAGGAGGAAAGTCATGTTTTTATATAAATATTAAGTTTCATTTTACTGCGTAATTATTAGTCATAGAACAAATATTCATAATGATAGTTGTACAGTTTAATTAGGTCTATCAGATGCTGCAGTGATATTTCATATATCTCTAATAGCTTTCGAGAAAATGAGGAGGAAAGTCATGTTTTTATATAAATATTAAGTTTCATTTTACTGCGTAATTATTAGTCATAGAACAAATATTCATAATGATAGTTGTACAGTTTAATCAGGTCTATCAGATGCTGCAGTGATATTTCCAATATCTCTAATAGCTTTCGAGAAAATGAGGAGGAAAGTCATGTTTTTATATAAATATTAAGTTTCATTTTACTGCGTAATTATTAGTCATAGAACAAATATTCATAATGATAGTTGTACAGTTTAATCAGGTCTATCAGATGCTGCAGTGATATTTCCAATATCTCTAATAGCTTTCGAGAAAATGAGGAGGAAAGTCATGTTTTTATATAAATATTAAGTTTCATTTTACTGCGTAATTATTAGTCATAGAACAAATATTCATAATGATAGTTGTAGAGTGTAATCAGGTCTATCAGATGCTGCAGTGATATTTCCAATATCTCTAATAGCTTTCGAGAAAATGAGGAGGAAAGTCATGTTTTTATATAAATATTATGTTTCATTTTACTGCGTAATTATTAGTCATAGAACAAATATTCATAATGATAGTTGTACAGTTTAATTAGGTCTATCAGATGCTGCAGTGATATTTCCAATATCTCTAATAGCTTTCGAGAAAATGAGGAGGAAAGTCGTGTTTTTATATAAATATTAAGTTTCATTTTACTGCGTAATTATTAGTCATAGAACAAATATTCATAATGAGAGTTGTACAGTTTAATTAGGTCTATCAGATGCTGCAATGATATTTCCAATATCTCTAATAGGTTTCGAGAAAATGAGGAGGAAAGTCATGTTTTTATATAAATATTAAGTTTCATTTTACTGCGTAATTATTAGTCATAGAACAAATATTCATAATATCAGTTGTACAGTTTAATTTGGTTTATCAGATGCTGCAATTATATTTCCAATATCTCTAATAGCTTTCAAGAAAATGACGAGGAAAATCATGTTTTTATATAAAAATACGGTTTTATTTTATTGCGTAATTATTAGTCATAGAACAAATATTCATATCAGTTGTACAGTTGAATTAGATGTATCAGATGATGCAATGATATTTCTAATATCTCTAATAGCTTTCGAGAAAACGAGGAAGAAAGTAATTTAAAAAAAAGTAAAATTCACTATTTATTAGTACCAGTGAAAATATTCATAATGACAATAGTAGAGTTTAATTAGGTCTATCAGATGCTGCAATAATATTTCCAATATCTCTAATAGCTTTCGAGAAAATGAGGAGGAAAGTCATGTTTTTATATAAATATTAAGTTTCATTTTACTGCGTAATTATTAGTCATAGAACAAATATTCATAATGATAGTTGTACAGTTTAATCAGATCTATCAGATGCTGCAGTGATATTTCCAATATCTCTAATAGCTTTCGAGAAAATGAGGAGGAAAGTCATGTTTTTATATAAATATTAAGTTTCATTTTACTGCGTAATTATTAGTCATAGAACAAATATTCATAATGATAGTTGTACAGTTTAATTAGGTCTATCAGATACTGCAGTGATATTTCCAATATCTCTAATAGCTTTCGAGTAAATGAGGAGGAAATTCATGTTTTTATATAAATATTAAGTTTCATTTTACTGCGTAATTATTAGTCATAGAACAAATATTCATAATGATAGTTGTACAGTTTAATCAGGTCTATCAGATGCTGCAGTGATATTTCCAATATCTCTAATAGCTTTCGAGAAAATGAGGAGGAAAGTCATGTTTTTATATAAATATTAAGTTTCATTTTACTGCGTAATTATTAGTCATAGAACAAATATTCATAATGATAGTTGTACAGTTTAATTAGGTCTATCAGATGCTGCAGTGATATATCCAATATCTCTAATAGCTTTCGAGAAAATGAGGAGGAAAGTCATGTTTTTATATAAATATTAAGTTTCATTTTACTGCGTAATTATTAGTCATAGAACAAATATTTATAATGAGAGTTGTACAGTTTAAATAGGTCTATCAGATGCTGCAATGATATTTCCAATATCTCTAATAGGTTTCGAGAAAATGAGGAGTAAAGTCATGTTTTTAAATAAATATTAAGTTTCATTTTACTGCGTAATTATTAGTCATAGAACAAATATTCATAATATCAGTTTTACAGTTTAATTTGGTCTATCAGATGCTGCAATTATATTTCCAATATCTCTAATAGCTTTCGAGAAAATGACGAGGAAAGTCATGTTTTTATATAAAAATACGGTTTTAGTTTATTGCGTAATTGTTAGTCATAGAACAAATATTCATATCAGTTGTACAGTTGAATTAGTTGTATCAGATGATGCAATGATATTTCTAATATCTCTAATAGCTTTCGAGAAAACGAGGAAGAAAGTAATTTAAAAAAAAGTAAAATTCACTATTTATTAGTACTAGTGAAAATATTCATAATGACAGTAGTAGATTTTAATTAGGTCTATCAGATGCTGCAATAATATTTCCAATATCTCTAATAGCTTTCGAGAAAATGAGGAGGAAAGTCATGTTTTTATATAAAAATTAAGTTTCATTTTACTGCGTAATTATTAGTCATAGAACAGATATTCATTATGAGAGTTGTACAGTTTAATTAGGTGTATCAGATGCTGCAATGATATTTCCAATATCTCTAATAGCTTTCGAGAAAATGAGGAGGAAAGTCGTTTTTATATAAAAATTAAGTTTCATTTTACTGCGTAATTATTAGCCATAGAACAAATATTCCTAATGACAGTTGTACAGTTTAATTAGGTCTATCAGATGCTGCAATGATATTTCCAATATCTCTAATAGCTTTCGAGAAAATGAGGAGGAAAGTCATGTTTTTATATAAATATATAGTTTCATTTTACTGCGTAATTATTAGTCATAGAACAAATATTCATAATAATAGTTGTACAGTTTAATTAGGTCTATCAGATGCTGCAGTGATATTTCCAATATCTCTAATAGCTTTCGAGAAAATGAGGAGGAAAGTCATGTTTTTATATAAATATTAAGTTTCATTTTACTGCGTAATTATTAGTCATAGAACAAATATTCATAATGATAGTTGTACAGTTTAATTAGGTCTATCAGATGCTGCAGTGATATTTCATATATCTCTAATAGCTTTCGAGAAAATGAGGAGGAAAGTCATGTTTTTATATAAATATTAAGTTTCATTTTACTGCGTAATTATTAGTCATAGAACAAATATTCATAATGATAGTTGTACAGTTTAATCAGGTCTATCAGATGCTGCAGTGATATTTCCAATATCTCTAATAGCTTTCGAGAAAATGAGGAGGAAAGTCATGTTTTTATATAAATATTAAGTTTCATTTTACTGCGTAATTATTAGTCATAGAACAAATATTCATAATGATAGTTGTACAGTTTAATCAGGTCTATCAGATGCTGCAGTGATATTTCCAATATCTCTAATAGCTTTCGAGAAAATGAGGAGGAAAGTCATGTTTTTATATAAATATTAAGTTTCATTTTACTGCGTAATTATTAGTCATAGAACAAATATTCATAATGATAGTTGTAGAGTGTAATCAGGTCTATCAGATGCTGCAGTGATATTTCCAATATCTCTAATAGCTTTCGAGAAAATGAGGAGGAAAGTCATGTTTTTATATAAATATTATGTTTCATTTTACTGCGTAATTATTAGTCATAGAACAAATATTCATAATGATAGTTGTACAGTTTAATTAGGTCTATCAGATGCTGCAGTGATATTTCCAATATCTCTAATAGCTTTCGAGAAAATGAGGAGGAAAGTCGTGTTTTTATATAAATATTAAGTTTCATTTTACTGCGTAATTATTAGTCATAGAACAAATATTCATAATGAGAGTTGTACAGTTTAATTAGGTCTATCAGATGCTGCAATGATATTTCCAATATCTCTAATAGGTTTCGAGAAAATGAGGAGGAAAGTCATGTTTTTATATAAATATTAAGTTTCATTTTACTGCGTAATTATTAGTCATAGAACAAATATTCATAATATCAGTTGTACAGTTTAATTTGGTTATCAGATGCTGCAATTATATTTCCAATATCTCTAATAGCTTTCAAGAAAATGACGAGGAAAATCATGTTTTTATATAAAAATACGGTTTTATTTTATTGCGTAATTATTAGTCATAGAACAAATATTCATATCAGTTGTACAGTTGAATTAGATGTATCAGATGATGCAATGATATTTCTAATATCTCTAATAGCTTTCGAGAAAACGAGGAAGAAAGTAATTTTAAAAAAAGTAAAATTCACTATTTATTAGTACTAGTGAAAATATTCATAATGACAGTAGTAGATTTTAATTAGGTCTATCAGATGCTGCAATGATATTTCCAATATCTCTAATAGCTTTCGAGAAAATGAGGAGGAAAGTCATGTTTTTATATAAATATATAGTTTCATTTTACTGCGTAATTATTAGTCATAGAACAAATATTCATAATGATAGTTGTACAGTTTAATCAGGTCTATAAGATGCTGCAGTGATATTTCCAATATCTCTAATAGCTTTCGAGAAAATGAGGAGGAAAGTCATGTTTTTATATAAATATTAAGTTTCATTTTACTGCGTAATTATTAGGCATAGAACAAATATTCATAATGATAGTTGTAGAGTTTAATTAGGTCTATCAGATGCTGCAGTGATATTTCCAATATCTCTAATAGCTTTCGAGAAAATGAGGAGGAAATTCATGTTTTTATATAAATATTAAGTTTCATTTTACTGCGTAATTATTAGTCATAGAACAAATATTCATAATGACAGTTGTACAGTTTAATTAGGTGAATCAGATGCTGCAATCATATTTCCAATATCTCTAATAGCTTTCGGGAAAATGAGTAGGAAAGTCATGTTTTTATATAAATATTAAGTTTCATTTTACTGCGTTATTATTAGTCATAGAACAAATATTCATAATCACAGTTTTACAGTTTAATTAATTGTATCAGATGCTCCAATGATATTTCCAATATCTCTAATAGCTTTCGAGAAAATGAGGAGGGAAGTCATGTTTTTAAATAAATATTAAGTTTAATTTTACTCCGTAATTGTTAGTCATAGAACAAATATTCATAATGACAGTTGTACAGTTTAATTAGGTGTATCAGATGCTGCAATGATATTTCCAATATCTCTAATAGCTTTCGAGAAAATGACGAGGAAAATCATGTTTTTATATAAAAATACGGTTTTATTTTACTGCGTAATTATTAGTCATAGAACAAATATTCATAATATCAGTTGTACAGTTGAATTAGGTGTATCAGATGATGCAATGATATTTCCAATATCTCTAATAGCTTTCGAGAAAACGAGGAATAAAGTAATTTTAAAAAAAGTAAAATTCAGTATTTATTAGTACTAGTGAAAATATTCATAATGACAGTAGTAGATTTTAATCAGGTCTATCAGATGCTGCAATGATATTTCCAATATCTCTAATAGCTTTCGAGAAAATGAGGAGTAATGTCATGTTTTTTATATAAATATATAGTTTCATTTTACTGCGTAATTATTAGTCATAGAACAAATATTCATAATGTCAGTTTTACAGTTTAATTACGTCTATCAGAATCTGCAGTGATATTTCCAATATCTCTAATAGCTTTCGAGAAAATGAGGAGGAAAATCATTTTTTATATAAATATTAAGTTTCATTTTACTGCGTAATTATTAGCCATAGAACAAATATTCATAATATCAGTTGTACAGTTTAATTAGATGTATCAGATGCTGCAATGATATTTCCAATATCTCTAATAGCTTTCGAGAAAATGAGGAGGAAATTCATGTTTTCATATAAATATTAAGTTTCATTTTACTGCATAATTATTAGTCATAGAACAAATATTCATAATATCAGTTGTACAGTTTAATTAGGTCTATCAGATGCTGCAGTGATATTTCCAATATATCTAATAGCTTTCGAGAAAATGAGGAGGAAATTCATGTTTTTATATAAATATTAAGTTTCATTTTACTGCGTAATTATTAGTCATAGAACAAATATTCATAATTTCAGTTTTACAGTTTAATTAGGTCTATCAGATGCTGCAGTGATATTTCCAATATCTCTAATAGTTTTCGAGAAAATGAGGAGGAAATTCATGTTTTTATATAAATATTAAGTTTCATTTTACTGCGTAATTATTAGTCATAGAACAAATATTCATAATTTCAGTTTTATAGTTTAATTAGGTCTATCAATTGCTGCAGTGATATTTCCAATATCTCTAATAGCTTTCGAGAAAATGAGGAGGAAATTCATGTTTTTATATAAATATTAAGTTTCATTTTACTGCGTAATTATTAGTCATAGAACAAATATTCATAATGACAGTTGTACAGTTTAATTAGGTGAATCAGATGCTGCAATCATATTTCCAATATCTCTAATAGCTTTCGGGAAAATGAGTAGGAAAGTCATGTTTTTATATAAATATTAAGTTTCATTTTACTGCGTTATTATTAGTCATAGAACAAATATTCATAATGAGAGTTGTACAGTTTAATTAGTTGTATCAGATGCTCCAATGATATTTCCAATATCTCTAATAGCTTTCGAGAAAATGAGGAGGGAATTCATGTTTTTAAATAAATATTAAGTTTAATTTTACTCCGTAATTGTTAGTCATAGAACAAATATTCATAATGACAGTTGTACAGTTTAATTAGGTGTATCAGATGCTGCAATGATATTTCCAATATCTCTAATAGCTTTCGAGAAAATGACGAGGAAAATCATGTTTTTATATAAAAATACGGTTTTATTTTACTGCGTAATTATTAGTCATAGAACAAATATTCATAATATCAGTTGTACAGTTGAATTAGGTGTATCAGATGATGCAATGATATTTCCAATATCTCTAATAGCTTTCGAGAAAACGAGGAAGAAAGTAATTTAAAAAAAAGTAAAATTCAGTATTTATTAGTACTAGTGAAAATATTCATAATGACAGTAGTAGATTTTAATCAGGTCTATCAGATGCTGCAATGATATTTCCAATATCTCTAATAGCTTTCGAGAAAATGAGGAGTAATGTCATGTTTTTTATATAAATATATAGTTTCATTTTACTGCGTAATTATTAGTCATAGAACAAATATTCATAATGTCAGTTTTACAGTTTAATTAGGTCTATCAGAATCTGCAGTGATATTTCCAATATCTCTAATAGCTTTCGAGAAAATGAGGAGGAAAATCATTTTTTATATAAATATTAAGTTTCATTTTACTGCGTAATTATTAGCCATAGAACAAATATTCATAATATCAGTTGTACAGTTTAATTAGATGTATCAGATGCTGCAATGATATTTCCAATATCTCTAATAGCTTTCGAGAAAATGAGGAGGAAATTCATGTTTTTATATAAATATTAAGTTTCATTTTACTGCATAATTATTAGTCATAGAACAAATATTCATAATATCAGTTGTACAGTTTAATTAGGTCTATCAGATGCTGCAGTGATATTTCCAATATCTCTAATAGCTTTCGAGAAAATGAGGAGGAAATTCATGTTTTATATAAATATTAAGTTTCATTTTACTGCGTAATTATTAGTCATAGAACAAATATTCATAATTTCAGTTTTACAGTTTAATTAGGTCTATCAGATGCTGCAGTGATATTTCCAATATCTCTAATAGTTTTCGAGAAAATGAGGAGGAAATTCATGTTTTTATATAAATATTAAGTTTCATTTTACTGCGTAATTATTAGTCATAGAACAAATATTCATAATTTCAGTTTTATAGTTTAATTAGGTCTATCAATTGCTGCAGTGATATTTCCAATATCTCTAATAGCTTTCGAGAAAATGAGGAGGAAATTCATGTTTTTATATAAATATTAAGTTTCATTTTACTGCGTAATTATTAGTCATAGAACAAATATTCATAATGACAGTTGTACAGTTTAATTAGGTGAATCAGATGCTGCAATCATATTTCCAATATCTCTAATAGCTTTCGGGAAAATGAGTAGGAAAGTCATGTTTTTATATAAATATTAAGTTTCATTTTACTGCGTTATTATTAGTCATAGAACAAATATTCATAATCACAGTTTTACAGTTTAATTAGTTGTATCAGATGCTCCAATGATATTTCCAATATCTCTAATAGCTTTCGAGAAAATGAGGAGGGAAGTCATGTTTTTAAATAAATATTAAGTTTAATTTTACTCCGTAATTGTTAGTCATAGAACAAATATTCATAATGACAGTTGTACAGTTTAATTAGGTGTATCAGATGCTGCAATGATATTTCCAATATCTCTAATAGCTTTCGAGAAAATGACGAGGAAAATCATGTTTTTATATAAAAATACGGTTTTATTTTACTGCGTAATTATTAGTCATAGAACAAATATTCATAATATCAGTTGTACAGTTGAATTAGGTGTATCAGATGATGCAATGATATTTCCAATATCTCTAATAGCTTTCGAGAAAACGAGGAAGAAAGTAATTTAAAAAAAAGTAAAATTCAGTATTTATTAGTACTAGTGAAAATATTCATAATGACAGTAGTAGATTTTAATCAGGTCTATCAGATGCTGCAATGATATTTCCAATATCTCTAATAGCTTTCGAGAAAATGAGGAGTAATGTCATGTTTTTTATATAAATATATAGTTTCATTTTACTGCGTAATTATTAGTCATAGAACAAATATTCATAATGTCAGTTTTACAGTTTAATTAGGTCTATCAGAATCTGCAGTGATATTTCCAATATCTCTAATAGCTTTCGAGAAAATGAGGAGGAAAATCATTTTTTATATAAATATTAAGTTTCATTTTACTGCGTAATTATTAGCCATAGAACAAATATTCATAATATCAGTTGTACAGTTTAATTAGATGTATCAGATGCTGCAATGATATTTCCAATATCTCTAATAGCTTTCGAGAAAATGAGGAGGAAATTCATGTTTTTATATAAATATTAAGTTTCATTTTACTGCATAATTATTAGTCATAGAACAAATATTCATAATATCAGTTGTACAGTTTAATTAGGTCTATCAGATGCTGCAGTGATATTTCCAATATCTCTAATAGCTTTCGAGAAAATGAGGAGGAAATTCATGTTTTTATATAAATATTAAGTTTCATTTTACTGCGTAATTATTAGTCATAGAACAAATATTCATAATTTCAGTTTTACAGTTTAATTAGGTCTATCAGATGCTGCAGTGATATTTCCAATATCTCTAATAGTTTTCGAGAAAATGAGGAGGAAATTCATGTTTTTATATAAATATTAAGTTTCATTTTACTGCGTAATTATTAGTCATAGAACAAATATTCATAATTTCAGTTTTACAGTTTAATTAGGTCTATCAGATGCTGCAGTGATATTTCCAATATCTCTAATAGCTTTCGAAAAAATGAGGAGGAAAGTCATGTTTTTATATAAATATTAAGTTTCATTTTACTGCGTAATTATTAGCCATAGAACAAATATTCATAATATCAGTTGTACAGTTTAATTAGGTGTATCAGATGCTGCAATGATATTTCCAATATCTCTAATAGCTTTCGAGAAAATGAGGAGGAAAGTCATGTTTTTAAATAAATATTAAGTTTAATTTTACTGTGTATTTATTAGTCATAGAACAAATATTCATAATATCAGTTTTACAGTTTAATTAGTTGTATCAGATGCTGCAATGATATTTCCAATATCTCTAATAGCTTTCGGGAAAATGAGGAGGAAAGTCATATTTTTATATATATATATATATATATATATATATATATATATATATATTAAGTTTCATTTTACTGCGTAATTATTAGTCATAAAACAAATATTCATAATGACAGTTGTACAGTTTAATTAGGTCTATCAGATGCTGCAATGATATTTCCAATATTTCCAATATTTTCAATATCCAATATATAATGCTAGCTAGAAGAGCCCGTCGCTGATGGCTGACGGAGCGACGGTTATATATTGCTGCCGGCTGTGTTGCCAAACCGCAGTTATCGTACCGTAAAATTATCTATTGAATATCACATAAATACTCATAAGAACGGTAATTCTGATACATAAGACAATAGAAATTTGTAAATAATGATAAAAGTTGTTACACTGGCCTATACATCATATGTATGTGCATGGGAATGATATAAAGATCTTGGCACAGACGTCCTGCCGCAAACACAGGAGAAGGAGACGCTGCTGGCACATATGGTGTGCCGCAAGAACTGAATGGGTTAAAAAGTAAAACACTAAAAATTTATACAACTGTACATGCATATATAGAAAAAATAATAAATGGATAAAATATAATAAAAACGTAGCAGATATATATTATCATAACAATTTGTATTATATGACACTATATTGACTTCATGGATGGGGATGAGAGGTGGGTGTAGGTAATAAGGGGGGATAGGATTAACAGGAACTACCTAGTGCAGGCCTCAGGGCCTTTTGTAGCTTCCTTATATTCTTATGTTCTTATTCATATGTTCTTATATTTGGCGGGAGTGTATATATTTAAGAGTTGTTAGAATGCACGTCTAGATATTTTTATGATAAAAAAATTCATCACAAGACATTTTACAACTACATACAAAATAAAACAATAGATAAACAGAATACAAAATAATACAAAAAAAACTTAATAGATACATGACAATTATCACATAG
Organism: Metacarcinus magister; assembly: GCA_029783475.1. NCBI lineage: Eukaryota > Metazoa > Arthropoda > Malacostraca > Decapoda > Cancridae > Metacarcinus > Metacarcinus magister. The sequence continues at coordinate 3,845,604 of JAPQNM010000015.1, forward strand.
CAACACTATATCCTTGTAGGAATGCATCTATAAACATACATACATACAAAATAAATAAATAAAATTAATACATCAAGGAAAACAGTAATAAAAATAACTTAATATAACAAATTCCATAATAGATGAACTTATTTTTACCAGCTAGAACGCACGAGTGAGGAGGTCTGCGCATGCGTGGAAGGAGGACCAGCCCGCGCTTCTCCCTTCCTCACTCTCCCTTACACCAGCCTGCTTCTCCCCGTCTTGGGTTAAAGGTGATTACTGATCGCCGAGTTGCAGGGTCATCTAGCCTTCCACAGCCTTCACCATGGCCTCAAATGACGAGCTGGCATGTGTATACGCGTCCCTCATCTTAATGGACGATGAGGTGCCCATTACGGTAAGATATTAATGGTTTTGTGAAAGTATTATTTTTGTGTTTTGTTTACATCATGGTGGTGTCACGTGTTATGAATCTCTCTTGGTATATGTTTGATGTTTTTTGGGTTTTATTGTTAACTAAGAGGAGTTTTTGGTATAGTTATGTGTAGTTATACCTTATTGACGTGATTTAAAGTAATTATAGTGGTATTTAAGATGCGTTATGTGTGATATGGAAGACATTAAATACATCTTCATTTCATTATTTATTTCGCTCCTGAGTGACTAATTAGGTTCTTATTTACGCTGATGATAATAGAGAGATATAGACAGGTAACACATTAGTTTATTTTACTCGTTATAGTCTAGTTTATAAGTTACCTGGCTCTACACAGGTGAGGTTACCACGTGTAGGTATAATTCGGTAGCCAGGTGTGTTCCTTACCTGGCTGGCTGTGTGTGTCGTTACCTTTAATTAAGTTCAGATACATATTTGCTTTTGCTAACATATGTATGATAATAATGCGGTCTAGGTGTATTTTTTCTGTGGTTAGATCACTGTTATACCACCAAGACTTGAAGCTTAGTAGAAAAGATTATTAAATGCAACTGTACATTATATTTCAACCCTGTTCTTCCTCCTTAACCAAGCTGAGAAGGTTAAGATTAGAGATATAAATAATAATAATGATAATGCTGTTTAAGTGTATTTCTGGGAGAAGTTTAAAGCTTACTAAGGTAGGAAATACAACTGTATATTATATTTCGACCTTATTCTATCTATCAGGCCGAGAATATTGAAGATTACGAGATTAATCAATACAGGAGTGACCACGTGTAGGCCTCTCACCAGCCTTATGTAGCTTCCTTATGTTCTTATAAAACAATGATAATAATGCTGTCTAAACTATAAAGTGTGTGTGTGTGTGTGTGTGTTTTGGAAAAGTTAACAGTTTCTCATAAGATATTGAAAATTACTAGTGGAAGAGATGAGTTAAATATGACTAGGTATGCTAAAATTCAACCTCCTTCCTCCTCATGCTATTTTGGAAAAGTTAACAGTTTATTATAAAGTATTGAAGATTACTAGAGGAAGAAATTAAATAAATATGACTGTATGCTCAAATTCAACCCTCTTCCTCATGCTCATCTTTTTCCTCCTCTTCCTCCAGGCTGAGAAGATCTCCACCATCCTTAAGGCCTCCAATGTCACCGTTGAGCCTTACTGGCCGGGCATGTTCGCCAAGGCAGCCGCTGGCCTCGACCTGAAGGCTATCGTCAGCAACGTGGGCTCCGGGGTCGGCAGTGGCGGAGGCGGTGGTGGTGGTGGTGCCGCCGCTGCTCCTGCTGCCGCTGCTGCAGGTGTGTGGAGTATTGTTTAGTTGGTTTAGGTTAGGTTAGTGTATGTTTAGTAGTTTAAGAATGGTTAGGTTAGGTACTGATTCTTAATAGTGATTGAGTTAGGTTAGATATTGTTTTTTAATCAGAGTATACTTTAGTGTGTGTAGGTTAGGTTTGTGTTTGGTAATTTAAAGATGGTTAGGCTAGATATTGTTTTCTAACCCAATAATTTTGTTAGGTTAGGTTAGTGTGTGTTTTAATTGTTTAAGGAGAATTATGGTTATAGTCATTGGTTCCTAATAAGAGAATAATTTAGTTAGCTTTGTCTTTTTATAATTTAAGGATAGTTAAGCTAGACATTGATTCCTAATTCAGTATAATTTAGTTAGGTTAGTGTTTGTGGTAGTTTAAGGCTAACTAGGCTAGTCATTGATTCCTAATAAGAGTATAATTTAGTTTGACCCTGATTCTTACCTGAGTTTCAAATAATTACACTTTCTTACCTGAGTTTTTAATAATTACACTTTGTTAATGAGTTTCCATGATGATATTTTATCCGTGTTTCACCTGATAACGCTTGATTACAACTTGATACCTGAAGAAACTAACTTAGAAATATACCTGTGTGTGTATTATTATGTGTATTAATTCTTTTCTCTTCTCTCCCTTCCTTCCTTCCTTCGTCTCGTCTCGTCTCTGCTTGGTTCCCTCGCCCAGCCCCAGCAGCTGAAGCCAAGAAGGAGGAGAAGGAAGACACAGAAGAATCTGATGACGATATGGGCTTCAGTAAGTATCGTTTTATTATGTAATTTGTTTTAAGTACCTTGATCTCTGCTTTTATCACATGCCAGAGAGAGTCAACCATTTTATAATATTTTTACACTTCTTTCTCTCCTCTTACTTTCCATGTTTCTATACTTAAACGAGATTGAACCAAAATATTTAAACTTGTGTCCCATAATAATTTTTCGTCCCAATTCAATCTAAATCTAATGGATATATTTTTGGCATTGAATTATTAACTTATTTTGTGCAATATATTAACTGACTTGACTTGTATTCCTCTAAAACCTCATTACTTTACTTTTATAGACATTTGTATACAGTATCAGACCAATTTACCATCTTTTCTAGTCCTTTTCATCAGCAAGCAAATATATTCAACCCCGTGTATTTACTTACTTAACTAACGTTGTCTTTCTCCCTCCCCCCTCCAGGTCTGTTCGGCTAGACGTCAACACACACCTACCACTCCCAGCTTAACCTGACCAAATAAAGCTGAGATGGTTTTTTTGTCACACTTTTACTTCCTTCCCAAACCAACCCAACTTCAGGAACAGCAACACCACCACCACCACCAACAGCAGGAATGGTAGGAGTAAAGGTGGTGTTGAGGGGGTGCATTGAAGGGATAAGGGAGGCATGGAAGGGAATAATTCAGATGGGATGCAAGGAAGGGGTGTGTGTAATGGTGATGGGATGAGAGATGGAAGGAAGGGAATTTATTTGTGAAGGGATACTAAGATGGGATGAGGGATGCAAGGAAGGGAATTAATGAAGATGGGATGAGGAATGTAAATGTTGCTGGGGGGTGAAGGATGTTAGGTTAAGTTACCTTGTTATAATAGGTGTGTTGTTGATAATGGTTTGGTAATTTATCTTGAGAAAGGGTGTCGTCTCTTTGAATTTAGTTGCCTGACTATAGGAACTCTTGTGGAATTAAGTGTTTAGTTATGAAGGAATGATAACCTGTGCAGGGGTAAGATGTGGCATGAGTGAATGTAAATACTGCTGGTTGGTCATGAGGAGAGAAAGAAAGTATACATGAAAGATATTGAGGGTCCTAGGAGGGGAGGAGAGAGCAAGGCTTCTGAAACTAGGTAGAAGTAAGTTCATTATTTGGCGGTTCTGAAAACATTAAATAAACCCTTTGAACTAGGTAACTACAGACCATATAGTTGTTTTCTAAAGGGTGTCGTTGAGAATTAGAAAGCCTTGACGACACTTGGGGGTCAGGTGCTGGGAGGGAGAGGACAAGAGTTACATATGAAGTGGCTGGGGTAAACCTACATGACCTATTGTGGATACGACCCCTCATTTGACCTGACCTGCTGTGTGTACTTCTCTTCTATGTGGCTGAAATAAGAGAGGAGTGTATGGGTGCCTTGTCTTGACTACATATATTTAGAGGTATAATAAACATGATATATAGACTAAGAAGAGGAAGGTAGGATTGAGTAACTGGAATTTGCATTGATATGAAGGAAAGGTTAACTGGAGACGTGTAGTGGACATCATTTTGAGTAAGTTGGATAAAAAAAAACTAGGGTTAAAGGTGATATTAGGTTCGTTGGTGAGTAGAGGAAGCGAACTAGACCCATTATCTATATAACTATTACCTTTAAGAAACACTATATATCCTTGCTCAGTCCATATCAACATTACGTAACAATTCCTCACTTTGCTAGGTAAGTTAGTCTTGTTACGTCATATATCTCTAAGAATTGAGTTAGGTCACCTCTTAAAATGATTTGTTTAGTGGTAGTGAGGTGAGTAAACAATAGTTCTCATATTACAGTGTGTTCAACGAGTCTCCTGTGTTCTGGGAGAGGCAGAAGGAACACAGATTAACATGCACCACAGTCCTGAGTACTACATTAGCTATAAGAATTATAGTATTAATGAGCATCTAGGAAACAGCGAAGAATCAACACCCTGTAGGATGATTAGGTAAGTGTTGAGTAAAAGTATGTAGGTAGAACGGGGTAAGAATTGTCTATAGTTCCTTACATTGTGGGTTAAGGTTTAGTAAGGAAAGTCAAGGTTTGTAAGGTAGAATAATAGCAGTGTAGTGGATGCTGGGAACAGTAGTCTGAAAAGTGTGGGTTCGAACATCTACCTAACGCCTTGTAGTAGTAGTAGTAGAATTGTCTATTGCAGTGTGTGTATAGTATAGAAGGATTTGAATTATGGCTGAGGTTTTGTGATTTATGTATTTGAATATTGATGGGAGAGAAAGACTAAAGTAATTGCAGTATAATATATGTTAATTATGAGGTGTTTATAAGTAAGGTAAGGTGTGAGGATGAGAATAAGGACTATAGGTAAAGATATAAAGTTCATGGAAGGATAATTAAGATAGATTAGAGGAAAGTGAAGAGTAGAAAGACTTGAATGTTTATAGATAAGTAGAGTGTATAGATAAAAGGGGAAAGAGAAGATAGTGTAAAGATGATTTGAATGGATAAGAAGAGAAAGTGAAGAGTATAATGAAGTATATATAGATAGAAGGGAAAAGAGAAGAATGTAATGTATGAAGAAGAGTAATTGAAGTGTTTGGAAGAAAAAGGGAAAGAGAGAAGAGCTTGTAAGAATAGAATGTACAAGCTAAAGTATAAGTAATAGAGAAATACCTGATAATTTCCCGTTTTGAGTTAATAAAGAAATCATAGGAAAAAAAAACAAGTTAGACAAGTATAAATATAAAAAAAAACTACAACATTTACTACAAAAACCTTAAATAAATAAATATTACTACATTCATTAGTAAGGGTTAATTAATACCAACTAATTGATATTGTGAGGCTTTATTATTAGTGTTATGAGTATATAGATCAAGGCCCACACCTCACACACCGTCAGGTAAGGTAATGAGTATACAGGTAGTGTGGGGAGGGCGGTAGAGACAAGCGGGGGTGGTGGTGGTGGTTACAGGGGATTGTAGTTTGTATATATTATTTTTTTCACTTTATTATTTTTATATATATGTAAGGAGTGTTAGTTTAGTTTATTGAACATCACGTCATTTGTTTTGTGAAAGTATAGAGTTTTGGTTTTGTTTTATATATTTATTTTTATTGCCTGGTTTTTTTTTTTATTTATTTTCGAATATTATGATTTTTTTTTGTGTTTATTTTTTGTTTTCTTTGTTAATGTAGGTAAGTAAAAAATAGGTTTTTTTGATAAATATCTATATATCTTTTTTTTTCATTTGATTTTTCATATTTTGTTATATAGGATTAGTTTGATTTTTGGTTTTGGTAAATTATGATTTTGTGTGGAATTATATATTTTTTTCGTATTAATGTTTTGTGATGTCTTTTTGGGGTTAAACTTGCAAAGGAAATTGTGCATAAAGCAAGTAATAGCTGTGTATGTGTGTGTGTGTGTGTGTGTGTTACAAATTAATCTTCTTGCAATTACTTCCTTTTCTGAATGTATGAAACTTATAACCAAACGTTGCAATAAGAACAATGTTTTAGTTGTAGAGTATTGGACAGAAAGTTATAAATATTTGTATAAATTTGCATCTTAATTCATAACTGGAAAAAATTTACATCAGTTACCTATTTGTGAGGTTAATTGAGGACACAGATTTGAACAATTTGGGAAAGTTACCGAACTGCATTGGTTTTCCCCTAAGATGGAATGCAATATAATGGAAACGTGACATTTAAACTCCTATATCGTTAATTAAATATGAAATAAACGCCACAAAACGATGACAAACACATTCATTCACAAACACAAACATATAATTGAACAAAAGGACGAAAAATAACACGAAATAACATTACTTTGAACAAATCCCAAACTTCACTTTTGACGAACACACTTGGCATGAACGAAAACAATGATTAATGAAGTAGTAATAGTAGTTTAACATGTATGAATGTATGTATGTTTGTATGCATGTATGTATGGTTAGTTTTAGTTTACGCAAGACAACCTACATAGACATACATTTATAAGTACACACTGAAAAGCTGCATAATGTTGACAGGTACATATATAGTAACGAGACGATGGAAATATTTTTGTATAATGTTTGTATGTGTATGAAATTTTGGTCGACACAACGCTGGAAGAAATACATGCATTTGTTATATCTTTTTTTTTTTCCATTCTTGTTGAGTTATCACTGAAACGTCGGGCGAGATAATAATAATAATAATTTTGTGCCGTCTAACCTCTCTTTAAAATTTATCAACCTTATGCTAAGAGTTGAGCGATGAAGCTGAGAAAATAGAAAGTATCGATTACATTTTCTACTATTAGAATATTAGGAAAAAATATTTCATCTCACTAAATAGTATTAATTTTCAATGCGCATGCAGTACCACTAAGTCCTTTCTTACATTACACATTACTAAAAAAAAACTGAGCTTACTCGCGTAATTTTGGCTTCGTTTTAGTAATGAGTATAAATGGATGTGCGGGTAAAGGAACTCTTGGAACAGATTTTGGCACTAACGTAGGTTTCTTCACGCGGTACTCAATCTGGGAACACCACGCTACACACACTTCAGAATGTACAACACGTAACTAATGTGTGCTGTTTTGTTTTGTTGTAATGGGTCCTTGGCATTGGTGAGTGACTGAATGGATGCAGGCTAGCGCAAGGCAGCACCGGCAGGCAGCAGCAGGCCTAGGGTGGCATTGAGAAGGAGGAGGAGGGTGGGGGGAGCCGACTCAGAATGCGACTAGGGGAGTAAAGAGGAAGGGGTGATGCTGGTTTACTTGGTTAATATGAATAAGTTGCATCATGTACGTACGCCACGACGACTAGCACGAAGTAGTGATGACGGTCCTAGGAGAGGTGAGGATCTTTCCTCCGGACCACCTTCCTGTGGCAAATGCATGTGTTGGGTGTGGCAAACAGCGACCCCATGGTGGCTGCACAGCCGCCCTCAGATAGTTACTTCTTCTTGAGGGCCTTCTCACCAGCCTTCGTAGTCTTACCAGTCCCTTCCTTCTTGTTCACCTCCTTGATGACACCCACGGCCACCGTCTGCTTCATGTCACGCACGGCAAAGCGGCCCAGCGGGGCGTATTGCTGGAAGGTCTCCACGCACATGGGTTTGCTGGGCACCATCTTGATGATACATGAATCACCAGACTTTATGTGCTTAGGGTTGGACTCGATCTCCTTACCAGTACGCCTGTCGATCTTCTGGATCAGCTCAGCAAACTTGCAGGCAATATGTGCAGTGTGGCAATCCAGCACAGGGGAGTAGCCAGCCTGGATCTGACCAGGGTGGTTCAGCACGATCACCTGAGAGGTAAAGTCTGCAGCTTCCTTGGCGGGGTCATTCTTGTTGTCAGAGGCTACAAAACCTCTCTTTAAGTCCTTGACGGACACGTTCTTCACATTGAAGCCAACGTTGTCGCCGGGGTTGGCCTCGATGAGAGCTTCGTGATGCATCTCCACAGACTTGACCTCAGTGGTGGGTCCGGTGGGAGCGAAGGTCACGACCATGCCAGGCTTGAGGATGCCAGTCTCCACACGGCCCACAGGCACTGTTCCAATGCCGCCGATCTTGTACACATCCTGCAGAAAGAAGAACGTGTTACAGCATGGACATACAAGTTTATTGGCAAACAGAAGCAAGGCACTTTGAGTGTAATATTATTAGTCTGTTTAGATTATACGGTACATGAACACTACGTAAGGAAGGTTGTGCATGTGCTGAGTAACACTTGCAATGCAGTTACACATCGAGGCGACACTTGTTGGCCACTGCAAGAGATCATTGAACACATGTTTAAATAGATCTTGATAATAGCCACAAGAACCGGTGAAGAACAGTACCAATTGGAACTTATTCGCATAGAACATTAAGCTATCTGCAGAAGGCAGGCAATAAGAGGAGGAACTGGGACAATTTCGGATGAATGCAAAGCAGAAAATGTGAAGGTTCCTATACACGGGTCAGGTACGCCCCAAGTAGGGAGATTCTGGCAAGGTAAACCAGCTTTGGCCATACTAAGAATGAGTCTGGGTTAACCTAACGTAGAAGGTAGAGTCGTATCATATGTTAAGGAAGGCTTAGGTCCTCTCACCTGGAGGGGAAGACGCAGGGGCTTGTCTAAAGGTCTTGTCGGGGCTTCAATGTTGTCCAGGGCATCGAAGAGGGTGATGAACTCGTAGCTGCCGCTCTTACGCTCGATCTTGGTCTTTCCCCACCATCCCATGTTGTCAGACTTCTCCAACATGTTGTCGCCGTTGAAGCCAGAGATGGGCAGGATGGGCACAATGGTAGGGTTGTAGCCCACCTTCTTGACGTAGGCGGTAAGTTCCTTCTTGATCTCGTTGAACCTGGCCTCGGAGTACTTGGGCTCCGTGCTGTCCATCTTGTTGACAGCCACGATCAGCTGTTTCACGCCCAGGGTGAAGCACAGCAGCACGTGCTCACGGGTCTGTCCGTTCTTGGAGATGCCCGCCTCGAACTCGCCCGTGCCTGCCGCCACGATCAGTACGGCGCAATCGGCCTGGGAGGTGCCTGTGATCATGTTCTTGATGAAATCACGATGGCCGGGAGCGTCAATGATGGTCACGTAGAACCTGTTGGTCTCGAACTTCCACAGAGCGATGTCGATGGTGATACCACGTTCACGCTCGGCCTTCAGCTTGTCCAGCACCCAGGCGTACTTGAAGGAACCTTTGCCCATCTCCGTAGATTCTTTCTCAAATTTGTCAATGGTTCGTTTGTCGATGCCGCCACATTTGTAGATCAGATGACCGGTGGTGGTGGATTTGCCAGAGTCAACGTGGCCCACCACCACGATGTTGATGTGGGTCTTTTCCTTGCCCATGTTGGTGACGACTCGCTGGTGACGCTCAAGCTCACCTCAGGGACCTGCAACACAACGTAAACACACTGTCAGAAGGTGCAGGACAATCACAACACCAAACAAGCAATCAGAACCCATTCCATCACATCATAAACATGCTATCAAATCACCCAACCCAATACACTTCCAGGATCTATTGCAACACAACCCGACACAACACAAACACACCGTCGCCACGACAACGAACACGCCCTCAACACAAACACTTCGTCACAACCACCACCGCCACCAGCCAAACATCAAAACGTTTACTAACATAACGCAACACTACTAAATGCGATGAAATTGTAAACATTATTAGCGATCATATTTGAGGCTTCTATCTGTTACTTCTCAACGTTAAAACAAATCAAAAAGTACGTTATCGATTCCCACGTACACATATACAGTTCGGTCTCGATATACGATATTCATTCCCCGTTATACGAACTTTATTGTTCTATAAGTGTACTCTTTGCTATTCATTTGTTATGTTTTGCTTTATTCACTGTACTATTATTCATAATGTAGTTTTTAATATCGCTTTTTGTTTACAGTGAGTAATTAATTGCATTCGTTTTCAAGTGTTACGTTGTTGTTGTTCTTTTTCTTCTTTGACAAAATTCGATGTCTTTATTATCTTCTTTTCTTTCTTATTTTCTTTCTAGTCCATCTTTTCGTTTTTCCTAACTACATTTCTTTCTTTGTTTGCTTGTTTATTAGTGTGTGTTAGTGTGTGTGTGTGATCGATCTCGCCTCAAGGTCACGGTGTCTGTCCGTCTGTCCGTCTACTGTGGCTGCACTTGTTGCCTTTGGTCGATGCTATACCTTCTGGCCCCACCATTGATCCGCTCCTCTTCCTCCTCCTCTTCCTCTTCCTTCTCCTCCTCCTCCTCCTCCTACTACTACTACTATTACTACTAGACATCTGATCTCTCCTCTCCTTCCTCTCATTTTTCTCTTCTATCTATTCTTCCTCTTCTCTCTCCTCTTCCTCCTCCTAACCATCTGATATATCCTCTTCTTTATATCGATTTCCTCCTCTCTCTTCTTCCTCCTCCTCCTCTTCCTCCTAATCTTGTTCAACTCTTCTTCCCTTTTCCTTTTCCCCTTCCTCTTTTCTCTTCTTCTTCTTCTTCCTTTTCCTTTCTGTATACCTTGCATGATGAACTACTCAATAAATAGGGTGTTTATATAAAAGAGGAGAGGAGGAGGAGGAGATGAGGAGGAAAAAGACACCTTGACCTGACACCTCCTCATCGTCATCTTTAGAATCATCAACAACAATAACATCATCATCATCATCATCATAACAGACATATAATTGCAATACCAAGCAAGTCTCAGAAAGAAAAAAATTGCGTGAGTGTGTGTAGAGATTGCCACCTTGAAGGGGTGACGCGGGCCCTTGTAGCTGGCCCACAGAATTGCGTGAGATTACGTGTGTATATATATCTATCTAAACACTACTTCCTCCCAAACACAAACACAAACACTATTATATAACCACACAAAAAGCTAAACAAAGGTTACAACACATCAGCATTATATAAAATGGTTCGTTAGAGAGATAGAGAGAAACATTTTGGCAAGGATTCCGCGCTGAGCTAAATATATATATACTAGCAGTTCATCTTGCGCTTACAGCTCTTCTTTTGGCTACCAGAACCACCTCCAACCTCTCCCCGCCCACACCTAACCGTCATAGGCGAGGAATTCTAATGATGCGTCTATGTATATGTAATAATAAAGGTGATAGTCATTTGTTTCTGTATATCTTAATGCGCAAATTCTGCCGACCTCGCCATTTTGTTTCGATTTTGTTCTCTCTCGTCTGTTTATGATTTCTATGGAGCGTTTGTGATTATTCATTCCTATACAG
>JAPQNM010000015.1:3861800-3869300 GCA_029783475.1 Metacarcinus magister
AAGTCATTTATTTATTATTATTATTAGTAGTAGTAGTAGTAGTAATTTTTTTCTTGTATTCCTCCTTCTAGCTATGTCTTGGGCAACAAATTGAAGGGGAATGTAGAGTAACAGGGAAGTAGGTATATGTACTGTATAAATAGATTAATATACATTGATTAATACCTTATGAATTTATATTTATTGTTATCTTTTGTTTTATATTCCTTCCAGCTGTGATTGCAATTGGACTCAAGACACGCATCGTTAGAAGTTAAAAATAGTTGTTAGTTGATAGGATTGTCTTGCTTTATATAGAGGTAACTTTAACTTTATTGATCTATATATATAAATAACCCAAGAAAGTATTTGTTTATTATTATTTATTGTTTATTTTTCGAACTGCTAATACGTGTAAAGGTTTTCAGACAAGGATTGAAAAATATTATCTAGTTTATTGGTGAAATTATATAAAGAAATAAGACTTTCAGTAATTATTAACATTTTGAGTTAATATAATATAACAAAATTTGAGAAGTTTTTTATTTTATTTATTTATTTTATTTTTTCTCTTGTTTGTACATAGTGTTGGTAAGTTAGTAAATTATGATCCAAAGAATATATTAATCTTTCATTACCATTGGCTGATTATCATTAGTAGTAGTATTTGATATTTTTATTTATTTTATTTAGTGTAAGTAATATTTAGCGTTGTAAGTATTTCGTAGTATTGTAAGTATTAAGTAGTATTGTAATTAGTTGTAAGTAGAAGGTTCTTAACTTATTAATATTGTTAAATTTATTGGGGTATATATGTGTAATTTTTTCGTTATTTTTTTTATGCAGTAGTAGAAATATTATTAATAGTAGTAGTAGTAGCATTATTATTATTATTATGTATTCTATTATTCATTCATTCATTTATTTATTTATCCATCTATTTACTTCCTCAAAATAACTTCAATTTAATTTCGTAATAATAAATTGACATTCTTTAAAAAAAAAATAATAATAATAACATTACTATAGACACTGATTTGACTTCTAGTATTTATAAACATTAGTAAACATTCTATAAATTACATCTATAAATATTTACTCATACGTTAAACAGGGAACGGACAAGACTAAAGAGAGTTAGAGAGAGAGAAGAAATGAAAGCGAGAGAAAGGGAGGAAGAGAAAGAAAAAGAAAATGAGAGAGAGAGAGAGGGAGAGAGACAAATAGTGTAAGATTACGAGATTTGGCACCTTCCCTCCCTCCCTCCCACATACCCCTCAAGGTCAAGCAGTGAAGGTCATGAAATAGGCTTTAACCTTCCTCTATTACCCTACATTCTCTCTCTCTCTCTCTCTCTCTCTCTCTCTCTCTCTCTCTCTCTCTCTCTCTCTCTCTCTCTCTCTCTCTCTCTCTCTCTTTCGTTTTATTTATTGGTTTATTCAAATGGTAACTTATTATTATTACTATTTTTCCAATTAATAATATAAGTTTAATTATTTGTATATACTTAAGTAATTTTATATAGAATTGATCATTGTAATAATATCGTACGTTAGTAATTAGTGTATTAGTATGTAATTATATAAAGTTATAGTTGTAATTGTTATAGTTAATGTGTTGTATTGGGGCTGTACGGTATATATATATTAGTTTGGTTATCATTATTAAACTATTTTCATTGTATATCTATTTATTTATGTTATAGTGTATTTTAATGTGTATATATGTCTATTTATTGATTGATTGATTTATCGTTACTGTACAATTACTATCATTTATTTATTTATTTATTTATTTATTATTATTATTATGTTTCAAAATTACCGTATATATATATTTTTTTTTTTCTATTTAATGGTTATGATTTTGTTTTAATTGCAGACAGTCTTAAAGGTAAGTTAATATTCTCTCTCTCTCTCTCTCTCTCTCTCTCTCTCTCTCTCTCTCTCTCTCTCTCTCTCTCTCTCTCTCTCTCTCTCTCTCTAAATTTGGACAACTGATACCGTGAATCCAGAAATAACGGGAAAGTGAGAGAGAGAGAGAGAGAGAGAGAGAGAGAGCACAATACAATATACTAGAATAGATTTTCCATTTGAATAATAATAATAAATGACATTTTTTTTTAATGGAATTCAAAAGATATGAAACAATGTGTAATAATCATATCAATGTATGTATGTGTGTATGTGTGTGTGTGTGTGTATGTGTGTATGTATATGTATGTATGTATAGAAAAAATACACGTGGCAACCGCTTCCCTGTCATGAAAATATAAGACTTGGCAACACCGCATCTCCTCCTCCTCCTCCTCCTCCTCCTCCTCCTCCTCCACCTCCACCTCCTCCTCCTCCTCCTCCTCCTCCTCCTCCTCCTCCTCCTCCTCCTCCTCCTCCTCCTCCTCCTCCAACAACTCCTCTTCCTCCTCCTCCTCCACCTCCTCTTCCTCCTCCTCCTCTTCCTCCTCCTCCTCTTCCTCTTCCTCCACCTTCTCCTCCTCCTCCTCTTACTCCTCTTCCTCCACCTCCTCCTCCTCCTCCTCTTCAAAATTTTCCACTTGACACTGCTCTGTTTTAAAGTAATTAGTCCTTCATTAAACCACTAAATACCACTTACTGAGGGCGTGTAGGGGAGTGTAAGTGGTGTTGAAGTGTAGGTGGAGGTGTTGTGGTGTTGTGGTGGTGGTGTAGCGGTTAAAGGGAAGTATAAGGAAGGAGAAATGAAAGGTATTGATTACGTAAGGTTTAGTTCAGTGGCGGCCATTACTGTTTTTCTTTTTTCTCTCTCTTTCTCTTTCTCTTTCTCGCACATTGAACTTCAAGAGTACCAACCTTACCGATGATCAATGCACACCCACCCTTCCTTTCTCTCTCTCTCTCTCTCTCTCTCTCTCTCTCTCTCTCTCTTCCTCCGGATTTTCCTTACCCTCTCTTACCTCCTCTTCCTTCCATTCCCTTCCTCCCTCAATGTCTTCCCTTCCCTCCCTCCTCCCTTCCCTTCCTCTGTCTGTCTGTCTGTCTACACACACACACACTCCTTGCTTTTTTAACACATTCATCAGCTGTTACTACTACTACTACTACTACAGTTACTACTACTACTACTACAAGGACGATATTCGAGAGAGAGAGAGAGCATTTATCTTTTTTTTTCATTCACCCACCTTCCGTTATCGTTTAAATGGAAGAGAAAGAATAAGGAAGGAAGGAAATTTTTTGACGAAGATAAGCAAAAACATTATTATTATTATTATTGTTATGACACTGAATTTGCTGGTCAATAAAGGAGTTCTCTCTCTCTCAAAGAACAAGAGGAAGATGAATAATGACCTTTGCTATGTGTGTGTGTGTGTGTGCTTTCTCCCACGCACACACAAGACCTACTTTCACCTATCGCTCTCACCTCCCCACGCACATCTACCTACACACACACACACACACACACACACACACACATACATACATACATACAGACATATATATATACAACTGCGCACACACACACACGCGCAAATGTTAAGGAAGATTACTTTGAAATATGAATGAAAAGCAGTTTTTTTCTCTTCTTATGTTGTTTTTTTTCTGTATGTGAGAGAGAGAGAGAGAGAGGGGTATCCCAGCAACCATACGAAGCCACACCCAAGATTCTCTCTCTCTCTCTCTCTCTCTCTCTCCACGTGGTAAATAACTGTCTTTGGTGAATAATCAATAATCAGTGCAAGAAAATATAATACATTTTTAATATTCACTACTGTACACTTTCATAGTGGTGGTGAACTGATATCTTGCTCTCCATTCATCTATAAAACTCTCTCTCTCTCTCTCTCTCTCTCTCTCTCTCTCTCTCTCTCTCTCTCTCTCTCTCTCTCTCTCTCTCTCTCTCTCTCTCTCTCTCTCTCAGTCTGTCTCTTTCTCTATTGATCGACTGGCGGCTGGAGAGAGAGAGAGAGAGCGAGCGTCTGTGATATAATATGACTTTAAGCTGCACTATATAGAAATAATGATGACTACTACTACTACTACTACTACTACTACTACTACTACTACTACTACTACTACTACCACCACTACTACTACTACTACTACTACTACTACTACTACTACTACTTCTACTACTTTCTCTATACGTTGAAGGAGAAAGAATTGAATGGAAGAGGAAGAAAGGAAAATAGAAGGAAGGAGGAGAAAGGGAAGATAGAGAGAGAGAATGTTACCTGAAGAACGAACTAGTGTTATGTGTTTGTTTGATTAAAGGTGAAGGAGGAGGATAAGGAAGGGAAGAGGAGGAGGAGGAGAGGATGATGATGAGCAAGGTGTGAAGGAGGAGGAAGAGGAGATTAATTTACTTTGTTTGTTTATGTATTGTTTTGCTTATTGTTGTTGTTGTTGTTGTTTAGTGTTCAAGATTTATTTTGTTTGTTTTTCTGTTACTGTTTTTAATTCTTCTTTACTTCGCTTATACTTTTATTTATTTTTCCTTCTTCTTCTTCTTCTTTTGCTTCTATCACTTCTTTTGTTTGCAATTTTTTTTTAAGCTATTTTAGTATTGTTTATTTTCTTTTATATCCACGTGTGTGTGTGTTTGTATGTGTGTGTGTGTGTGCATAAGTTATGTACGTACATGTAAGGGAAAGGGAGGATGGTGAGGGGGGAGGGGATGACCAACCGCATGTGTGTGTGTGTGTGTAACTATAATTGACCAGTACACACACATATATACACACCAACACTTCTTCATTCTTATTAATTTTCATTCATATAAACAATGAATCTTATCTTTCCCATTCATAAAATAGGAGAGAGAGAGAGAATGTCTGAAAAAAATCCTCAATTTCTCTGTTATTCTTCTTTATCTTCATCCGCATCTATCTATCTTTTTTTTTCCTTTCATTAGTAATTCCATCATATTTTCTTTATATAATTAACTGATAATAATAATAATAATAATAATAATAACAATAATAATAATAGCAAACAATAAATAAATAACGCAGGAGGAGGAAATAATAAATATAAGTAGAAAATT
The DNA here is from genome assembly GCA_029783475.1 of Metacarcinus magister. NCBI lineage: Eukaryota > Metazoa > Arthropoda > Malacostraca > Decapoda > Cancridae > Metacarcinus > Metacarcinus magister. The sequence continues at coordinate 3,866,802 of JAPQNM010000015.1, forward strand.
GACATTGATCACGAGAAGAAGAGGAAGAGGAAGAGGAGGAGGAAAAGAAAGAGGGGGTGTAGGAAGAGGAAGGGAAAGAAAAGATGGAGCTACCCGCAGAGTGAGTCAGCAATGCAGCATGAGAGAGAGAGAGAGAGAGAGAGAGAGAGAGAGAGAGAGAGAGAGAGAGAGAGAGAGAGAGAGAGAGAGAAAGAGAGAGAGAGAGGGAGAGGGAGAGAAATTTACAAGGGCTAATAGAATGTTTTTCCTTTTTCCCTTACATTCTTTCCTTGTTTTCCTACTGCCTTCTTCTTGCATCTTTTTTCTTCTTATTTTTTTCCCTCCTTTTTTTTTCTTCTTCTTCTTCTTCTTCTTCTTCTTCTTCTTCTTCTTCGTATAAAAAGGAAAAACTAGTATTTCCTCCATGTTCATTGTTATTATAATTACTATTGTTTATTATTATTATTATTATTATTGGTATTTCGTCCTTGAAAAACGTCAATGATTATGTCACACACACATTCTCTCTCTCTCTCTCTCTCTCTCTCTCTCTCTCTCTCTCTCTCTCTCTCTCTCTCTCTCTCTCTCTCTCTCTCTCTCTCTCTCTCTCTCTCTCTCTCGGTCAAGGTTAAATAAACACTTGACACATTTATCATCATCTTGAGTTGCTTTTTGTCCCATAATAATAATAATAATAACAGTAGTAATACTAATAATAATCACCCATACTGATAACGATAGGCTTTAATATTTTGTTGTTGAGAGAGAGAGAGAGAGAGAGAGAGAGAGAGAGAGAGAGAGAGAGAGAGAGAGAGAGAGAGAGAGAGAGAGAGAAAGACAGGTTTGACGTGAGGAACGGATGAGAAAGAAAGGGGGTGAGGGACGGAGAGAAGAGAAAGAGAGGAAGGGGAGGGGAGAGAAAGATTTGAGGGAGTGGAGCAGAAATGAGGAATGTTTGGGAGAGGTGAGGCAGTACGAGAGAGAGAGAGAGAGAGAGAATTATTTCATCATCTTAACTAACCATACTAAAGAAAAAGAAAAAAATGTAAAAAGTCCACCAACCTCACTAAATAAAAAGAGAAAATTAAAAGAAAGAAGAACGAATAGCGAAAAAGACCGAAATATTTCACTGTCGCCGAATTCTCTTTCTTAAGATGAGTCACCAGTTAGCGGTAATGACGTCACTGCCACACACACACACACACATACACATACACATACACACACTCAAATATATAATAACTAATTTTTTTCACCTGCAACATCAAGATTACATAACAACATAAATAATAGTAACTCGCAAATCTGACCGAAAAATTCATGAGGACAAACTTGACGCTAAGAATGTAAATACAGTCTCCCTTTATTGATTATTACTCTAGGGGTGTTTGAGTGTGTTTTAGCGTGTGTTTTTGCGTGTGTTTCTCGTCCGTGTAACATATAACACCCATAGTAACACCGTAGACAAGGCAGCCACGTGGTCATATTTTCACCACGTGTTGCGCGCCAAATCGGTAAGGTTGGTATCACTGTCACTTCTAAATATCGCCATTTAATATTAGTTTGGCGACTGCAGGTCTGTTCTGTCTCCTCCCCTCTTCCCCTCTCCTCCTCCTTTTCCTCCTCCTCTTCCTCCTTCTATTCGTTGGGTTATTTCTGCAATCACGTTAATAAAAGAGGAAGAAAGCAAGTGGTGATGCTTATATATCGTACGTTTATAAAAGTTATCGTACACTGGGTTGACATGGCGGGTGTTTCTCATATATACATTGACGTACACTTCCTCTCCTTCCTCTCTTTACCTTGCTTCCATTGGTTATCAGAGGGAGGTTAATATAAGTGTGTGGAGATGATATGAAGAGTTAGTGTTTGGGGAATTAAAATAGATTAGAAAGTCTCTCTCTCTCTCTCTCTCTCTCTCTCTCTCTCTCTCTCTCTCTCTCTCTCTCTCTCTCTCTCTCTCTCTCTCTCTCTCTCTCTCTCTCTCTCTCTCTCTCTCTCTCTCTCTCAATGTTTACAAAAGAGAAAACAAGTGTTGTATCATCTATCAGTAATTCCTTCAATAAATTATAGATAAAACAGGAAATGTTCTTTGTGTTATTCAGTCTCCATGGAGTCTGTGTGTGTGTGTGTGTGTGTGTCAACATGATCGATTTTTGGTATTTTGGTATATATAATTTCCTCTCCTGCTCCTCTTCCTCTCCGTGTTTGTTCTCTCTCTCTCTCTCTCTCTCTCTCTCTCTCTCTCTCTCTCTCTCTCTCTCTCTCTCTCTCTCTCTCTCTCACGCTTCTTTAGTGTGTGTGGAGAAATAAATAGATAGAGATAGAGAGAGAGAAAGATACTGGAAAATCATGATATCATCTTCATCCTGCTCCTCCTCCTCTTCCTTCTACACTCCTCGCCATTCTTCGTCTTCTTCTTCATCTTCTTTTTCTTCTTCATCATCTTCTTCTTCTTCTTCTTCTTCTTCTTTCTCTTCTCTTTCTTCATCTTTTTTGTTTTCTTTTTCTTTGATCTTT
>JAPQNM010000015.1:3871800-3909300 GCA_029783475.1 Metacarcinus magister
CTTACTCATGCACCCTGTACCGTTGCTTCTATGACATCTACTCTGCTAATTATCGCATTGCAGTTGTTTCGCGATGCCATACAAGTGACTCAACAATGAAGAAAGTCATAAAATAAAACGTAACGTCACATTCGATTAAAATGCATCCTGACAAAAACGAAATTCCCGCCTGATTCGCATGGTGTGAGTCTGCGCGGACCACTGACTGCTTTTAGCCAATGGAGACAAGGAGCAGCTGTGACGTAGTGATGTAAGCCAATCGGGGCGCTGTTCTGCTGTGTCGTCACGCCTACGTTCACCAATGGAAGAGGCGGCGGAGGCTATATAGTGGAAACCTCCTACAGACACCGTCCTTTCCGTCGTATACAGTCGACGCTGGCCTGTTGCCGAGGTAAGTTTGTGTTATTCCAGTGCTTTTGAGGGGGTTTGGGGTGTTATTTTATACTGAAACGTGCTCCAACCTGTGCCATTACACCTTGGGGAAGTGCCCACCCCGGGAGAAGCTAGGAATTGGTTGTGGTGTTGGGAATTTGGCGAGAAACTTGGAGTGGTATGGTGCCGGCTGTCATCTTGTGCCTCATGGTCGCTGCCGGTCGCATGCCGCCACCATCACCTTACTCGTGCCCTCTGCTGCTGGTACCCGGGATTATAGACTCTACTGTGCGTTGGTGGTGATTGTGGTGATGAGTTATCGGTTTTGTGTGGGTATTGTGGTTGTGGTGATGGTGTTTGAGGTTGGGGTGGGGCTGGGTGTGTGGTGACTACGTTTGCTCCCTCCCTCCCTCCCTCCCTCCTGCTAGCCGCCATTGCCCTCACACCCGGAAAGACACACATGGTTCACGTTTAAACACAAACTACTTCCCCCACCTAGCTTTCTATCCACAAGATTTTCTCGTATCGGTGAAATGCATCGGTTTATCTACCTTTTAACCTTATATTTGACTTCCATATGTCAAAATGAGTGGGCTTAGTATTGCAATATGGTGTGCGTGGGCAGATAGGTAGACCGTATGGTAGCTTATCCTGGGTTAACATGGATATATAGGAAGGATTGGTTAGTTGTGATGGCGTAAGTTATGGGGATAATGGAGAGAAGGAAACTGGAAGGGTTGGCAGGCCTGGTGATGGCCGGCGGTGGTGGTGGCGGCGGCGGTAGAGAGGAGGCGGCGCGATGGTGATGGTGGTGATCACGTGAAAGGTGATGATTTATTCTTAGCCAACCTGACACTGCCTTAATTTCATTCCTTAAACTTATAATAGTAAAAAGTAAAAATACCATATTGAAGGGAACCATATGCTCGCGCCGGTGGTAGCTAATATTCTCACCCTTACGTACTGTCCCTAACCTTTATTCTGCTATAGGAGTTATATTACGTTAACCAAAGTTCGATTTAATGCTATATAACACTTGTTCCTTGGTGTTGTCTGATGCCATGTGGTGGTGTGGTAGTGGCGGTGTGACGTGTAGGTGACGCCGCCATCTTGTATTCCTACAGTCCAGGAGGGAGGGTGAGGCAGGAACAGACTCGCACGCACATACATACGTACATACACGCACACGAGGGTATTAGAAGCCTGAACAAGGGGAAAACCTCTAACTTGCAGAGACCTTGTGGTGGTATTATCGATCGTGAGGGTAAGGAGTGAGGAGGTGGTGATGGTGGTGGTGGAGGCCGGGTGAGGGGCGGCGTGTGCGTTTGTGTATGTATGAGGCGGCGGCTGGGCATATAAGGGAAGGATTGGGTGGTGGTGGTGTTATTATTTATGCCTTAAGGATATTTACGTGAATGGTTCTAGTTATAATTTGTTAAAAGGTCTGGAATTTTCTGGTTAAATTTTTCCTTCTTTGGTTTAGTAGTATATTATGGTCTGGTGCGTGTTACGTAACTTTATTGATTTCTTTGTATGGTGTATGAATGAAGTTGTGTTGTGCCTTGGTGAAAGAAGGAAGGAAGTAATTACTTGAGAAGGCGTGTAAGTTTGCTAATATTGATTTTACGTTCATTCTTTTCACTTTGCCATTTATTTATTTATTTTCCTATCGCGACATAGACTCCCACTGAGAAAATACTTAAAACAAAAAAAAATTGAGTACCATATGTTTCTTCACCTAGTATATAAAGTAACGTGTAAAGGTTAAATCAGCTTTAATAACATTGATTTAGTGACTCTACGTGGATCGTGGTTAAGGTTACCATATGGTGGAGAGAGCGAGACGGACAGCTGGTATTGATCGATCGATATTCTTGCAATGCTATTTTGGTGTAGGTGCGGTGCGCTGGGTGGGCGGTGGTGTGTGGTGTTGAGGCTGTAGATTGAAGGTTATGTGTGGTTCATTGATAGTTGTTAGTGGTGTTGTGGGTGGGGACAGGTGTACATATGGTGGTGACTTGTTGCCAGGTAGTCGTGGTGGTTGTCATCTGTTATCAGTGGGCTGGATTAGGTTTCATGTTACGGGTCTGAACAAAGATTGATTCTGGATTAGTTTTATATTGTGGTGGTGGTGGTAGTGATAGTGTCAATAAGCCACTTACTGTTATAGGTGGTTATAATTTGGTCTTGGGTATATCTGCCTAGAATTTGTTACAGTACGGTTTGAGTCATTAATTTATCAAAACCATACTAGTGTCATGATATACTTAGGCATTAATGTTTATTGTTGAAAACATTGTTGTTAACTTGTGTATTTTCTTTGCTTACAGAGCCTTGAGTCACCGTACTGAACCTCAGCCAACATGGGCAAGGAGAAGACTCACATTTCCATCGTGGTGGTGGGCCACGTAGACTCTGGAAAGTCCACCACCACCGGTCACCTCATCTACAAATGCGGCGGCATTGATAAGCGTACCATCGAGAAGTTCGAGAAGGAGTCCTCTGAGATGGGCAAAGGCTCTTTCAAGTACGCCTGGGTGCTGGACAAGCTGAAGGCCGAGCGTGAACGTGGTATCACCATTGACATCGCTCTGTGGAAGTTCGAGACCAACAGGTTCTACGTGACCATCATCGACGCTCCCGGCCATCGTGATTTCATCAAGAACATGATCACAGGCACCTCCCAGGCCGATTGCGCCGTACTGATCGTGGCGGCAGGCACGGGCGAGTTCGAGGCGGGCATCTCCAAGAACGGACAGACCCGTGAGCACGTGCTGCTGTGCTTCACCCTGGGCGTGAAACAGCTGATCGTGGCTGTCAACAAGATGGACAGCACGGAGCCCAAGTACTCCGAGGCCAGGTTCAACGAGATCAAGAAGGAACTTACCGCCTACGTCAAGAAGGTGGGCTACAACCCTACCATTGTGCCCATCCTGCCCATCTCTGGCTTCAACGGCGACAACATGTTGGAGAAGTCTGACAACATGGGATGGTGGGGAAAGACCAAGATCGAGCGTAAGAGCGGCAGCTACGAGTTCATCACCCTCTTCGATGCCCTGGACAACATCGAGCCTCCTTCAAGACCTCTGGACAAGCCCCTCCGTCTTCCCCTTCAGGTAAGCTCTAAGTACCAGGTGTATAGTACTTTACTTAAAAAAAATATATATATAGCGTAATGAGTATATTGCAACACAATTTTATTGATTTAAAGCAGATTGTTTGGTGTCCTGTTACTTATTGCTCTTACCCTCCTTGCAGGATGTGTACAAGATCGGCGGCATTGGAACAGTGCCCGTGGGCCGTGTGGAGACTGGCATCCTCAAGCCTGGCATGGTCGTGAACTTTGCCCCCACCGGACCTACCACTGAGGTCAAGTCTGTGGAGATGCATCACGAAGCTCTCGTCGAGGCCAACCCCGGCGACAACGTTGGCTTCAACGTGAAGAACGTGTCCGTCAAGGAGCTGAAGCGAGGTTTCGTGGCCTCAGACTCAAAGAACGACCCCGCCAAGGAGGCTGGCGACTTCACTGCTCAGGTGATCGTGCTGAACCACCCTGGTCAGATCCAGGCTGGCTACTCCCCTGTGCTGGATTGCCACACTGCACATATTGCCTGCAAGTTTGCTGAGCTGATCCAGAAGATCGACAGGCGTACTGGTAAGGAGATCGAGTCCAACCCTAAGCAGATCAAGTCTGGTGACTCTTGCATCGTGAAGATGGTGCCCAGCAAACCCATGTGCGTGGAGACCTTCCAGAAGTACGCCCCGCTGGGCCGCTTCGCCGTGCGTGACATGAAGCAGACGGTGGCCGTGGGTGTCATCAAGGAGGTGAACAAGAAGGAAGCTGGCGGCAAGACCACAAAGGCCGCCGAGAAGGCCCTCAAGAAGAAGTAGTAACCAGCATCTTAGAGACATTGATAGGTTTACTGTGTTATCTAGTCTTTAAGATGTATGGTTTTTATAAGAATAAAAATGAATGAAAGAACGGTATTCTTCTCAACTGGCTTCTTGGAGGGAAAATAAACTTAATTTGTAAATTATTCTTTCAATTGTTGGATTCCAGTGTAGAAGTAGATGTTGACGCTGTGTTGAGTGCGTACGGGCTGGTGCTTCACGACTAGATTGTAAAGGTGCTAGGAGGGTGCTGCAACTTATCAATATATGGCGCCGTAATATGTGCTTTTAACTTCAAACACCCTATTAATGGTGGAGAATGTCTTTTAACTGCTTGAAGGTGCCATGTCAAAATTCACCTGTGCCCTTAGCATCCTTAATTTTGTGTGCCTTTCATCCGCAATTATTGAAACTGCATTTGCCATTTCGATGTAACTAGTGCCACTTTTCAACGTGGAGGCTTTAACATTCTACTTTGTGTTATGGGATCAAACCCAGAATAGTATTGAGATTATTGTGGCTTTTGTTTCAGGTCTGAGTTGGCTCCTGGGTGGCCGCCCCTCTCTGAAGGGTACGTGACTTCATTATTTGTAGTGTAGTGTGCATGTATTGCGGTTTGTAGGACTTAACTATTTATCTATTGAGTTGTACCTTCTCCGTGCTCTGTTCAACGCCAGTGTTCAAGGGTAACTCAAATTTTACGGTTGATGTGCATAGTTTTGTGCAAGCGTGTATAAATGTTAGGTGAGAAGGCGTGAGGGTGGGAGAATCCATTTATTATGTTGCAGACTTGTGTAGATCATATATTGTATTCCATATGAATATAAAAATGTGAATAAACGTGGATGTAGCACATGCCCTGAAATTTTGACCATCATGGGGAGGTGGAGAGAAGGAAGATTAGAGGAATTGTGGAAATTGGTGAATGTTTATTGAAGGAAAAAGCGAAGAATTGATCATTGAAGGAATAAGCAAAGATAAAGCAGTGGGTTGTTTGGAAAATGGAGTAGATAAGCAAGGTTTTTTTTATGGTTAAGATGAGAGGAATTTAAGCTTGGATTAAAGAGTAAGAGTGGGTATTGATTAGATAAGCTTGGTATTTCAGAATAATGAAAAAGCAAGTAAGAGTTAAGTCTTGCAAACCCTTACACACTGTCTTCAACAAAACCATTTCCTTCTTTAGTTTCTATTGGGGTTGCTGAAAACTAACCTTCGTTTCTGAATTTTTATTCTCATTTTCCGTGACACTTAACATAATCCTTGCCCTTCCTTAACCTAACCTGTCCCTTTTACCTATCCCATTGAGTATATGTTAGCCATGGACTAAAAAGGAAAGCAACAATAGCCTTTTTACCGTTAGTTGTAGTGAAGATGAAATATATTTTTCTTCCATTCTCTCTCTCTCTCTCTCTCTCTCTCTCTCATTCATTCTATATTATTTTCATAGTCTAGTGTGTATTAAGGAATACAAATGGTTAGTAATAGAACACGGAAATCCTATTATCACACACCAGAATGATCAATACATTAACGTGTATTTATTTTACTCATACTTTGCAAAATAATAATAAAATAATTCTGCTTGCCTAATACACAACTCATTATTGTTTCACCTACTATAACATTACATCTTATTCTGTCCGTAGAAAGAAAATAATACATATAAATTCAATAAATGAGTAAATAAAGATGAATTACATAGATTTACCCAAACAGCCACATTTAGTTAATTACTTCGAACAATACTTAATCTGTTCTCCTTACACAATTCCTACGCCTCGGATACAAACTAACACTTGTAGATGGTAAATTGATAACTTAATTAAATATTTTACCATCAGTCTATTATTACAAAGTTCACTAATCTAATCCTTTCTTAAGTAGTACTTCTATAGGTGAAAAAACATTATCTTCTTACCATTATGTACTTGTCTACTAACTCAATTACTGCAGTTTTGTCTAGAGTATTTTATATTTACAATTGTAGGATTATATATTACTATATTTCAAAGATGTTAATATTATGTTCATTTAGCTTTTATATTATATCACTAATGAAATAATTATGCTGTCATTGATGAATTTATACTACATAATTACTATATAGAGAAAAACCTAGTCTTCTGAATCCTCTATGACCTATCTATAAATCATTTGTATTGAGCTAAGGCAATATATGTCTATTATTATTATTATGTCATTACCAAGATTATATATAAACATAATAATGACATATAATAATAATGACATATTGCCTCAACTCTCTACACATTTAATAGAACTAATTCATCAGATTTCTTTCCTATTCTGTGTATTTCCTAAGTCCCTATAAATGTCTGGCACAAAACATCATTCTATTGCCTTTTACTCTCTACTGTTTCCCTCCACTACATTACCTCTACATTACCCATTTCACAAACATACAAAAATAGGAATACAGGAAACACAAAAAGGAAAATAAAAGAAGAAAATAAACTTGAGATGCAAGTCATATATTACTTTGCCAACACAGGTGTGCATATACTAAGTACATGCACACACACTGTACTAATTGTTTCAGGTGTACATTAGTATTATAGATGCTGCTGGACACACACACACACACACACACTCACTCTCTCTCACACACACACACACTAGAATCTTTTCCAAACATAAATACCAAAATAATAGATAAAGTCAAAATAAGTACGTAAGTGAAAATTAAGATAAAAATAACAATGGCTTCTTAGATTAAAACGTATGAATCACAACCATATTTAAGAAAACAAATTGAATATATAAATGACTGTACACTTTCCTCACCCGACTCATACAGAAAACATTGCACTCGTATACAATCATCAGTATTAGGTCTTGCACAAAAATATTTCCTCGTATGTATTTCCTATTATCACCTACGACAGGACTCACAAAAATATATAAACACTATCACCATTTTTTTTCTAGTCACCCTATCCACATACACACATACAAACATACATACACGTATATAAAAACTAATACAACTAATACTTTGCATCCTTCATCCTCATATTGCCTTTGTTATTTCCTCTGCAAGTCAGCCTCAGAGTGTGTGTGTGTGTGTGTGTGTGTGTGTGTGTGTGTGTGTGTGTGTGTGTGTGTGTGTGTGTGTGTGTTCTGGAGATATGCACGAGACATCACAAGGAACCAGAAAGATATAGACGTGAAGATACGATAGTTTAACCAAGACAATAATTCACGTTGAAGTAGAAGTTAACCTAAGCAAACCATCTATGTAAGGAAACCAAGAATCACTGAAGAGTCTCACCGGCAGAGGAAACAACAAAACAACACGACAATTAAACAAGAAGCAAGTTTAGTTCTGCAACACACAAAAAACTTAACACCTAAAATGTACTATGGAATCCCAGAGATCAATTGGTAGTCTCCATAGTAGTCAAAGCACTGGTTGTCATCCGGGCAGCATCCACCAGCGCTGTGTGGATGTCCTTGGCAAACACCACTTGGTTACGGACAGTGGCGAGATATTGGACGTACTTTTGCACTTCTACGGGCGGGATGTTGATGGAGTTTGGTGTGTTGAGCTGTGATGCTTTGGCCTGGAGCTGACTGTCAATAGCTGTTCTCTGTAGGAAAGTGAAATTATGAGAGAGACTGTTTTGTATGTTTTGGAAGAAAGGAGAAAAGTTAAATTATGTGAGAGACTGTTAACATGTTTTGTGAGGAAAGAAATAAAGTGAAATTATGAACACAATGACAATATACACAAGACAAGGTTAATTAAAGTTCAATTATACATACAAGGTTCAGTTCCATTTGGTCACATAAGGTGTAGAACTTCTCGATATTCTCCTCAAACTTGGCGTGTTGTATCTCGCCAGCGTTCCTGTTTAAGGCGAGAGAGAGAGAGAGAGAGGAATTAACGTTTAGGGTATTGGCGGCATGTATTGTGATGCTGTATTACTGTATAAATGTATTACTTCATTCATGTACGACAGATATATTGACCAATCTTGCATTCTAATCTGTGGGGTAATTCAATGGTAGAAAAATATGTACTGACTGTGTGTGTGTGTGTGTGTGTGTGTGTGTGTGTGTGTGTGTGTGTGTGTGTGTGTGTGTGATTCTTACCTGTTGCCTTGATCTACCTGGTTGTTGTTCCCCACATTGGTCGCCACGCCACTGAGGGCTTCCTGGTGAGGGGAAAGAAGGGGAGTTAAGGGGAAGGGAGAGGAAAGGAAGAGAAAAAAGGGGAAGGGAGGGAAAAGAGGGGAAGGAAGGGAAGGGAGGTGAAAAGAGGGGAGATAAAAGGAAGGGAGGGGAAATAAAGGGAAAAGGGAGAGGAGTAAAAGCATTAATCACTTTTTCTTAGAACATATTCCCACATCATACTCAGTCCCTTTTATCTCATACTTCCAGCTATTATAATGTATGTCACCACCACACAAACCACCACAACCTCACACCACACACACCACCACAACCTCACACCACACACACACCACCACAACCTCACCACACACACCACACATCACAATTCCTTACCATCAGAGCATCCTTCATCTGCCCGTAATGATTCTTCACTCGACTGATGCTGTCTAATTTAACCTCCTGTTGTTGTTGCTGCTGTTGTTGCTGTTGCTGCTGCTGCTGTTGTTGCTGCTGCTGTTGTTGCTGTTGTTGTTGCTGTTGTTGCTGCTGCTGCTGCTGTGTTTGCTGGGCCTGAGACTGCTGTGATGCCTGCTGCTGTTGCTGCTGTTGTTGCTGCTGCTGCTGCTGCTGCTGTTGTGGGTCTTGTGTTTGCTGGCCCTGCTGTGACCCTAGGAGTGGAAGGTCAAGTTAGCTGGATGGATGGATGAAGAGAGAGAGAGAGAGAGAGAGAGAGAGAGAGAGAGAGAGAGAGAGAGAGAGAGAGAGAGAGAGAGAGAGAGAGAGAGAGAGAGAGAGAGAGAGAGAGAGAATAGTATAAGTAATAGTATTTAATCATCTTACCCATCCCTGTCAAGGCCCCTCCATGTTGATTCTGTTGCTGCATCATCCTGCACCCACCAGCTGTTTTGCGTGTCCCTTTCAGCTTGTTTTTGGTAATTATCAACGCTTAAATTCCTCCTCTCTCTCTCTCTCTCTCTCTCTCTCTCTCTCTCTCTCTCTCTCTCTCTCTCTATCTCTCACTCTTTCTCTCTCTTTATCTCTCACTCTTTCTCTTTCTCTTTCTGCTAAGGCAAGAAGGAGAGCCTGAAATATGATGCTTAATAGAAATATGAAGTCGATTAGTGTTCACTTGGATAATACAATAAATACGATTAAAAGCGACGATCCCTTGATGGCAACACTGACAATAACAATAACAGTGACTACGGGGCTAAGAAAAAAAATGTATCTATATTATTTTTGTTTGTATTATTTTAATCATATATGTATAACGAATAAAAAAAATATTTAAAATGTATAGATATATAAAATCCAACAAAATAAGGTGACCGGTAATAATAACAATGACTACGGGCCTAAAAAAACTATAAATCATAACTATTCTAATATATTTTCGTATAATTTTAATTACATATGTATGAAAATATAAATACCAGAAAAAATATATAAAGAAAACAGCTAATATACGGGAATTTAAGTAAGAATAGACTGTCAAAAGAGAGAGAGCGAGAGGGAGAGACAGTGAGAGAGAGAGAGAGAGAGAGACAGACACACACACGTTGTATAAAGATGTCATTAATAATCTCTCCAGTATTATCTCTGCGGCAGGTGTCAGGGTTGAGGAGGTGGAGTAATATAGTCTCCCATCGGTGCCTACATGTCTCTCCTTCTGTTATGGGCCTTGATAAAATGCCGGCAGGAAAACACACCATACCACAGACCAGGACTAAGGTGGGTATACATGTGGTGTGTGTGTGTGTGTGGTGTGTGTGTGTGTGTTTTAAAAGACTAGTTCCTTTATAATTGTTCATGTGTATATTGGTTACCGGTCATTTCGCCCACAAGACTTTTCGCCACATGTAAGAGTCACTTCGTCCACTCTAAAGTCAATTCGCCAGACTCATTATCTTAACCTTGAATCCCTAGTTGTCTCAGTGTATGCAGATTGATATTATAGTCTAAAGTTAGTAAATGCCTTTGAGAAATCTAGTTAAATTACTAACACATCCATATTCTTCCTCTTTTTGACATTGGTGATCAGGAATTTGTGATGTTTTCCAGCTGTTACGTTAGCCATGATCTCCTACGTAACGTGCTGCTGCTCTGAGGTTAATTTGTGATGTTTTCCAGCTGTTACGTTAGCCATGATCTTCTTCTGCGGAACGTGCTGCTGATCTGAGGTTAATTTGTTCTCGTGCTGTAGTAGAAAGGTTATTTATGTCTCGCTGCGAACACCTATTGCTTAGTGATGGGATAAGAGGTTTGAAAGGAATGGTTATTTACTTCTTCTATGGGAAAGTAAGGAGTGTTTGTCATAACTGTTCTAAATAATAATAATAATAATAATAATGATGATAATTTTGTTTCACCCGAAGGCATAGACAACACGAATAGATACAATACGTACAAAAAACAACAATAAAATACAATAATAATATAGTAATACTTTTATACAACGGGAAAAGCGAGAACGATAACAGAAAAAAAGTAAAAACAATAAAAACAATAATAATAACAATAAATTAATATACGTAGTTCTGACCACCTATCTATGTATTACCTTGAAGCATTTAATTTACCTGTCCCTTACCTTGCTACTCCTTCACCTGTTGATTGCCTTCCTTTCCTGCAGGTGGAGACGTCGAAAGCAGAGTGGCCTTATGTGGAGAGGCTGTTCCCCATCAAGGCCATCCCTAAGCCTATAGCAGAACCAGGTGTGTGTGTGTGTGTATGTGTGTGTGTCTGTCTGTCTACATTCAACCCTCAAATCAACAGACAGGATCATTCAAAAAGTCCGCTGCTTCAAATGTCTATCCGCTAAACCCCCCACCCAGCTAACCTAACCCCCACCCCCCCCCTTGGTGCCCCTACAGGTGAGGTGAAGCCGTCAGGGTGGGTGTCGCCCTCCGCCAGGCCCGGAGACCACCCTTACTTTGTGCGGAGAAGCCCAAGCCACATGCTGCCTGTCTACCTACATCATGTCTCTATTATTTCAAAGTAAGTAAGGAAGGAAGGATAAATAGATAAATAATAATAATAGATAAATTAAATATGCTATGAATGTGAATGTACACCTGTTTTTTTTTTTTTTATGTATTTTTATTTATTTTTTATTTATTTATTTTTTTTCATCTGTATATATCTGTTTATTTATTTTTATTTATATTTTTTTGGTCTTATTCCTTATCCATTTTTTCATTATTTTCCTTCTTTGCTTTTTATCTCACATTATCATCATCTTAATAGTCTTCTTTTCCTTCATTCTCTTACCTTATCCTTTCTCACACATTCCCTCTCTTTCTCTTTCTCTCTCTCCTCCACCTCTTCTTCCACATAACCATCCTCCACTCCTCTACTTCTACAGGTACCGCACGCTTATACACCACGTAGAAGGGGACGTCTTTGCCCTTCAGGAAGATCTACGGGAGTACCTGAAGGAGGTGCGCCAACCCAAGCTGCTCAACATGAGAGCACATGAACCCCACCAGAAGATTGAGATCAAGGGACAATATGTTACGGAAGTGAGGGAATTCCTACTCAAGAAGGGATTTTAAACGTCGGAAACACACACACACACACACATATACACACATACTCATATACATACATACATATACTCTCTCTCTCTTTTGCCTCTATCGTTATTCTCTCTTTCTCCTCTCGTATTCTTCGCTCTCTTTCTTTTTTCTTTTGTCTATCTCTCTCTCTCTCTGAAAACACTCTTTATCTCTTATCTCTTTCTCCTCTCTCATTATTCTCTCTTTCTCCTTCTTTTTCCTTTTCCTCTTGCCACATACTACCACCACAGCCACTACTACTACTACTACTACTACTACTACTACAGCCACTACTACTACTACTATTACTTGAGGTAAGCCAATGATAATAGTACTGTAGTAGTAGTTTATTATATATGTGTATGTGTGTGTATGTGTGTGTGTATGTATATGTGTGTGTTTGATGCTAGAATTAAGACCACATTATGCTTTGAGAAGGTGGGAAAGGATGGATGTGAAAGGAGGAGGAAGAGGAAGAGGAGTAGAATACTGTACACAAATATAACTAGCTAGTATTATTTATTTATTTATTTATTTATTTTGAGACTGGTAATATTTATAATTTGTTTCCTTACACTAACATTTATCACTTTTATTTATTTATTTTATTTTATTTTTTATTTTTTGTCTAATGTACATATATATTCAGTTGGAATAAGTTAAGTTTACTCCTAATATTACTACACATTTGTACCACTTAGAGACAGAGAGAGAGAGAGAGAGAGAGAGAGAGAGAGAGAGAGAGAGAGAGAGAGAGAGAGAGAGAGAGAGAGACAGAGTACTATTACTAATTTTAATACCACCACTATTACTACTACTACCACTACAATTACCACACGTATACTAAAACATCAACTACCACCATAACTACCACCTAACCACCACCACAAACAAGCCAACTAACTACACTTAACCCACCACAAACAAAACTACATACTTCACAAGACTAATTTATAACCAACAAAAACTAAGATAATCACACACACACACACAGTCTCTTGCAATCTATTTCTCACTCACACACACAAAACATACACAAACCTCAATATATATATACACCTATAACGCTATCCTGATCTTTCTTTTAGTGATTGGATGAGATAATTGAGCTGTAACTACCTAACGACACTTAATAGAAGGGGGAATGGGAGGAGGGAGAATGGGAGGGAGGGTAGAAGGAAGGAGTGTCAGTTAGCAGTAGGCAGTGGAAGAGGAAGGTAGTGGTGGTGGTGGATAGAGTAACCGGTCTCAAATATCTCCTTGTAAGTGTATTTTTGATTGATTTTATGTATTATTATTATCTCTATAGCCTTGTGTTGACGTATTAATGTTGCTCTTTTGTTTGTGTGAATCTACGTTAAGATAGAAATGAAGGAAGGAAGTTTAGTCATATAAATTGGTGTTTTTTTTTTTCACTCGTTACGTATTCTAGTTTATTTTCATCATTTTCACCATAACGTATAAAAGAAATTCAATTAAAATAAGAAATATATATACAATGAGTGAGTGGATTTCATAGACAGTAGAGCAACACTATTCTTTCAACACAATGCCGAACAGGTAATGGTAATGTAATAGAATCAATGAAGTAAATATAAACTTAGGAGATATTTGAGGCCCCGGAAGTGATTTTGTAGATTGTTGAGCTGCTGTTGTAAGGTAATTATTGAACTTTTTTTCTTTTTTGATATACTGAGTTTTTTGTTTATTTTTCGGAGTTGTAAATTGATAAGTTAGGTTTTTTATTATTGTTGTTTTGCGTTTGTAGAGTGTGATTGAGATAGAGAAAGTAGTGTTTTGTGGGTGGGTGTGGAAGATGATTAATTAGTAGTTAGGTAATGGTGGTGATGGTGGTGGTGGTGGTGGTGGTAGTAATGGTGGTGGTGACAACAGATAGACAATGCATAGATACAGTTAAGTTATTTTGACGTCATTTAGGGATTTATTTTCAAGAATTACGTATTAGTTTATAATCCTGAATAATACAAATTTAACGTTGGCCCTTATAAGTTAATGGCTTTTTCCTGATTACTATATATCAAACTTGCTTGCCTTGCTTGCCTAATAACAATAATTAAATAACCATTATTTAACTTTACTGGCTGATGCTGGTCTCGTATGACAAAAATACATAGAGATGACCTACCCTAAATCTACATAATATAACGTTTAAATGTTATTGTTTCCATCTTGAACTATTAGCGAATTAAAACCGATTCAAAGTTATTAAAAGTACTTTTACATTTGTACATCTATACTTACATTTCAATTCCATTTCACTATAGCACAAAAGAATGCACGTCTCTTACTCTTTCTTGACTATTCCATACATTTTGTATGTAAACCTCATACTTTTAGAGTTATTGAAAAAAACATAATTTCAGCCAAGAAGTGTATTTTAGTTAGCTTTTGTTAATCTTTCAACACAACTCATGAAAATTGGTACCAAGGTGTTCTCGGGCATGCTGATCACGAATCTGGAATTAGATTTTTTATTACTATAAAATTTTGGATTTTCCATTTTGTGGCCCGAAAATTCCACCAGAATTTAAGTCGAAGGAGTTTTTTCTCATTTCACTACGTAAATATTAGTCCTACAGGAAAGTTGTATAGAAGTAAAGTTGTGGAGTTTGATAATGTATACCTCATACTGTCATCATATTTCCAATAACTCTAATACTTATGAAGAAAATAAAAATTATGTGAAAGATATTAATGCATAATACTTTACACTCCTACATCTATAATTACTTTCCAATTTCATTTTACTATAGCTCAATAGAACGGGCGTCTCCTGTTCTTTCTTTTATATTCAATACGTTTTTTACGTAAACCCCATACATTTCGAGTTATTTTAAAATATATGATTTATGTCAAAAAATCTAAGGGTGTACCCTACAAAATTTCATGAAAATTTTTACACCTCCGAATCTCATGAAAATTGGTACAATAAGGTTCTCGGTCATGCTGAACACGAATCTGGAATTAGTTTTGTCATTACTATGATATTTTGTATTTTCCATTTTGTGGCCCGTAAATTCCACCAGAATTTAAGTCGAAAACGTTTTTACCAATTTTACTACGTAAATAATAGTCCTACAGGAAAATTGTAGATATATAAAGTTATGGAGTTTAGTAATATCTAGCTCATAGTGTCATCATTTTTCCAATAACTCTAATAATTATGAAAAAAAATTAAATTATGTGAAAGAAATTAATGTATAATACTTTACACTCCTACATCTATAATTACTTTCCAATTCCATTACACTATAGCACAATAGAACGGCCGTTTCCTGTTCTTTCTTTTACATTCTATACGTTTTTTACGTAAACCCCATACATTTCGAGTTTTTTCAAAATATATGTTTTATGTAAAAAATTCTAAGGGTGTACCCTACAAAATTTCATGCAAATTTCCACACCTCCGAATCTCATGAAAATTGGTACAATGAGGTTTTCGGTCATGCTGAACACGAATCTGGAATTATTTTCCTGATTACTATAATATCAAACTGTATTTCACCCTTGCTTGCCTAATAACAATAATGAAATAACCATTATTTAACTGTACTGGCTGATGCTGGTCTCATATCACAAAAATACATGATGAAGGAAGGTTTGAGAGTGAGTGAATGAACTAGAGTGAGGAAGGTCAAACATTAGAGTGAGTGTGTGAGAGAGTGAGGTGATTAAGTCAAGGTTTCAGGTGTGTCTGCCTCCTTCAGGGAATCATCAGGAGAATACACCACCACTGTATTCTTAGTGTGTGGTGAAAGGTGAACACAAGGTACAGTGTGAAGGGTGTGTGAAGCCATCATCTGTACTCACTCATACAAAGATGGGATGCAAAGGAAGACTGGATACAATGTCTCCACTTATCTCCCTGAACCCTAAACACCACGTCTTGTCTGTCTATCTTTTAAAGGAACATTAGAACGATACAAAGATAGATAGGTAGACATTTTGGTGATTCTTATATTTTTTTTCGAGTTTTTCAGCTTAAAATCTTACTTGTTGACGATGCGAAGAACAAGTTTAAATTATACTAGTCATATATTATTATGTGTGTATCTATCTATCTATATACTATACCAAGCATTAGTCGGGTAGATAGATACACTTATTATATACATGACTAGTAACATTTAAACTTTTATTCTTCGCACCGTTAACAAGTAAGATTTTAAGCTGGAAAACTCGAAAAAAAAATATAAGAATTACTAAAATGTCTACCTATCTATCTTTGTATCGTTCTAATGTTCCTTTAAAAGATAGACAAACAAGACGTGGTGTTTAGGGTTCAGGGAGGTTCGTGGAGACATTGTATCCAGTCTTCCTTTGCATCCCTGTCTTTGTATGAGTGAGTACAGATGATGGCTTCACACACCCTTCACACTGTACCTTGTGTTCACCTTTCACCACTCACTAAGAATACAGTGGTGTTGTATGTTCCCTTATAAATTCCCTGAAGGAGGCAGATACACCTGAAACCTTGACTTAATCGCCTCACTCTCGTACACTCACTCTAATGTTTGACCTTCCTCACTCTAGTTCATTCATTCACTCTCCCATCTTCCTTCCTCATCTCAGATATATATGTAGACTAATTTGTAAGAATGTTGACTAATAGTAATCAAACATAACATTATCATAAAGTTTAATCAGTTAATTACTACACTCTTAATAAATGTAATAGTACATACATACACATTCCTGTAATGCTTGAAGTTGATAATACAATTGGTATGTCATTGAATTAAGAACACACACACACCTACTCTAACCTAATACTGTATCTGCATTACTAACAGTTGTATCACTAATAAGTACATTAATCACTAATCCTATTCAGTCTTACGTGAATAAGTACAATTATGATAGAAGGGAAGGCACAATAAATGGCAGGCTTATCTTTCTTGGTAACAATAGCAACACCTTATCTACCTCTAATTATTTTTCTTCTTCCTCCCAGGTGCAACATAACTCTATACAAAGGTTAGGTTATCCACCCTTGTATGGAGGTGTTGTTCCACTCACACGGTGGAGTCTAAAGCGGATTGTGATAAGATGAGATATGAAAGAGTTGAATAAGGTCGAGTGAGAGAATGTTAGTTTAAAGTTTTTAGTCGTGATAGGAAAGGAATTAAGAGTTAAGGATAAGAGAGGAGAGGGAACTAATGTGAGGAGCAAAGGGAGGGAATTTCTTGTTCATGCACCTTCCTACCACCTCCCTTTTATTATTATTGATCATTACCACACACATTATAATTGCCTCCCTTAAACTCTGCATTGAAAAAAGGGAGGCAATTATAATGTATATGATAATGATTAATGATGATAAAAGGGAAATGGTAGGAAGGTGCATGAACAAAAAATCAAAATAGAGTAAGTGATGAAGAACGACAGGAAGAATGGATGATACAGTACAGTATTACGACTGAAATTAATAAATGTCACAATCACACTCGACTCAACACCAATACAATATTAACCTCAACACCATTAACCATCATAGCTTCTTCTACATATACTAACATTGCATTGTCTTTTACAGGTGATGAGAAGAGCAAGAGGAGAACTACCACCACCACTAGTACAACCCCGCCTCACCTCACACCGGGAGAGACTTGGGTTCCGTTACACACTCCTAACACTGACTGGCCACTGGAATGAGTATCAAGACTCACACATTGTTTAATTATATAGTACTGTATGTGCACATTCTATTACTTGTATATATTTATGTACCTCTTGTGTTTATAGTTTTGTAAATATAACTTATATTAAATATCTCTAAAACTTTCATTCATTACTTCCTATTCTACAGCAATACTGGTTCTAATACATCCCTGACCACACACACACACACTCTTACTTACTCTATATATATTCATGCAAGTGTTTTGATGTAGCAGTCACCACAGTAAGCAAAATAATGAATCTTATCAAACATACAACACGCCAGTGACGGCTACATAAAACACTCAACATAAACTATATAGACCATGACCTCTGTGGCTCGTGTTGCGTTGATCGAGGTCAAGCAATCTCATCCAGAGCATCATAACTCACAGCTCCTCTCCTTGGCTTGCGATAACCTTCATTGCTGTTCTTGGCATGGACGGATGGACTCACTCTTAGGGACGGTGCTGCTGGAAGGGTGCCGACGGATGGACTCACTCGTGCTGATGGTGCTGCTGAAGGTGCACGTGTCGCCTCCTTCTCATTGGACAGCACACCACCACAGTCCTCCACCCTCACGCCTTTGAGACTCGGCAGCTTGGTGAGGAGACTGGTGTGTGCTGGTAGGAGTGACCCGACCACCTCACACACAGATTGAGGCTTGGTGATCAGTGTGTTCCCTTCAGTCACCAGCCAGTACTCTGCGGCTCTTTCACTCTGACGGCCCTTCACGCAGATCACGTCCCCTGCTGGAAAACACAATCACATTAGTAATCTTGTAATAAATTGTTATACACCCGACATATCCTCATTAAAAAGTGGTGGGAGACTTAAATATAAAAAAAAAATATATAAAAAAGGTGTTTCTCAGACCTATCGCTCCGTCCCGTTTAGTCAATATACAAGTACCAATTTAACTACATTTTTTTTTTTTATATATATACTTACCAGCAAAGGTGATTGGCGCTGAAGCATTACTGGAGGTGGTGTGAGTGTCTGTCTTGCTCTTGGTCTCCTCTGCCACACCACTCTTCATCTTGTCTTCCACTCCTTCCCCTTCCCCCTGGATGTGTGTGCCCAGCAAGATCACCCTCGCTCCTGCCACCTCCTGCTGTAGTAGTAGGAATGAATAAAATTAGTATGATAGTATAAGGAACGTTTGTGTAAATAAATGAAACTGGAAACTATAAATGACGCGAAAACATCACAGCGAACAAAAAAAACCAGTTAGTATGATAATAGAAGGATTGTGTGTTTGTGTAAATAAATAAAACTGGTAATGAACGAAAACAATGCAGCAAACTCACCACATCCCAAACAAGAGGTCCGAGGAGAGAGTTGTTGCCATCACCACTTTTATCCCCCATCACAAGGTGGAGGAAACGACTGTAGGAAGTCAGGGTGGAGTTGTGGGAGTCAGGTCGGTAGAGTTTGAAGTAGACACATTCCTTCCCTGTCCCGCCCTGACCTGACCCTCCCCAAGCCAGCTCCAGGAACACTTGGGTCACCTCCTGCATCTGTGCCTGGAGTACCTCCCACTGAAAGGATAAGGTGTGGAATTATTAAAGGTTTAGGTGAAGTAAGGTTAATGCTCGCTCTCTCTCTCTCTCTCTCTCTCTCTCTAGTCTGACATGAGAGAGAGAGAGACGATATTTCTATGTACTATACCTATATATAAACATGAATGTTGTATGTTCCTTAATTAAGAAAGAAGTAAGAGCTCAATCCAAAGCAAATTTCTTTCCTGTATTACACAATAAAGACAAGATAAAGTATACATTATTATTATCATTATCATTATTATTAGTTTATTTACCTTGAGTGCGTTGCGTCTAGCTGGGTCTGAGGTTGGTCTGCGAGGGTTTGAGGGCGAGAGTCGACGAAGGCAGTGGAGGTGCAGCTTGTCTTGGTGCCACGTAATGCTCCCCATCAGCCCACCTCCACCCACCACCTCGATGTAACACCCACCACCTCCACACAACACCACCTGCAAAGACGAGTAGAGTAAGACACACACACACACACACACACACACACACACACACACACACACACACACACACACACACACACACACACACACACACACACACACACAAGTAGAGTAAGACACACTAACTCACTCACTCAAAAAAAAAAATGTACATCAACTGAAGGAAAAACTGGAAAAATTTAGGTAACTAGTTAACAAAAATTATATGTTTTAAAATTAATTAAAGTAGAGACAAAAGATCTGAGTAAAAATAGCTCTAAGAAAAATTTAATAGAAGACATCTTAAGCTATCTCACATCATGTATACTATAACTACATAAACACACACACACACACGTACATACCTGTTTAAATAGTGCCACAGCCTTCATATTGAGTACAGCAGTGTGGATCAAGGCAGAGGAAAGGAATATCTGCCTTTCCTCTTTGCCTAAGTTATCAGTCTCCTTCAAAACCTTCGCTACGGGGCCGTCACGGAAGTCCTCAATGCATTTCAAGTGTTGCTGGAAATATGGAAACACTCGCTATAGATTCAGTGATAATGGTGATGGTATATTTACTCTCTTATTCACTCATATACTCACATGTAATTTTTCGTGCCACTGTTTCTCTCTCTCTCTCTCTCTCTCTCTCTCTCTCTCTCTCTCTCCTCTCTCTCTCTCTCTCTCTCTCTCTCTCTCTCTCTCTCTCTCTCTCTCTCTCTCTCTCTCTCTCTCTCGTAATACCTACCATTAACGCCTTCATCTCGGTCACCTTCCCAATAGCCGAGCCCGATTGAGGTGTTTTCTGAATCAACTTTTCGATCTCCTGACGCAGCTGTTGCATTCCTTCATCCCCTTCCTCGCCCTCTTGCACCAGACAGGCTAGCATTGACATTACAATCTTCATCTTCCCTACCACTGCT
The DNA here is from genome assembly GCA_029783475.1 of Metacarcinus magister. Taxonomy (NCBI): domain Eukaryota; kingdom Metazoa; phylum Arthropoda; class Malacostraca; order Decapoda; family Cancridae; genus Metacarcinus; species Metacarcinus magister. The sequence goes on from JAPQNM010000015.1 coordinate 3,892,340, forward strand.
GTAGCCTCTGTCTGTAGTCTCTTCCTGCCCTTAATGAAGCTTGAGGATTTGGCGAAGCTTGTGTGTTTCTCTTCTACGGTGTCTGGAAAGGAAGGGAAGATGTTATACTATACATATATAAGACCTATACGTGTTGATATGGAATAATTTTAAGCACACATATGCATAAAGATTTGTTCTAATTGTATATTGTTCCACTGGTTTATTTATCATCTTGTCTTTACTTGAAACAAACTAACTCTAATAAGTTTAAAAATCAACCCCACCCAAACACACACACAAATACTCACCCATAGTCTGCGTCACCTTACACACAAGCTGCTCCAATTCACTTCTCCTCGTCTGAATCGCTGAATCAATCCTAACAGCCACATGTTTCCTTCCTCCACTATTACCATTGTGTTTCTCGTACACACACTCTCCACACGCAGCCACTCCACACGGGCCACACCAGTAGGTTAAACGCACTCCTTCATGCTCAACACACTCGCTCTCTTTACTGATGTGTGTGCTCCGGTCTCTGTCTCTCTCTTGGTGATCTTCTCTGTTTAAAGGTCGGTGTCTGTCGCCCTTCTTGCCGCCCCGTCCATCATCCTGGGAATTATTATTATTATTACTACTACTTCTACTACTACTATTACTATTACTACTACTACTACTACTACTACTACGGTGTTGGATGAAATTTATATAAAAGTACACTCAAAAAGAAAAGAAAAGTCGAATGCAAATCAAAATTCTATAACACATTCTTAAAACTCCAAATCTGATAGAATATAAATACCAAAATACAGCTTGTAGATCATACGAATGCAAGGTAGTTACTAAAAGGTTTGGAATGCAATGAATATACTATAATGTGTAGATATATATCAACATATTACCTTATTCATTTGCTTTCTCCTTTTTACGGTAATCTTGCATGCGAGAGAAAAGGACAAGTTAAGGTTTGTATGATGAAAAAAAATGATAAATAAATAATACTAGTAATAATAATGACTAGCGTGTCAAGGTTACCACAAAACTGATATGCAAATTCTACCTTCTTTTACAAGCCTCTTTCCTCTCCAAACTTACCCTAACTTATTTTACAAGCCTCTTAACCTCCCTTCTTTTACAAACTTATTTCCCTTCCAAACTTCCCCTCCCTTATTTTACAAGCCCTTCCCCCTCCTCCACCCCACCCTCCCTTCAACCCTTTATACTTACATTCATGGACTCAATAAAATTTAGAAGAGCATAATTCGGGCGTAGGTCTGACAGACTGACTTTGGGCGGCTGTTTGACCCTGTAGAGAGAGAGAGAGAGATTAATCAGGTTTCTATATTATCAACGTATCATATAATTATTGTAAACAGGTGGTTATACACTTTTTTTCTTTTTTTCTATTATCATGCAATCAATTCTTATCATGGTGCCACACACACACACACACACACACACACACACACACACACACACACACACACACACACACACACACACACACACACACACAAACACGGAAAAAAAAATCTTATCGTAGTGCAACACACACACACACACACACACACACACACGCGCGCGCACACACAAAGCTGATTATTATAAGTTCTACGAATAAAAACAAATTAATAGATAAATAAAATGAATATAAACAAAAGAAAATTACTTATGTGGTGAATACAAGGTTATAAAAAAAACTTATAGCTAATACATAAAAAAAAAAAAAAAATCGCCAGACATATTTTGCACAAACTATAAATAATAATACATAAAATAACCAGTAAGTATGTGCCTTCACAAAGAAATACTACCTGTATATACATTCCTGCTACTAACGTCAACACTGATTAATGTATTATGTAGTCATGTACAGCCTCGCATACCAACACATACTGCGTCACACCACTAGTAAGCACATCACGGAATAATGAATGGATGTAAGGTTTGTCGATCCATCACCTTAATAAATTGATAAAAAAACAAAAAATCTCTCCCACACTTACCCGCAGAAAGGACACTTGAAGCCGTTGTGCTGCGTGAACAAACGGAGACAAGACCTGCACAGAGTATGTCCACACGAAGGAAGGAGGAGAGGATCTTTCCCTTCCTTCTCAAACGATCCCTGACACTTTCCGCAATTCATCTTCTCTTTATCTCTATTTCTCACTCTCTCGTAGAATAAGCTTGGATGTGTTGTCTCTTCAAAGTTCAAACCCAGACTGACTGACTGAGTGGCTGACCGTCTGACTAATATACGCACACACTGCTACACACACACACTTGTTTTGTACTTGTTCGTTTCCTGTCAGTTGCTCAGTTGCCATGGAGTGTGTGTATGTGTGTGTGTGTGTGTGTGTGTGTGTTGAAATAATGATTGGGCTCTCCCACTCTCTCTCTCTCTCTCTCTCTGTTACTATCAATAGGTTATTCCCTTCGTTTTATATATGAGGAATGTATGTTGATAATATAATTTGTAAGTTAAATGAAAATAAAAGCAAATGTTGAAAAGACGAATAGATTAAGAACATTTTATATATATAATGATGAGTAAATAAATGCATCCATAATATAAAAAATAATAATAATAATAATAAATCAATAAATAATAATAATAAGGAAGTAGGTTAGTTTAAAAGTGATTAATGCCATAACTATCATCATAATTACCATCACAAACAAACAACAAACAAACAAAACTAAAAGTAAACACGTACAAATCCCGTCCTTGACAAGTAGTATGTACACACACACACACACACACACACACACACACACAGCGTCATAGTGTAAAGTTTCAAGGACTTTCTATCCTTGCTTCCCTTCCCCCCAATCTTCCCTCCACATCCTCTCTCCCCTTCATACACGATCTGACTCAACTCTGTCCCTCCCTCCCTCCCTCACTCTTTCTCTCACACTGGTTTTCCCCTCCCTGCCTCCTCCTCCTCCTCCTCCCACACATCAGCTGCAGAAGCGGGTTTTCTATCAACTTGTACATTTCGCAGTACACTCAGTCATACAGGAATTCCGAGTAATTTTATCCCTTCACCCTCCTCCTCCTTGTTGCTTTGTCATATTCCTCCCTCCTCCTCCTTGTTGCTTTGTTATATTTCTCCCTCCTCCTTCTGTGTAGTAAATATATCTACTCTTCATTCCTTATTTCCTCCTCCTTCTCTTCCTTATGTAATGAAATCTATTCTATGTAATTTACCTTTCACTCTTCATTCCTTGTTTCCTCCTCCCATAGTTACCTCATTGCACTCCCTCCTCCTCCTATAGTTACCTCATTGCACTCCTCCTCCTAGTTACCTCGTTCTACTCCCTCCTAGTTTCCTCCTCCTCCTCCTCCTCAATCATGTGCCTCTTCTTAATCTTGTCTTTCAATCATGGGTTTGTCGAACAGGAAGAAAGAAAAAAAAGATAGAAAAGAAAGAAAGAAAATAAAGAAAGAAAGAGAAAGAAAAAGGAAGGAAGGAAGGGTGTGTAGAGAGAGAGAGAGAGAGAGAGAGAGAGAGAGAGAGAGAGAGAGAGAGAGAGAGAGAGAGAGAGAGAGAGAGAGAGAGAGAGAGAGACAGGGTGTTTGAAGATAATGTAGATCCGTGACAAGATTGTGTTCGTGCGTGTGTGGTATTTTTCTACTTATATAAAAAAGATAAAAATATTTGTATCTTTGTTTGGTTATCAATATAAGTTACGGATCTCTCTCTCTCTCTCTCTCTCTCTCTCTCTCTCTCTCTCTCTCTCTCTCTCTCTCTCTCTCAATGGGGTAAGACTCATTATGTCTAAGTTTCAAGTTTAATAAGTAAATAATAATAATAATGATAATAATAACAAAATATTTCCTTATTCTGGACAAACTAACTAATAATAATGATAATAATCGTAATAACAAAAATAACAATAATAACAAAGATATATATCCCAAATAAAAAATAATATGAATGCATGTACGTAAATGTCACGCAAGTTTATGTACGTAAAAAAAAACCAAATACAAATAAAAAATAAATGAATAAATAAAACTTCCATGCGCGGAAAAACTAAAGCGACGCGTCATGCACATGTACACACACGCACACGGAACTGATACCAAGAAAATAACAAGAAAAAACATTATTAAACACGTCATACAAATCTCTTTCTCTCACACACACACACACACACACACACACACACACACACACACACACACACACACTCTCTCACTTACAGGCAGCAGAGGGCGAGGGCGCGAGGCAGGCATCAGACAGCATTGGTCGGTTAGTCACACAGAACAGAAGCTTGTGCAATAAACAGTGAGGGACTGAACGTAACAGCCCCCACGCCCTTCCACGGTGACAGTAGGGGGACTGGGGGCGTCTTTCTGCCTGTAGGGGACCCTTGCAGATGGTCCTGGGAGGCGTGGGTGGCGTGGTGGGCGTGGGGTGACCAGAAAGAGTCCATAGAGAGAAGGGCGTGAAGAGGGGAGGTGTTCCGTAAGGTTTTCATTTCTTGTTGTATAAAGGATTTGAAGGAGGTTTCTGTAGGAGTGCTTGCAGGGGTGTGGAAGCTGGCAGGGGTCTTAGTAGGGGTGTGGAAGGCGGCAGGGGTCTTAGAAGGGGTGTGGAAGAGGGCTGAGGTGTTTGCAGGAGTGTTGACAAGGGTATGGAAGGAGTGAGAAGTGCGCACAGGGGTGTATGAACTCTCTGGGGTGTTAGCAGGGGGGTGAGAGGGGTGTCCAGTGGTGTAGGATGTCTTTGGGGATGTCCATAGCTGCCCCCACATAGGATCCTTGCTACCAATCCTTCCTAATCCTCCTATTCCTTCTTCAAGCACTTTATACACTCTCTTTCCGCTCTTCACTACCTTCCTACATCTAATCCTACTGTACCAATCCACGTTAGGCTTACAACACCCACGCCCACGCCCACACCCACCACGCCAGTTTCCCAAGGGATCCACGGGCGCCTTCCCATCCCTGTCATGCCCCTGGGAGAGCTTTGAACGGACGGAGATGCAAAACACTCCACCTTTACGGATTATGGACGAGCACTGAGGGTGAGGGAATGGCTGCCGCCCGACCGCTGCCTCCTCCTAGCGGTAGAAAAGGGAATTTATTAAAGATTCAAGTATGTGGTTTATATGTAGTTAGTTAGGTTGTTAGGTTGTTATTGATGGTTAAGAGTGTGTGTATGTAGTATAATAGGTTTGATATAGAGTAATAGGAAAGGAAATGAGGGCAGGAGGAGGGAAGGAAGGAAGGAAGGGAGAGAGAGAGAGAAGAGAGCAGTGAGAAACGAGTGAAATAATTAGTTCACTAACCAACACTGCTTCGACACATTGGAACGCAACACTTATTAATCACAAACACATGAATTAAAGTAAGAAAAAATATACCAACACCGATGAAAACAGATAAAATAGAGTAAATAAGGAAAATAAGATAATATAACCAATAAAAGAACACCAGAATACCAACATACTTGATTTTCCTGTATTGGGAGAGGGTGGAGGGGGTTGGGGTTGGGGTTGGGGGTGATGGAGTAGAGAGGATAGCGTCGAGGGGGTGAGGGGTGGGCACGGGAGCAGGCAACCCCCAGCTGATGTTCAATGTGGTTCAAGAATTTGTCTCGCTTCCATCCATGTGTTTTGTAGAGTTTGTCAAGCTGCCTCCACATACTTCCACCTACAATGATGATGATGATGATGATGATGGATACGAATATGATGATGATGATGGTGGTGGTGGCTATAATTGTGTTGTTGATTCCAATAACTATAATGATTAGTATTTGAAATAGTTTACTTACTCTTACTACTACTACTACTACTATAATAACTGTTCTTCTCACACTTATACTACTACTTCCATTATTGTCATCCTCCTCTTCCTACTACTACTACTACTACTATTAATACTAGCACACACTTGGGTCCTGGTACTCTGCAAGCTGCCTCACACCTGCCTTCAGCCATTGCAGATAAATAGTGGCATTATTCAACGTTCTGAAACAATAACAACAACAATAATAATAATAGATAATAACAATAACAATAATAAAGTATCATTTTATAGGTTAAGGTTTGGTTGAATTAGGTTATATTAAATTAGAAGCTATCAAATGTTTTCTATGACCAAAAATCGGGGAGGTTTGGCTAGGTGCAGACGCTATTTCCTTTCGTAGCCACACGCCTTTCTTGTGAAGATGTAAATTTTGACCAATAATAATAACACTACTACTACTACTACTATTACTACCTGGCTGTGGTTGGTTTAGGCGCCAGGTAAGATTGTTGCCAAGTAAGTCCTTTGAGCAAGTTTTTGTTATTGTATGGAGTTGGCGGGAGGCGAGACGTGCGCCATCTGTTGGGCGGCGGAGGAACTAGACTCAGGTGAGGGAGGAGGTTTTGGGGTGTAGGGGTGAGGGAAGGTTGTGTAGGGGTGAGGGAAGGTGTGTATGGGTGAGGAAGTGGTGATGAGAAGGGGTGTAGGGGTGAGGGTAGTGTTGGTGATGGATGGGGTGTGTGGTGAGGGAAGGGTGAGAGAGAGAGAGAGAGAGAGAGAGAGAGAGAGAGAGAGAGAGAGAGAGAGAGAGAGAGAGAGAGAGAGAGAGAGAGAGAATAGTACAACAAACGAGTATAAATTTAAATAATCAATCAAATAACAAACTTAAAACCGAAAAAACAAAAAAAATCGTTTAAAATGTTTTCTTTCAAACTACTATTTTCTCCTTATATCCTTCCCTCCCCTCATCTAAGGTTATTTCCCCTCGTTAAATGTATACAAATAAATAAATAATGGACTCACGACAGGTTCAGGGGACTCGTCATGGTGAAAAAAGAATTAAACTAACACACAACACAAAAAAACACGCTCCGCCTATGTTAAATTTTGAAAATGTTAGCCACCTTGATTTTGTCATGTGCGTTCTAGCGAGTTATAATTTTTTTTTCTTCTTATCTAACTTATTTATTTATTACTTACTTCATTCTGAGTTTTAAAATATTAATAATAACAAGAGTCAACCAAATAATAATAAATAATAACAATAACAACAATAATAATAGGGTGGATATAAATGAATAAAAATACAATGGAATATATTTTTTTAGTCTTTTAAGTTCGTCTGAGTTTTTTTTTTAAATGTACAACTTATGCCATAAATTATACAAGAAATGTACAACCAACCGGTACAAAATATATTAAATTTACACTAAATTCATGCAACGAGAACAACAATACTTCACATTAGCACCGCGGGGGGGGAGGGGGGAGAGAGAGAGAGAGAGAGAGAGAGAGAGAGAGAGAGAGAGAGAGAGAGAGAGAGAGAGAGAGAGAGAGAGAGAGAGAGAGAGAGAGAGAGGTATTAAAAGGGATTACGGTCATATCATACATTTTTATACATTTTTTTGGTAATGTAATACTTTTATAATCATATATTTATACAATCCCAGTTTTTTTTTGGCAATTGTTGAATAAATAAAAAAAGAAAAGAAAAAAAAAATACAATATGAAATTATTCCCTCCAGTACATACAAACAAACATACATACATACACATAATAATAATAATAATAATAATAATACAAATTCTCTCTCTCTAATTCTTTTCAGATCACATTAAGGAGAATTCAACCCTAAGATAAGGCACTTGAAGGGAGTTAGAGGAGGAGGAGGAGGAGGAGGAGGAGGAGGAGGAGGAGGAGGAGGAGGAGGAGGAGGAGGAGGAGGAGGAGGAGGAGGGAGGAGGAGGAGGAGGAAGAAGAGGAGGAGGATACAGTATACATCAATCTCTTTATACATCTGTTGTATACAAATAACATTATTATTATAAGGTAACTGAGGGAATTATTCATTATTTATACATTTCATACGTACTGTAACTATTATTATTTATTTATTTTCGTTATGTGTGTGGGAACGAGATTATTATTATTATTATTATTATTATTATTGTTGGAACACTGATATTTATTTTGTTCATTTACATATATTAATTGAAGGTTTGGGGAAGTAAAATAAAAATAAAGTTTGATAAATAAACATAATAATAAAAACTGTTGGTGGTTTGGGGGTCTATCAAAATTATTTATCGTTAATATATTATATCATTTATGTATGTATACTAGTAAGTTAAGTTATGTAACGTTTTGTTATATGTAAATCTCTCTCTCTCTCTCTCTCTCTCAGCACCATTATTTTTCATTATTATCTTATCCTTTATATATATATTTTTCACTCTCTTATGGAAGAAAATGAGGTACAGTCTCTCTCTCTCTCTCTCAACCATCACATAATTTCCTCATAAAACAATAAAGATTCTCTCTATATAAAGACTTTTCAACATCATTATTTATCATTATAGAATAAGATACATAAATATTCACTGTTATTATTTTCTTATTATTTTTTTCTATTATGTTTCCAAAATTATAGTATATCAACATTTTTTTTTCTAAAGTTTGGGTTCATTTATTTCTTAATATATTTACTTTTATATTGCAGTGAAGAAAAATTGTAATAATGAAAGAAACAAGGAGAGAGAGAGAGAGAGAGAGAGAGAGAGAGAGAGAGAGAGAGAGAGAGAGAGAGAGAGAGAGAGAGAGAGAGAAAAAAAAACCAACATATATATAACGTGGATGAGATTCAGATTAAATTAAGTCAGAAAAAAAGATTAAATAAATGAATAAAATAAATGAATATAAATGAACTAAAGGACTAGAAGGAGGTGTAGTAGTATGTATATGAGGTGACTATTTGTCTCTTTGGTTCCTGTCAAAATTATGTCTTGTACTCATTTTTTTTTTTTTATATAGTATATATATTATTTTCATCATTTTTTATATTTTTTATCAGTTTCATAATAACCTTTCATTCCTTTCCCTCACCTCTCCTTTCTTTCCCCTTCCCTTCCCTTCCTTTTTATTCCTTTCCTTTCCTCCCCTCTCTCTTTCTTTCCTTTAATTTCTCTTCCTCTCCATTCCCTACTTTATCACCATTCTCCCTTCCCTTCCTGTTCCCCTTCTTTAGCTAGTTAGTCTATGCATCCTGATTAAACACCATTAAATAATCCCCCCAAACTAAGCATCAATACACCATATACTCCTGCTAGGGTTATGGAGAGTGTGCTTCCCCTCTCACCCAGTAGCTGCCGTGAACCCAGGATCGAACCTATAATATTTAGGTTACAAGAAGAACATTGTACCACAGAGCCACCCAGACCCTTTTTTTATACATCCTGAGACCCCTTCTATTTCTCTCTCTCTCTCTCTCTCTCTCTCTCTAAATCAATCTCTTTCATAAAATTTCTCTTACCTTTCATTTCTTCACAAACACACACACACACACACACACACACTTTTCTTGAACTCCACACCTGCTTCCCTTAATTAGCCTCCCACACACCTGTAATACTAAGGCACAGGTGTGTTCTCAGACCCACCCACACAGGTACAGTACATGTATTGCAACATTTGTTTAATGAATTGAAATTGCAAACCTAATCTTCCATTTTTTTTTCCCATCTTTTCATTTCTCTCTTTTAAGTTCAAATATTTGCCTTAAAAAGTTCAGTTCAATGGTAATAATAATGATAATAATAATAATAATAACAATAACAATAATAATAATAATAAGATCGTTTCTTTCCCTTATTTACATTCTTTGGTGTTTTTCAATTTCTTATTCTATGACTCTCCTCTTCCTCCTACTTCTCCATCATCATCATTATTATTTTCATTATCTTCATCGACAACTAACAAGAAATTTACGACTAGCTTTCCACCTTTGGTCACACACACACACACACACTTGCTTGAGAAGTTAGAATATGTGTCTTTATGTATTAACTATTAACCTGATCCATTAATAAACTAATTGATGTACGTTTATTTACTCTACCTCGCTGATCCTTCCGTAAGAAATTAATTGATAAATGAAGAAATACTTGCATCAGAAATTCTCTTGAAAGTTGAAAATATGGAATACATTAGTTCGGAGATTATTGTTAAAATGATTAAATAGAATTAAAATTGACTGAAAATCTCTCGGAGGAATCTTAGAAAAATTTGGTAAGTAACCTTTCATTTTACACGAGTTTAAAATGCATGTTTTTGGTTTAATACAATGTGAAAAGGCAGTGTTTTTGCTTAAATTATAAGGGTTTTTTTTTTAGAATAATGCGACGCAATAAATATTAATATAAAGTGTTTCCTGTTTATTATTGTTAAGCGCATCGCCATGTCTGATTTAACAAAGTAATATCTATCAAAACTCATGATGCCTCATGAACGAAGGAATAGATTCTACATGTATTTACACTATATGGGAAAATTATGCTTATATTACACAAAATTTAATATATGCAAATGCTCCGAAACACACTATGTACTCGCGTAAATTGAAAGGTTAATCAATGTATGTGTCGAGTAAATTTACTTAAATATGAACCCAAATAATTTCAAATGCATGTATATTTTTGTCATTCTCTTTTAAAATTAGGAAATCCACCAGACATATGCAAAAAACTTTAAACATGTTGAATATTGTCCATAATTCTCTTGCAAACGAGGAAATATGTCAATATACACGACTGGAATTTACACATACACTCAATTTTGTCGGAAACGAAGAAATGTCGGATATGAACCAAGAATTCTAAACACAAGCTCAATTTAGTCGTTAATTCTTTCGGAAACTTGGAAATATGTCGAAAAAACTCATTATTTAAGTGTTTCAAGACATTACAATTACACTTCACCTTCTCAAGCATTTGTTCGCACCCAATTACCCCATTAAAAAAACAATAAATAAATAAATAATAATAAATTGATTAAAAAAGTATATTTTGCGCATAATTTGACTAGTATCAGAGGAGTAGATTTATATTACGAGATGATATACATTCATTATATTTCTAAAGAGATTCTGACCTTTAAGAACTCTCTCTCTTTCTCTCTCATATCTTTCTATATCTCTGTATGATATATTTTTTTAACATAACAATTTCCACAGCATTCCATTTTCTATAAACTTTTTTCTAAACCTAACCTTTCCTTATATTCCCTCCCCCCCACATATCTCTATCTCTTCACACACACACACACACACACCCACCCACTTGTTACTCCTCTTCCTCTTCCACCCACACACTCCCTCCCTCCCTCCCTTGCAAACAGTATCCTAACACTACATTGTATACGTAATAAAAACTGTGACGAGATGGAGTTATTTATAATACCCTTAATAAAAAATAAAATAAATAATAAAAAAATAAATGAAGTGTGGTCACCTTTCAATGTTTCTATAATGTTGCTATAAATGTTGCAATGTTTCTGCGATAAGGTAGTTATGATATGGGTGGTTAAGGCTTGTTAAAAGGGATGTATGTGAACTACCTATGTCCACTCAGCCACTGTGAGTTGACCCCGTGACCTGCTATAGTTAAGGTCAGGTCAAGCAAGGTCAGGTGGGGTCTGCCTCTATCCAGTACTCTATAGTTTAGGTTTGTCCACTCAGCCAGCCACTGTGAGTTGACGCCGTGACCTGTTATAGTTAAGGTCAGGTTAGGTCAGGTCAGGTGGGGTCAGGTAGGGTTGGTGTGTGTGTAGGGGGGAAGGGAGGGGAAGGGATGGGGTACTGTCTTCTCTGTGGTGGTGGTGGTACGTACGCAAACAAACACACACACACACACACACTGTCCCATAGCACCATAACATACCCTGTGCTTAGGACGCTCACACACACACACATACACACACACACACACACACCATACCGTTCCTCGTCACCACACACCTGCACGTCCAAACACCTTAATTAACACACCTTCATTGCACCAAACACGTCCTCGTCCGTGCTTTTCTTCGTCCTCTGAGCGTCACGTCAACACTACTAACACTACGCCTCCGCCTGTCCCCCAGCCTGCCCTGCAACGCCATCTAGGTCCTGGCCAGGCTCGGCGCCACACACGCCTTGAGACACACGCCCCGCCACGCCACGCCACGCCTTCCTGCTTGGTGCGTGGCGTGCTCAGCAAAGGGTAGGGCCACCTGGAGGCTGTGGGCGTGGCTCAGTGTCTCCTGCAGGCCGCAGGCGTAGGCGTGGGCTGCCTTGGGAGTGTGGGGTTGGGTGTGGGTCCGCTGCAGGCTGTATGCAGCTGTCACTGTCCCCGTGTCACGTCACCTCAGGCGGAGATGCACTGGTGCTGCTGCTGTTACTACTGCTGCTGCTGCTGCTGGTGCTACTAGTGGTGCTGCTGGTGGTGGTGCCATCTGCCGGAGGAAGGAAGGGTCAGACAAGCACGTAATGAGTATCTCAAGATCAGGCAGGGGCAGGGGCAGGGGCAGGGTTGGAGTGATGGTGAGTGTTCTGCTGCATGGGAGGGGGGAGGGTGGAGGGTACACACAAGGTCACAGTGCCTGCCGCCTTACCTGAGTGGAGGGAGAGCCTGTGTGTTGCCTGGTGGAGGGGGGGCGGCAGGTGTGGCCGTCTGAGGGGAGCCGCGTCAGGCCCGAGGGTGTAGTCACCGCTGAGTCTGGAGGCGCCGCTAGGCACGCTGGCGGCGGAGGGGCTGGGGGCGGCGAGGTGTGAGGCGTGGGCGGTGGGCGCGGCGATGGCCACGTCAGGCAGGGTGTGGATGTGGTGAGCAAGTGGTTGGTGGGTGGGGGGAGGTGGGGCCAGGCCAGGGCCAACCCAGGGGGGGCGCCGCGCCACACGCCGGGCCCGCGCCTCCTCCTCGGGGGGTGACTCCTGGTGTGCGTGCCTGCGGGGCCGCGCGGTGTGTTCGTGCAGGGACTCGAGTGAGCGTCGCGGTGAGGAGGGCGGCAGCACCTCGCACGACAGGTTGTCCAGCGAGGAGGACGCATCACTGGCCTCACTACCGCCGCGACGCTCCTCCTGCAGGGCCGCCAAGGCTGCCAGGAAGGGCGCCAGCTGCTCCCGGCTCAGGGGGGCGGCGGGGAGGGGGCCGCGACCCCCGCCACCACCACCACCACCCTGGAATGTGACGGGACGCGCACCTGCGGCGCCGTGATGCTGGACCTCCACACTCTGGAGAAAGGGCGGGGCGTGAGGCGGGGCGGGGCACGCACACACGCACACACACACACACACACACACACACACACACACACACACACACACATACACACACATACACACATACACACACACACGAGGCGGCGAGTCAAAGAGGAAACAGGATCTTATCGCGGCCAAATAAATAGAGACTTAAGCCGTGAAGAGGATAATGGGCTGGGGTGAGGGGCGGGGCGGGGCGGGGCGGGCACACCATAGTGGGGAGGGGGAGGGGGGGCGTGGGCGTCCACTGTGGCCTAATATAAGACAATTAGTTGTAGGGGAGGAGAAGGAAGAAGAGAAGGCGAGAAACACAAAGGAGAGAAAGGAGAGAGAGAAAGAGAGGAAACACACACCTAAACACACACACACACACACACACACACACACATACATACAAACACCGAAGGTCATTATAATTTTATGCTCCAGCAGTAGCCAGCGGTAGCGGCGATGGTATGGTGGTGGTGGTGGAGGAGGAGGAGGTGAGATAAAAAGGGGGTAGAGGGGAGGGGTTCCTACTACCCATGAATCACTGCTCCACAACATAGGGTGAGGGGTGAGGTGGGGGGTGAAGGTAGCTGTTTGAAGTGTGAGGAGGAGGAGGGGGAGGAGGAGCAGGAGGAGGAGGGTGAGATATATTTGTGTTTCACTAATACTGCCAAGGCTCCAGTATTCTCTCTCTCTCTCTCTCTCTCTCTCTCTCTCTCTCTCTCTCTATTATCAAGGGGACGCCATCTTGGAGGCAGGACCACACACCTTGCTCACCCATTAAACTAGATTGCCATTAGCTCTTTCTAGACTATCACTAACATCACACACTCTTTTTCTCTCTCTCTCTCTCTCTCAAACCTAATTCTATGCTTATTAAATAGACCTGTAAGAAATAATACTATAATTATAATAAGTAAAATGTGTAAGTTTATGTATAATTATCATTGTTTATGTTATGGTGTAAGTTAATGCATTCGTAATCTGACGTTACTATTATTTGGTCATGCAGTGTTCAAATTTTTTTTCTTCTTAACGGTGAATGGTGTTTAAATATTATTATTATTATTATTATTATTAGTTTTAAATAATGTTTTCTTCTTTATTTTACTTTCTATATATTTTTACTCTTCGTTTTATAGTTTTCCTTCTTTTAAGAGGATTAAATACCACTTCAAGTTTGGTTTTTTACTGGTTTAAAAGGGCATTGAAAAGAACAAAAGTTTCCTCTCTCTCTCCCTCTCTCTCTCAACCTGTTCTTTCTTCTTTTTTCCTCTTCCTTCAATCTTTCTTCCCTCCCTTCACTCTTCTTTCTCTCACTTCCTCCTCAATCCTTCCCTTCATGCTCCCTCCTCCTCCTCCTCCTCTCCCTTCACCCTTATGGCACCTAATTCCATTTTCTTTGATGATGAGGAAAAAGTTTTCTTTGACTAAGATTCGCCAAGTCAAGGTTATCATTTTTCATGTCTTTTTTATGATTTTTATTTTTTGGTTGAGTTCTTTATTTTTTCTAACATTAAGGTTTTTTATTTTTATTTTTGAAGCATTAATTTAGTTTCTTCGTCTTTTGAAGTTTGTTTTTATTATTATTATTATTATTATTATTATTATTATTATTACTACTACTACTACTACTACTATTACCACTACTACTATTACTACTATGAACAATAATAATAATAATAATAATAATAAAAACATCTAAGTCTCCCCGCAGACCAAGAAGATAAAACGTGCAAATTTTCTTTAATCAAAAACTACGATAAGACCTTTTTATAGGTGACTGAGGGGGTGTCTGGGGAGGGTGTTGGGGGGTGTTGAGGGGGGGCGGCATGGGGGGGGCAGGGTTGGCGTTCCCAAAAGACAACAAAGCGACTGGCACTCTTTGTGGGGGTTAAAGAAAATGGGAGAAGGGGGAGGGAAGGGAAGGGAGGATGGCCACCGTTCTCCTTTGATCTAAATATACCGAAGTCTATTGCATCTCTCTCTCTCTCTCTCTCTCTCTCTCTCTCTCTCTCTCTCTCTCTCTCTCTCTCTCTCTCTCTTCTTGTCTATTTTTCCTGCTCACGGCATTTGCCCACCACAGTGTGCGTCGCGGCTGTGTGTGTGTGTGTGTGTGTGTGTGTGTGTGTGTAGTAGTGTGGCTTGACACTCACCACTATCTGGTGCTCCGTCTCCTCGCTGCTGGAGCCTGGTGGTGGTCCGAGGGGGGGCGGGCCGTGCTGGGTGCTGTGGGGCGGGGGTACGTGCCCGTGCCCACACCGGGGGTCGTGCGTGGGCGCGGGGGGGTACATGAGACAGGAGGCGTGGCCACAGCCGCCGCCGAAGCCCCGCGGGGCGGCGGGGCCTGGTGCGGGGGCGGCGGCCCCGTACCCACAGGACGCCGCCAGCCCGTAGCCCGCCAGTGAGCCGAGGAAGGAGGCGTGGGGGCTGAGGTAGCCGGTGCGGGGTGCGGGGTAGCCGCCCCCGGGACTCATGTAGCCGCTGGTGGGGGTGTTGTACCCCAGGGCGGGGCTGGCGTAGCCGCTGGCCACGCCCCCCACCCCAACACACACCATGGGCGCCAGGGGGGGGCTGGAGTACCCTGGCGGTGGACTGATGTACCCCGGCGGCAGGGGACTGTAGCCCCCCCCGAGCAGCGCCGGGCACCCGGGGTGGCCACACGCCGCCTGCTGCCCGGGGGGAGGCGTGCTGTAGAGGGGGGGCGCGGGGGGCAGGGGCGGCGCCGCGGTGCACGTGGCGGGAGGACTCTCGTAGCACCCCTCTGAGGGAAGACCAAGTGTGAGGATATACAACACACACACACACACACACACACACACACACACACACACACACACACACACACAATACACCCTCCCCTTCCCCCCTGGTCCACACTCACCTATAATGTTGTAGTTACACAGCGGACACGTGCGGTGTTGCAGGAGCCAGGGGTCCACACACGTGCGGTGGAACTCATGTTTGCACGGCAGCACGCGAAGCTCCTGGTGGGGCCGGTACTCCTCCAAGCACACCACGCACACCTGCAGACAAGGACAGGTGTGTGTGTAAGTAAAGACGCGTGTGTGTGTGTGTGTGTGTGTGTGTGTGTGTGTGTGTGTGTGTGTGTGTGTTATATTCATTCTTCAATTACAATTCCATCTTCTCCTCCTCCTCTTCTTACCTCAGGTCCCTCCGACAACACGGAAATCTCATGGCTGCCTTCCTCTTCCTCCTCCCCTTCTTCCTCCTCCTCTTCTTCCTCTTCCTCTTCTTCCCCTCCTTTCGTCGTATCACTTTCTCTACTCCTTCCACCACCACCACCACCACCACCACATCCTCCTCCACTTCCTCCATCACTAATAACTTTGATTTTCTTCTTCTTTTTCTTCTTTTTAAGCTTGACTTTAATCCTCTGTTTCTCGTCTTTCTTCTTCTCTTTGTATCTTCTGCATTCCATTTTGTTGAGCGCTCTTTTGGCTTGTTGAGCGAGGGTGTTCTGTGGGCGAGAGAGAGAGAGAGAGAGAGAGAGAGAGAGAGAGAGAGAGAGAGAGAGAGAGAGAGAGAGAGAGAGAGAGAGAGAGAGAGAGAGAGAGAGTTATATAATATTATACGAATGTTTATTGAAAGGACAACAACAACAACAAAGATATATAGAGATAAACACTTGAAAACAAATAACAAATATATAAAAGTAATAATAATAATAATAATAATAATAATAATAATAATAACAACATTAATAATAATAAAAAAATCATAAATTCAAAAACTAATCCAAATAAACCTCACAATTTATCTTTTTCCTCCCCTTTTATTTTTTTGGGTCAGTTTGTCCACATCATCACTCCATCTTCCTTTCATCCAGGAGTATAAATATAAAATAATAATAATAATAAAAAAATATATATAATAGTCTTACACTCATTCCTTATCATGTTCTCCCCCAC
>JAPQNM010000015.1:3921800-3923455 GCA_029783475.1 Metacarcinus magister
TAATAAAAAAATATATATATAAATAAATAAATAAACACCAATTTCAACACCAAACAAACACCACAACAACAACAACACACTCACCATGGCGTAGACCGACTGACACTTCTTGGGCATGTTCGGCACCACCTCTGGCTTGAAGAATCCCACCCACCCGAACTCGTAGTCCAGGCCATCATTACGCACACTCTCACAAAGGGCGGCAGGGTGCATCTGTGGGCGGGAATAAGAGTGAGTGAGGGGAAAATAAGGGGGAAAAGTGTATTTGAAGGGGAAATAAGAGTGTTGGGAAAATGTATTTGAGGAGAAAATAAATGTGAGGAGAATATGTATTTGAGAGGAGAAGGAAAAGTTTGTGAGGAGAAGGCAAGGGTGTAAGATGAACAGTAAGGGTGTAGGGAGAGAAATAAGGTGAAAGGGGGGAAATATAAGGGTGTAGGATGCAAAAAAACAAGGGTGAAAGGTGAAAACTAAGGGTGAAGTCAGTAAGTAAAAATATCAACAGGTGTATTTCAAGGTGTAGTTATCAACGACATACACTTAGGAAGGGTGTACAAGGGTGAGGGAGAGTGTATAAGGATATATAAGGGTGAATAAGGGTGTATAAAGATCTAGGAAGGATGACAGAGAATGTAGGAAGGGAGTACTAGGGTGTAGCAGGGTGTATAAGGCTGAATTAGGGTGAGGGAGAGTGTGTTAGGGTGTAGTGGGTTAAGGGAGGATATATACAACCTTTGAGGAGGGTAGCGTAGTACTATACACAGCGGGAGGCCTTGGGGAGGGTGTAGATACTAGTGGTCGTGTGGGTTAGGTGTATGATAGGGTGCATATGTATTTATCTACTTAGTCTTGACTAAATCTAGGTTCCCTCGCGGGGAGTTCGAGGAGGGAGGAATGGATTTTGCCCCCCATCTATGCAGGTATAAATTGGAGTTTGGTTGCCCCTATCTTTAGGCCGCGTTGTAGCTCATGGTTTGGTCAGCAGCCATTTGTGTTCTTCTCTCTCGTCTCGATCTCTCTCTCTCTCTCGAGAGGAGCTCTACTACTCGTAGACTCGGTACTAGAGGCGCTAATGGCGTCGTCAGGCTTTTCCTCCGGTTTTTTCTCTATCCTTACCCCCATCACGACTCTCCCCCCGCCCTCCTACTCGTTATCGATCCCGTCTCTTCCTTCAGTGGGATATCGCCCATTCAATCAACACCTGTAACTTACCTGGGGGGAGGGAGGTGCCCTGGGTCCCCCCCCCATTTCTTATGGCTTCATGTCTTAATTGAAGACGACAGGTACATATAAATAATATAATTAAACTGAAATTAATACTAATACCTTATATACTTCCATTCTGTTTAATAGATTAATTATTTATTATCATTAGCATTATTAACATTATTATTTTCATTCATCACTTCATCATTTCACCTCATTATTATTTTTAATTCCCCTTCCTCCTCCCCTCTCCTTTCTTCTTCTCCTCCTCCTACCTCGGCTCTGTTTCTGTACTAACATGAAGATTGATAGAGAAGAGAAAAAGAGAGAAGGAGAGATAGAGAGAGCGAGAAGAGAGAGGCGAGCGAGAAGAGAGAGAGAAGAGAGAGAGAGAGAGAGAGATGAGAGTTCCTTTAAAAAATCATCATGCAAAACTTCTCCCTCGGGCT
>JAPQNM010000015.1:3923555-3941055 GCA_029783475.1 Metacarcinus magister
ATACAACAGACAGCACAGCAGACACACACGACACACACACACACACACACACAAGACACACACACACAGCCCACACGCACACACACAGAATACCTAATCAAGCTAATGAAGAGGAATTTGCATTTCAAGATGATGCAGCTGAAGAAGTAGCAGAGCAGATCTCGAGGAGATCGAGCGCGACGATGCAGAGAGAGATGACGCGCGCGCGCACTGAGAGAGCGAGACGAGAGCGCGCGCGCGCGCGTCAGAGAGAGCGAGGACTGCCCAGGTGTGCCGAGAGTATGATACGAAGAAGAAGGATAGGAACACACAGGAACACATAGGAAGAACAAACAGCAACAGGCCTGCTGACCCTTACGAGGCTGTTTGTGAGTACACTATCTAGTCTAGAGTGAAGGATACAGGATAGTAAGGGTGAAGGCTTCTCCCCCCACCCATGGCTGGCAGGGAAAGGAAGGCCAACCAAGACCAGACTGTCACTACTGTCACTACCACTACTGCTACCACTACTACTACCACTACTGTCACTACCACTACTGCTACCACTACTGTCACTACCACTACTGTCACTACCACTACTGCTACCACTACTACTACCACTACTGTCACTACCACTACTGCTACCACTACTGTCACTACCACTACTACTACCACTACTGTCACTACCACTACTGTCACTACCACTACTGTCACTACCACTACTGTCACTACCACTACTGCTACCACTACTACTACCACTACTGTCACTACCACTACTGCTACCACTACTGTCACTACCACTACTACTACCACTACTGTCACTACCACTACTGCTACCACTACTACTACCACTACTGTCACTACCACTACTGCTACCACTACTGTCACTACCACTACTACTACCACTACTGTCACTACCACTACTGTCACTACCACTACTGTCACTACCACTACTGTCACTACCACTACTGTCACTACCACTACTGCTACCACTACTACTACCACTACTGTCACTACCACTACTGTCACTACCACTACTGCTACCACTACTACTACCACTACTGTCACTACCACTACTGTCACTACCACTACTGCTACCACTACTGTCACTACCACTACTGCTACCACTACTGTCACTACCACTACTACTACCACTACTGTCACTACCACTACTGCTACCACTACTTCCTGGCAAGCGATGTCAGGCCACTAGCGACGTCTTTTGAATCGACATTTCGTATGTTAGGTACATCAGGATGAACTTACTCAAAGTTTGCTACGTTAACGGATAGTATTTTAGTTGTGGATTGGCTTCTAAATATTTGTCAAGTCTATTTTTTGAACGTAGTAATTGTTTTACTGTCGACGACATTGGCGGGCAGGGAGTTCCAAACGTTAACGATCCGATTGAAAAAGAAGTGCTTGGCTTTGTTTGATGTGAATCTTTTACCAGTAATCTTAAAAGAATGATGTCTTCTTGTTATATTGGATCAATCAAAAGTAATGTAATCTTCTGTATTGATATTATCGAATCCTTTGATTATCTTGAACATTTCAATGAAATCCCCTCGCATCCTTCGTTTCGGTGGTAATGGCAGGTTAAACATAACTTATTGCCAGTATTAACCCTTACACTGCCGAGGTCTTTTCTAAGTGTTCGATTTATAGATTTTTTAAAAAAAATTATGATTTTATTCAAATTTTTCTTATTAACCCATTCAGTGCTTGCGGCACACCGTATGTGCCAGCAGCGTCTCCCTCTCCTGTGTTTGCGGCACGACGTCTGTGCCAAGATCTTTATATCATTCCCATGCATATACATATGATGTATAGGCCAGTGTAACAACTTTTATCATTATTTACAAATTTCTATTGTCTTATGTATCAGAATTACCGTTCTTATGAGTATTTATGTGATATTCAATAGATAATTTTACGGTACGATAACTGCGGTTTGGCAACACCGCCGGCAGCAATATATAACCGTCGCTCCGTCGGCCGTCAGCGACGGGCTCTTCTAGCTAGCATTAGATATTGGATATTGAAAATATTGGAAATATTGGATATATCATTGCAGCATCTGATACACCTAATTAAACTGTACAACTGTCATTATGAATATTTGTTTTATGACTAATAATTACGCAGTAAAATGAAACTTAATATTTATATAAAAACATGACTTTCCTCCTCATTTTCCCGAAAGCTATTAGTGATATTGGAAATAACATTACAGCATCTGATAGACCTAATTAAACTGTACAACTGTCATTATGAATATTTGTTCTATGACTAATAATTACGCAGTAAAATGAAACTTAATATATATATATAAACATGACTTTCCTCCTCATTTTCCCGAAAGCTATTACAGATATTGGAAATATCATTGCAGCATCTGATAGACCTAATTAAACTGTAAAACTGATATTATGAATATTTGTTCTATGACTAATAATTACGCAGTAAAATTAAACTTAATATTTATTTAAAAACATGACTTTCCTCCTCATTTCCTCGAAAGCTATTAGAGATATTGGAAATATCATTGCAGCATCTGATACACCTAATTAAACTGTACAACTGATATTATGAATATTTGTTCTATGGCTAATAATTACGCAGTAAAATGAAACTTAATATTTATATAAAAACATGACTTTCCTCCTCATTTTCTCGAAAGCTATTACAGATATTGGAAATATCATTGCAGCATCTGATACACCTAATTAAACTGTAAAACTGATATTATGAATATTTGTTCTATGACTAATAATTACGCAGTAAAATTAAACTTAATATTTATTTAAAAACATGACTTTCCTCCTCATTTCCTCGAAAGCTATTAGATATATTGGAAATATCATTGCAGCATCTGATACACCTAATTAAACTGTACAACTGATATTATGAATATTTGTTCTATGGCTAATAATTACGCAGTAAAATGAAACTTAATATTTACATAAAAACATGACTTTCCTCCTCATTTTCTCGAAAGCTATTAGAGATATTGGAAATATCATTGCAGCATCTGATACACCTAATTAAACTGTACAACTCTCATTATGAATATTTGTTCTATGACTAATAATTACGCAGTAAAATGAAACTTAATATTTATATAAAAACATGATTTTCCTCCTCATTTTCTCGAAAGCTATTAGAGATATTGGAAATATCACTGCAGCATGTGATAAACCTAATTAAACTGTAAAACTGACATTGTGAATATTTGTTCTATGACTAATAATTACGCAGTAAAATGAAACTATATATTTATATAAAAACATGACATTCCTCCTCATTTTCTCGAAAGCTATTAGAGATATTGGAAATATCATTACAGCATCTGATGGACCTGATTAAAATCTACTACTGTCATTATGAATATTTTCACTAGTACTAATAAATAATGAATTTTACTTTTTTTTAAATTTCTTTCTTCCTCGTTTTCTCGAAAGCTATTAGAGATATTGGAAATATCATTGCATCATCTGATAAACCTAATTCAACTGTACAACTGATATTATGAATATTTGTTCTATGACTAATAATTACGCAGTAAAATAAAACTGTATTTTTATATAAAAACATGATTTTCCTCGTCATTTTCTCGAAAGCTATTAGAGATATTGGAAATATAATTGCAGCATCTGATAGACCTAGTTAAATTGTACAACTGATATTATGAATATTTGTTCTATGACTAATAATTACGCAGTAAAATTAAACTTAATATTTATTTAAAAACATGACTTTCTTCCTCATTTTCTCGAATGCTATTAGAGATATTGGAAATATCATTGCAACAGCTGATACACCTAATTAAACTCTACAACTGATGTTATGAATATTTTTTCTATGACTAATAATTACTCAGTAAAATGAAACTTAATATTTATATAAAAACATGATTTTCCTCCTCATTTTCTCGAAAGCTATTAGAGATATTGGAAATATCACTGTAGCATCTGATAGACCTAATTAAACTGTAAAACTGAAATTATGAATATCAATTCTATGACTAATAATTACGCAGTAAAATTAAACTTTATATTTATATAAAAACATGACTTTCCTCCTAATTTTCTCGAAAGCTATTATAGATATTGGAAATATCATTACAGCATCTGATACACCTAATTAAACTGTACAACTGTCTTTATGAATATTTGTTCTATGACTAATAATTACTCAGTAAAATGAAACTTAATATTTCTATATAAACATAACTTTTCTCCTCATTTTCTCAAAAGCTATTACAGATATTGGAAATATCATTATAGCATCTGATACACCTAATTAAACTGTACAACTGATATTATGAATATTTGTTCTATGGCTAATAATTACGAAGTAAAATGAAACTTAATATTTATATAAAAACATGACATTCCTCCTCATTTTCTCGAAAGCTATTAGAGATATTGGAAATATCATTGCAGCATCTGATACAACTAATTAAACTGTACAACTCTCATTATGAATATTTGTTCTATGACTAATAATTACGCAGTAAAATGAAACTTAATATTAATATAAAAACATGATTTTCCTCCTCATTTTCTCGAAAGCTATTAGAGATATTGGAAATATCACTGCAGCATCTGATAGATCTAATTAAACTGTAAAACTGACATTATGAATATTTGTTCTATGACTAATAATTACGCAGTAAAATGAAACTATATATTTATATAAAAACATGATTTCCTCCTCATTTTCTCGAAAGCTATTAGAGATATTGGAAATATCATTACAGCATCTGATACACCTAATTAAACTGTACAACTGTCATTATGAATATTTGTTCTATGACTAATAATTACTCAGTAAAATGAAACTTAATATTTCTATATAAACATAACTTTTCTCCTCATTTTCTCGAAAGCTATTAGAGATATTGGAAATATCATTATAGCATCTGATACACCTAATTAAACTGTACAACTGATATTATGAATATTTGTTCTATGGCTAATAATTACGCAGTAAAATGAAACTTAATATTTATATAAAAACATGACATTCCTCCTCATTTTCTCGAAAGCTATTAGAGATATTGGAAATATCATTGCAGCATCTGATACAACTAATTAAACTGTACAACTCTCATTATGAATATTTGTTCTATGACTAATAATTACGCAGTAAAATGAAACTTAATATTAATATAAAAACATGATTTTCCTCCTCATTTTCTCGAAAGCTATTAGAGATATTGGAAATATCACTGCAGCATCTGATAGATCTAATTAAACTGTAAAACTGACATTATGAATATTTGTTCTATGACTAATAATTACGCAGTAAAATGAAACTATATATTTATATAAAAACATGATATTCCTCCTCATTTTCTCGAAAGCTATTAGAGATATTGGAAATATCATTACAGCATCTGATAGACCTGATTAAAATCTACTACTGTCATTATGAATATTTTCACTAGTACTAATAAATAATGAATTTTACTTTTTTTTAAATTACTTTCTTCCTCGTTTTCTCGAAAGCTATTAGAGATATTGGAAATATCATTGCATCATCTGATTAACCTAATTCAACTGTACAACTGATATTATGAATATTTGTTCTATGACTAATAATTACGCAGTAAAATAAAACCGTATTTTTATATAAAAACTTGATTTTCCTCGTCATTTTCTCGAAAGCTATTAAAGATATTGGAAATATAATTGCAGCATCTGATAGACCTAATTAAATTGTACAACTGATATTATGAATATTTGTTCTATGACTAATAATTACGCAGTAAAATTAAACTTAATATTTATTTAAAAACATGACTTTCTTCCTCATTTTATCGAAAGCTATTAGAGATAATGGAAATATCATTGCAACAGCTGATACACCTAATCAAACTCTACAACTGATGTTATGAATATTTTTTCTATGACTAATAATTACGCAGTAAAATGAAACTTAATATTTATATAAAAACATGATTTTCCTCCTCATTTTATCGAAAGCTATTAGAGATATTGGAAATATCACTGCAGCATCTGATACAACTAATTAAACTGTACAACTGTCATTATGAATATTTGTTCTATGACTAATAATTACGCAGTAAAACGAAACTTAATATTTATATAAAAACATGATTTTCCTCCTCATTTTCTCGAAAGCTATTAGAGATATTGGAAATATCACTGCAGCATCTGATAAACCTAATTAAATTGTAAAACTGACATTATCAATATTTGTTCTATGACTAATAATTACTCAGTAAAATGAAACTTAATATTTCTATATAAACATAACTTTTCTCCTCATTTTCTCGAAAGCTATTAGAGATATTGGAAATATCATTGCAGCATTTGATACACCTAATTAAATTGTACAACTGATATTATGAATATTTGTTCTATGGCTAATAATTACGCAGTAAAATGAAACTTAATATTTATATAAAAACATGACTTTCCTCCTTATTTTCTCGAAAGCTATTAGAGATATTGGAAATATCATTGCAGCATCTGATACAACTAATTAAACTGTACAACTCTCATTATGAATAATTGTTCTATGACTAATAATTACGCAGTAAAATGAAACTCAATATTTATATAAAAACATGATTTTCCTCCTCATTTTCTCGAAAGCTATTAGAGATATTGGAAATATCACTGCAGCATGTGATAAACCTAATTAAACTGTAAAATTGACATTATGAATATTTGTTCTATGACTAATAATTACGCAGTAAAATGAAACTATATATTTATATAAAAACATGACATTCCTCCTCATTTTCTCGAAAGCTATTAGAGATATTGGAAATATCATTACAGCATCTGATAGACCTGATTAAAATCTACTACTGTCATTATGAATATTTTCACTAGTACTAATAAATAATGAATTTTACTTTTTTTTAAATTTCTTTCTTCCTCGTTTTCTCGAAAGCTATTAGAGATATTGGAAATATCATTGCATCATCTGATAAACCTAATTCAACTGTACAACTGATATTATGAATATTTGTTCTATGACTAATAATTACGCAGTAAAATAAAACCGTATTTTTATATAAAAACATGATTTTCCTCGTCATTTTCTCGAAAGCTATTAGAGATATTGGAAATATAATTGCAGCATCTGATAGACCTAATTAAATTGTACAACTGATATTATGAATATTTGTTCTATGACTAATAATTACGCAGTAAAATTAAACTTAATATTTATTTAAAAACATGACTTTCTTCCTCATTTTCTCGAAAGCTATTAGAGATATTGGAAATATCATTGCAACAGCTGATACACCTAATTAAACTCTACAACTGATGTTATGAATATTTTTTCTATGACTAATAATTACGCAGTAAAATGAAACTTAATATTTATATAAAAACATGATTTTCCTCCTCATTTTCTCGAAAGCTATTAGAGATATTGGTAATATCACTGTAGCATCTGATAGACCTAATTAAACTGTAAAACTGAAATTATGAATATCAATTCTATGACTAATAATTACGCAGTAAAATTAAACTTTATATTTATATAAAAACATGACTTTCCTCCTAATTTTCTCGAAAGCTATTAGAGATATTGGAAATATCATTACAGCATCTGATACACCTAATTAAACTGTACAACTGTCATTATGAATATTTGTTCTATGACTAATAATTACTCAGTAAAATGAAACTTAATATTTCTATATAAACATAACTTTTCCCCTCATTTTTTCGAAAGCTATTAGAGATATTGGAATTATTATTGCAGCATCTGATACACCTAATTAAACTGTACAACTGATATTATGAATATTTGTTGTATGGCTAATAATTACGCAGTAAAATGAAACTTAATATTTATATAAAACATGACTTTCCTCCTCATTTTCTCGAAAGCTATTAGAGATATTGGAAATATCATTGCAGCATCTGATACAACTAATTAAACTGTACAACTCTCATTATGAATATTTGTTCTACGACTAATAATTACTCAGTAAAATGAAACTTAATATTTCTATATAAACATAACTTTTCTCCTCATTTTCTCGAAAGCTATTAGAGATATTGGAAATATCATTGCAGCATCTGATACAACTAATTAAACTGTACAACTGTCATTATGAATATTTGTTCTATGACTAATAATTACGCAGTAAAATGAAACTTAATATTTATATAAAACATGACTTTTCCTCCTCATTTTCTCGAAAGCTATTAGAGATATTGGAAATATCATTGCAGCATCTGATACAACTAATTAAACTGTACAACTCTCATTATGAATATTTGTTCTATGACTAATAATTACTCAGTAAAATGAAACTTAATATTTCTATATAAACATAACTTTTCTCCTCATTTTCTCGAAAGCTATTAGAGATATTGGAAATATCATTGCAGCATCTGATACACCTAATTAAACTGTACAACTGACATTATGAATATTTGTTCTATGACTAATAATTACGCAGTAAAATGAAAACTATATATTTATATAAAAACATGACATTCCTCCTCATTTTCTCGAAAGCTATTAGAGATATTGGAAATATCATTACAGCATCTGATAGACCTGATTAAAATCTACTACTGTCATTATGAATATTTTCACTAGTACTAATAAATAATGAATTTTACTTTTTTTTAAAATTACTTTCTTCCTCGTTTTCTCGAAAGCTATTAGAGATATTGGAAATATCATTGCATCATCTGATACACCTAATTCAACTGTACAACTGATATTATGAATATTTGTTCTATGACTAATAATTACGCAGTAAAATAAAACCGTATTTTTATATATAAACATGATTTTCCTCGTCATTTTCTCGAAAGCTATTAGAGATATTGGAAATATAATTGCAGCATCTGATAGACCTAATTAAATTGTACAACTGATATTATGAATATTTGTTCTATGACTAATAATTACGCAGTAAAACTAAACTTAATATTTATTTAAAAACATGACTTTTTTCCTCATTTTCTCGGAAGCTATTAGAGATATTGGAAATATAATTGCAACAGCTGATACACCTAATTAAACTCTACAACTGATGTTATGAATATTTTTTCTATGACTAATAATTACGCAGTAAAATGAAACTTAATATTTATATAAAAACATGATTTTCCTCCTCATTTTCTCGAAAGCTATTAGAGATATTGGAAATATCACTGCAGCATCTGATAAACCTAATTAAACTGTAAAACTGACATTATGAATATTTGTTCTATGACTAATAATTACGCAGTAAAATGAAACTATATATTTATATAAAAACATGACATTCCTCCTCATTTTCTCGAAAGCTATTAGAGATATTGGAAATATCATTACAGCATCTGATAGACCTGATTAAAATCTACTACTGTCATTATGAATATTTTCACTAGTACTAATAAATAATGAATTTTACTTTTTTTTAAATTACTTTCTTCCTCGTTTTCTCGAAAGCTATTAGAGATATTGGAAATATCATTGCATCATCTGATAAACCTAATTCAACTGTACAACTGATATTATGAATATTTGTTCTATGACTAATAATTACGCAGTAAAATAAAACCGTATTTTTATATAAAAACATGATTTTCCTCGTCATTTTCTCGAAAGCTATTAGAGATATTGGAAATATAATTGCAGCATCTGATAGACCTAATTAAATTGTACAACTGATATTATGAATATTTGTTCTATGACTAATAATTACGCAGTAAAATTAAACTTAATATTTATTTAAAAACATGACTTTCTTCCTCATTTTCTCGAAAGCTATTAGAGATATTGGAAATATCATTGCAACAGCTGATACACCTAATTAAACTCTACAACTGATGTTATGAATATTTTTTCTATGACTAATAATTACGCAGTAAAATGAAACTTAATATTTATATAAAAACATGATTTTCCTCCTCATTTTCTCGAAAGCTATTAGAGATATTGGAAATATCACTGCAGCATCTGATAGACCTAATTAAACTGTAAAACTGACATTATAAATATTTGTTCTATGACTAATAATTACGCAGTAAAATGAAACTATATATTTATATAAAAACATGATATTCCTCCTCATTTTCTCGAAAGCTATTAGAGATATTGGAAATATCATTACAGCATCTGATAGACCTGAGTAAAATCTACTACTGTCATTATGAATATTTTCACTAGTACTAATAAATAATGAATTTTACTTATTTTAAAATTACTTTCTTCCTCGTTTTCTCGAAAGCTATTAGAGATATTGGAAATATCATTGCATCATCTGATACGCCTAATTCCACTGTACAACTGATATTATGAATATTTGTTCTATGACTAATAATTACGCAGTAAAATAAAACCGTATTTTTATATAAAAACATGATTTTCCTCGTCATTTTCTCGAAAGCTATTAGAGATATTGGAAATATAATTGCAGCATCTGATAGACCTAATTAAATTGTACAACTGATATTATGAATATTTGTTCTATGGCTAATAATGACGCAGTAAAATGAAACTTAATATTTATATAAAAACATGAATTTCCTCCTCATTTTCTCGAAAGCTATTAGAAATATTGGAAATATCATTGCAGCATCTGATACACCTAATTAAACTGTACAACTGTCATTATGAATATTTGTTCTATGACTAATAATTACGCAGTAAAATGAAACTTAATATCTATATAAAAACATGATTATATATATATATATATATATATATATATATATATATAATATACATATATATATATATATATATATATATATATATATATATATGTATATATATATATATATATATATATATATATATATATATATGTATATATATAAATATATATGTATATATATATATATATATATATATATATATATATAAATATATATATATATATATATATATATATATAAATATATATATATATAAATATATATATATATATATATATATATATGTATATATATATATATATATATATATATATATATATATATATATATAAATATATATATATATATATATATATATATATATATATATATATATATATATATATATATATATATATATATATATATATATATATATATACATACACACAAACGTCCTTTTGCTTTCTGTTTATATACACTCACACACACACACACGGTCCGCTAGCGTAGTGGTTAGCGCACTCAGCTCACAACTGAGGGGGCCAGGGTTCGATCCCCTGGGCGGACGGAGATTATTTGGGTGTGTCTCCTTTCACGTGTAGCCCCTGTTCACCTAGCAGTGAGTAGGTACGGGATGTAAGTCGAGGAGTTGTGACCTTGTTGTCCCGGTGTGTTGTGTGTGAGTGGTCTCGGTCTAACCCAAAGATTGGTCAGTATGAGCTCTGAGCTCTTTCCATAGGGGGACGGCCGGCTGTCTCGAGAGACCAGCAGCAGACTGTACAGTGAATTACACACACACACACACACACACACACACACACACACACACACACACTCGTTTGGTGAACGCGCGCGCGCGCGTGTGTGTGTGTGTGTGGTGTGTGTGTGTAAACAAAACAACAAGCTGCTATGGAGGTGGTGAGGTGTGTGGTGTATTATACGTCTGGCAACGCGCTTCCCTTGTATCATGGCTTTGAAATCGTTTTGTATTCAACTTCAATGCTTTATAACTTATGTAACTTAAGACTAAACGATGTGTTGATGCTACTGTTCAAATCAGATAAACCAGGAGAAATTTACTATCCTAAGCATATTATTCAATGTATAGATTGAAAAATCATAAATTATTAGATCACAGGCGATACAAGAAACTTTTTGCATTATCACGGTGAATGGGTTGATGATAAAAATAAATATTAATGATAAAAATAAATATTAATGATAAAAATAAATATTAATGATAAAAATAAATATTAATGATAAAAATAAATATTAATGATAAAAATAAATATTAAT
Source organism: Metacarcinus magister (assembly GCA_029783475.1). Classification (NCBI taxonomy): domain Eukaryota; kingdom Metazoa; phylum Arthropoda; class Malacostraca; order Decapoda; family Cancridae; genus Metacarcinus; species Metacarcinus magister. Next base: position 3,935,474 of record JAPQNM010000015.1, read on the forward strand.
GATAAAAATAAATATTAATGATAAAAATAAATATTAATGATAAAAATAAATATTAATGATAAAAATAATATTAATGATAAAAATAAATATTAATGATAAAAATAAATATTAATGATAAAAATAAATATTAATGATAAAAATAAATATTAATGATAAAAATAAATATTAATGATAAAAATAAATATTAATGATAAAAATAAATATTAATGATAAAAATAAATATTAATGATACAAATAAATATTAATGATAAAAATAAATAATAATGATAAAAATAAATATTAATGATAAAAATATATATGAATGATAAAAATATATATTAATGATAAAAATATATATTAATGATAAAAATATATATTAATGATAAAAATATATATTAATGATAAAAATATATTTTATGATAAAAAATAAATATTAATGATAAAAATAAATATTAATGATAAAAATATATATTAATGATAAAAATATATATTAATGATAAAAATATATATCAATGATAAAAATATATATTAATGATAAAAATATATATTAATGATAAAAATATATATTAATGATAAAAAATAAATATTAATGATAAAAATAAATATTAATGATAAAAATATATATTAATGATAAAAATAAATATTAATGATAAAAATATATATTAATGATAAAAATATATATTAATGATAAAAATATATATTAATGATAAAAATATATATTAATGATAAAAAATATATATTAATGATAAAAATATATATTATGATAAAAATATATATTAATGATAAAAATATATATTAATGATAAAAATATATATTAATGATAAAAATATATATTAATGATAAAAATATATATTAATGATAAAAATAAATATTAATGATAAAAATAAATATTAATGATAAAAATAAATAATAATGATAAAAATAAATATTAATGATAAAAATATATATTAATGATAAAAATATATATTAATGATAAAAATATATATTAATGATAAAAATATATTTTATGATAAAAAATAAATATTAATGATAAAAATAAATATTAATGATAAAAATATATATTAATGATAAAAATATATATTAATGATAAAAATATATATTAATGATAAAAATATATATTAATGATAAAAATATATATTAATGATAAAAATATATATTAATGATAAAAATAAATATTAGTGATAAAAATAAATATTAATGATAAAAATATATATTAATGATAAGAATATATATTAATGATAAAAAATAAATATTAATGATAAAAATATATATTAATGATAAAAATAAATATTAATGATAAAAATATATATTAATGATAAAAATATATATTAATGATAAAAATATATATTAATGATAAAAATAAATATTAATGATAAAAATAAATATTAATGATAAAAATAAATAATAATGATAAAAATAAATATTAATGATAAAAATATATATTAATGATAAAAATATATATTAATGATAAAAATATATATTAATGATAAAAAATAAATATTAATGATAAAAATAAATATTAATGATAAAAATATATATTAATGATAAAAATAAATATTAATGATAAAAATATATATTAATGATAAAAATATATATTAATGATAAAAATATATATTAATGATAAAAATATATATTAATGATAAAAATATATATTAATGATAAAAAATATATATTTATGATAAAATATATATTAATGATAAAAATATATATTAATGATAAAAATATATATTAATGATAAAAATATATATTAATGATAAAAATATATATTAATGATAAAAATAAATATTAATGATAAAAATAAATATTAATGATAAAAATAAATAATAATGATAAAAATAAATATTAATGATAAAAATATATATTAATGATAAAAATATATATTAATGATAAAAATATATATTAATGATAAAAAATAAATATTAATGATAAAAATAAATATTAATGATAAAAATATATATTAATGATAAAAATAAATATTAATGATAAAAATATATATTAATGATAAAGATATATATTAATGATAAAAATATATATTAATGATAAAAATAAATATTAGTGATAAAAAATAAATATTAATGATAAAAATATATGTTAATGATAAGAATATATATTAATGATAAAAAATAAATATTTATGATAAAAATATATATTAATGATAAAAATAAATATTAATGATAAAAATATATATTAATGATAAAAATATATATTAATGATAAAAATATATATTAATGATAAAAATAAATATTAATGATAAAAATATATATTAATGATAAAAATAAATAATAATGATAAAAATAAGTATTAATGATAAAAATATATATTAATGATAAAAATAAATATTAATGATAAAAATATATATTAATGATAAAAATAAATATTAATGATAAAAATAAATATTAATGATAAAAATATATATTAATGATAAAAATAAATATTAATGATAAAAATATATATTAATGATAAAAATATATATTAATGATAAAAATATATATTAATGATAAAAATAAATATTAGTGATAAAAATAAATATTAATGATAAAAATAAATAATAATGATAAAAATAAATATTAATGATAAAAATATATATTAATGATACAAATATATATTAATGATAAAAATATATATTAATGATAAAAATATATATTTATGATAAAAATATATATTAATGAAAAAAAATAAATATTAATGATAAAAATAAATATTAATGATAAAAATATATATTAATGATAAAAATAAATATTAATGATAAAAATATAAATTAATGATAAAAATATATATTAATGATAAAAATAAATATTAATGATAAAAATATATATTAATGATGAAAATATATATTAATGATAAAAATAAATATTAATGATAAAAAATAAATATTAATGATAAAAATAAATATTAATGATAAAAATATATATTAATGATAAAAATAAATTTTAATGATAAAAATATATATTAATGATAAAAATAAATATTAATGATAAAAATAAATATTAATGATAAAAATATATATTAATGATAAAAATAAATATTAATGATAAAAATATATATTAATGATAAAAATATATATTAATGATAAAAATAAATATTAATGATAAAAATAAATATTAATGATAAAAATAAATAATAATGATAAAAATAAATATTAATGATAAAAATATATATTAATGATAAAAATAATTAATAATGATAAAAGAGGGAGGAGGAGGAGGAGGAGGAGGAGGAGGAGGAGGAGGAAGAGGAGGAGGAGGAGGAGCAGCTCGAGGTAAGAAATTTATTGCCTCATCCTCTTCCGCCTCCTCGTCTTCTAGTTCCTCCTCCACCACCACCACCACCACCACCACCACCACCACCACCACCACCACCACCACCACCACCACCACCACCACCACCACCACCATCACCACCACCACCTCCTCCTCCTCCTCCTCCTCCTCCTCCTCCTCGTCCAGTATAGATGATCGTCACACTCTAACACATAATTCTCATTAATTTTTACGATAGCAATTACTACCATTGAAAAGTAGAGCTCTCTCTCTCTCTCTCTCTCTCTCTCTCTCTCTCTCTCTCTCTCTCTCTCTCTCTCTCTCTCTCTCTCTCTCTCTCTCTCTCTCTCTCTCTCTCTTTAAATATCGCATTCTCCTTTGTTTCCTCCATATTAAAGTCGTGCTTAGCTTGCCTCATTTATTTCCCTCCTCCTCCTCCTCCTCCTCCTCCTCCTCCTCCTCCTCCTCCTCCTCCTCCTGTGTGTATTTAGTGTAGTTCATCTCTATGTATTATAGTGATATGAGACCAGCATCAGCCAGTAAAGTTAAATAATGGTTATTTCATTATTGTTATTAGGCAAGCAAGGGTGAAATACAGTTTGATATTATAGTAATCAGGAAAATAATTCCAGATTCGTGTTCAGCATGACCGAAAACATCATTGTAACAATTTTCATGAGATTCGGAGGTGTGGAAATTTTCATGAAATTTTGTAGGGTACACCCTTAGATTTTTTTACATAAATCATATATTTTGAAATAACTTGAAATGTTTGGGGCTTACGTAAAAAACGTATAGAATGTAAAAGAAAGGACAGGAAACGGCCGTTCTATTGAGCTATAGTGTAATGGAATTGGAAAGTAATTATAGATGTAGGAGTGTAAAGTATTATACATTAATTTCTTTCACATAATTTAATTTTTTTTCATAATTATTAGAGTTATTGGAAAAATGATGACACTATGAGATAGATATTACTAAACTCCATAATTTTATATATATACAATATTCCTGTAAGACTATTATTTACGTAGTAAAATTGGTAAAAACGTTTTCGACTTCAATTCTGGTGGAATTTACGGGCCACAAAATGGAAAATACAAAATATTATAGTAATGACAAAACTAATTCCAGATTCGTGTTCAGCATGACCGAAAACCTCATTGTAACAATTTTCATGAGATTCGGAGGTGTGGAAATCTGCATGAAATTTTGTAGGGTACACCCTTAGATTTTTTGACATAAATCATATATTTTGAAATAACTCGAAATGTTTGGGGTTTACGTAAAAAATTTATATACTATAAAAGAAAGAACAGAATACTCCCGTTCTATTAAGCTATAGTGAAATTTAATTTTAATGTAATTATAGATGTAGGAGTGTAAAGTATTATGCATTAAGTTCATTAACAAAAAATTTATTTTCTTCATAAGTATTAGAGTTATTGGAAATATGATGACTCTATGAGATTAACAATATCAAACTCCATAACTTGACTTCTATACAATTTTCCTGTAAAACTAATATTTACGTAGTGAAATGGGAATAATACTTGTTTGACATCAATTCTGGTGGAATTTACGGGCCACAAAATGGAAAATACAGATATTATAATAATGACAAAACTAATTCCAGATTCGTGATCAGCATGACTGAGAACACTTGGTGACAGTGTTCATGAGTTGTGTTGAAATATTAACAGTGTAGATATCACAGTAGTAGTGTAGCTACACGGACAGCCTCGTTAAGGCAAGTAGGACTGTTGCTGTCTGTTCTTTCTTTGTACTCCTTTGTACTCCTCCTCCTCCTTCTCCTCCCCTTCCTCCTCTTCCTACTAATCTTGCTCTTCCTCCTTCTCTTAGTTCTCCTTCTTGTCTTTAATTATGAAGTTGGAGAAGGATTAACAACAACAACAACAACAACAACAAAATTTTTACCCTCTCTCTCTCTCTCTCTCTCTCTCTCTCTCTCTCTCTCTCTCTCTCTCTCTCTCTCTCTCTCTCTCTCTCTCTCTCTCTCTCTCTCTCTCGCACACAACTATAGCCAAGAAGAAAACGAGATGCATTTCCCGAATTGTGAAGGGTCACTATTTTATTTTTATATCCTTTTTTTTTATATATATTTATGAAATTATTTATTCATTTATCCAATTACTTATCTATTCACGGAGAGTAGTAGTAGTATAGTAGTAGTAGTAGTAGTAGTAGTAGTAGTAGTAGTAGTAGTAGTAGTAGTAGTAGTAGTAGTAGTAGTAGTAGTAGTAGTAGTAGTAGTAGTAGTAGTAGTAGTATAGTAGTAGTAGTAGTAGTAGTAGTAGTAGTAGTAGTAGTAGTAGTAGTAGT
>JAPQNM010000015.1:3953555-3958555 GCA_029783475.1 Metacarcinus magister
CCACCCCCCACAACCTTCTGTGTGGGGGGCGCCCGGTGTGGGAAGTTATCACCCAACACCCAGACTTCAGCGGAGGGGTGTAAGTATGGGGGGGGAGGAGGAGGAGGAGGAGGAGGAGGAGGAGGAAGAAGATGAGGAGGAGTAAGAGATTAATTGCTAGAAACTGTAATGATAATAATAATAATAATAATAATAATAATAATAATAATAATAATAATAATAATAATAATAATGATGATTTTCTAGGAATCCTTCAAGACAGAAGAAGAGAATAACAAGAGAGGTGATAAAGGAGGAAGAAGAGGAAGACATGAAGAGAGAAAAAGACACGACGAAGGAGGAGGAGGAGAAGAAGAAGAAGGAGGAGGAGGAGGAGGAGGAGAATACAAAGAAAAAGGAAGAGATGAAAGAAAAAGAAGAGAAAGAGGAGGAGGAGGAGGAGGACAAAGAACTCAAGGTAATATTCGAGATCATACAACTAGAGAAAGAAGAGGAAGAGGAAGAGGACAAAAAACAGAACAAAGAGGAGGAAGAAGAAGGAGGAAAAGAGGAAAATAAAGAAAATAAAAACCAAGACAAGCTACACATACACAAAAAAAGTATGGAAACACATAATGAAACTGAAGAAGAAGGAAGAGGAAGAGAAGAAGAGGAGGAAGAGGAGGAGGAGGAGGAGGAGGAGAGGACATATGCTCCTCGTTTTGTCCTCCTCCTCGATCTCTCCGCCTCAATGGATGCCAATATGGGCTATCTCACACAAGCATTGAAGAGGTGAGAGATAGAGAGAGATAGTGAGAGAGATAGAGAGATAGAAAAGAAAAAAAAAGAGGGAGGTAGGAAGTGTCTCTCTTTATCTCTCTCTTCCTTCTGTTTATCTTCCTTCCCTCTCTCTCTCTTTTTTTTTCTCTCTCTATCTCTCTCTCTCTTCCCCTCGTTCTCATTTTTCTCTCTTTCCCCTTTTTCCCTCCTCTCCTCCTCCTCCTCTTCCCTCATTCATCACTCATTCCACCTGTTCCCTTATTATCCCCTCGATTTCCCCTTTTTCCCTTCTTTCTTCCACCTCTCCCCTCACTCTCTCACACTTCCCCTCTCTCTCAAAATGTCACTCTAATCTGCTTTATGTTCTATATCAACACTTTCCCCTTAGATTTTACTCTCTTTCCATCCTTATCTTCCCCTCATCTTCCCCTCATCTTCCCCTTATTCTCCTCTCACCTTTCTCTCATTCTTCCCTCACTTTTCTCTCACCTTCCCCTCATTCTACCCTCTCATCTTCCCCTCATTCTACCCTCTCATCTATCCCTCATTCTACCCTCTCACCTTCCCCTCATTCTACCCTCTCACCTTCCCCTCATTCTACCCTCTCATCTATCCCTCATTAGCTCCTCACCTTCTCTTCATTCTCTCCTTCACTTTCCTCTCATTATCTTGTTTCATTTCTCCTCACCTCATTTTCCCCTCACCTTCCCCTCATTTTCCCCTCTCCTACAGCTTCGTCAGGTATCTGGTTCCCACGGGCAGCAAGATGGCAGTGCTGTCCTTCGCTAACACTACCCACCTCAACATAGGCTGGACCGTGGTAGGGGCGCACCGCTCCCCCTTAGTACAACGACTCCCCACCCAGCATTTCCAGAACGGATATACAGCCATTGGACGAGCGATGGCAGATACACTCAAGGTTAGACTTACTTAACCTAACCTAACCTTACCTAACCGAACCTAACCTTATTTAACCTGACCAAACCTAACCGAACCTAACCGAACCTAACCTAACCTAACCTAACCTAACCTAACCTAACCTAACCAAACCTAACCTAACCTAACCTAACCTTACCTAACCGAACCTTACCTAACCTTAACTTACCCAACCTAACCTTACCTTACCTAACCAAAACTAACCTTACCTTACCTAACCTTACCTAACCTAACCTAACCTAACCTAACCTAACCTAACCTAACCTTACCTAACCTAACCTTACCTAATCTAACTTAACCTTACCTAACCTAACCTAAGTGTGTGTGTGTGTGTGTGTGTGTGTGTGTGTGTGTGTGTGTGTGTGTGTGTGTGTGTGTGTGTGTGTGTGTGTGTGTGTGTGTGTGTGTGTACATCTGCAATATATCTCTTTCTCTTTTTGGTTTTCTCTCCTCGTTTACTCTCTTTCTCTCCTACTCAATTCCTCTCTCTCCCTTTCCCTCCCTTCCGTCTTTTCCTTCCTTCCATCTTTCTCTCTCTCTCTCTCTCTCCCTAACCTTATCTCAATTTCATACTTTTCACCATGTCCCTCTCCCCATCTTTACCTTTTCCTCCTCTCTCTCCCTCCCTTCCCTTACCTCAATTCCATTTTTTTAACCATTACCCTCTCTCTCTCCCCTCCCTTATCTCCATCACTTCTTTACCATTATCCTCTCCCTCACTCTCCCTCAATTTCCTCTTTTTTACCCATTATCATTACCCTCTCTCCCTTACTCCCTCTTATCTCAATCTCCTCTTTACCATTACCGTCTCCCTTACTCCCCTTCTCCCTTACAGCTGGTGGAGGGTGAGGGTGTGAGGGGCGAGGGGTTGCAGATGGTCTTGGTAACAGATGGTGAGGAGACGGTGCATCCCCTTGTCTCAACTGTCTTGCCTCAAATTAAGGAGAGAGGAATCATCATCAACACTATCTCCATTGATAGATACGCCACGGACTCCCTAGAATTGTGGGTAAGTAGTGGTGGTGGTTGTAGTAGTAGTAGTAGTAGTAGTAGTAGTAGTAGTAGTAGTAGTAGTAGTAGTAGTAGTAGTAGTAGTAGTAGTAGTAGTAGTAGTAGTAGTAATAGTAATAAAAGCTAGACAAGGCTACCACACTACTACTAACCTAACCTAACCTAACCTAACCTAACCTGACCTAACCTCAACCTAACCTAACCTAACCTAACCTAACCTAACCTAACCTAACCTAACCTAACCTAACACAGTCAACAACATTAACAAATAAACACAAACTATTCACATCCAAGCCAAGCCAACAACAATTTAGGTAGAGAGAGATTAAACCTTATCTCTCTCTCTCTCTGGCTTCATAAATTCAGTACTAGTTTTTTTCAATACTATATGTTGTTTGTTGTTGCTGTTGCTGTTGTTGTTGTTGTTTGTTCTGGGTCAGCTTTGGGTGGAGGAAGGAAGGGATGGGTGGGTGTGTGGGTGTGTGGGTGGGTGGATGGGTGGGTGGGGAGATGCCTTCTACTGTACTATCCTTTCCCCTCATTATAGTAAGTTAGGTTGAAATGTTTTGTTGATGTTTGTAATATTCTTTGTAAACTTTCTCATTCTCTTCATTATCATCATCATCATTATCATTTACTCACTATTATTATTATTATTATTATTATTATTATTATTATTATTATTATTATTATTATTATTATTATTATTATTATTATTATTATTATTATACATGAAACACTGATTGAATAACACGAGTTCTATATAAATAAAGTTAAATTACACAACATGATTTATTTTCAGTCTGATGTGTGTGTGTGTGTGTGTGTGTGTGTGTGTGTGTGTGTAATAATAATAATAATAAATAATAATAATAATAATAACAACAATAACAATCGGTATATTCTAATAAGTCTACAATTCTCACTCACTAACATTATTTTTCTCTCTCGATCTATCTATCTATCTATCTATCTATCTATCTATCTTATCTATCTTATCTATCTTATCTATCTTATCTATCTTTCAGGCGCAAGAAACAGGAGGTCAATCATTCTGCTTCAATGTCGGGTCACGGGGTCTGCAAACTGACCTCTCTTCACTGCTCTTCTCTGCTATTACCACACCTGACACCCGACCTCACCTCAAGCAACAGGTGTGTGACAGGTGTGGGGGGAGGGGGAGGGAGGGGGAGGGGAGGACAAGAGAGGAGAGGATGGATGTGAAGGAGGAAGGGAGGAGAGGGAAAGAGGGAGGGAGTGAGGGAGGAAGGGATAGGAAGGGAGGAAGTTAGGGAGGAAGGGATAGGAAGGAAGGGTAAAGGGAGGTGTATAGCACTTGTAGAAGGAAGAAGAGGAAGAGGAGGAAGGAGGAGAGGGGAGAGAAAGGATATGAAGAAGAGGAAGGGAGGAGGAAGAAGAGGGAGATAGAGTGAAGGAGGATAAGGAGAATGAGAGAGAGAGGAGGAGAAGGGGATTAGGAAGGAAGAAAGAAGAAGAGAGAGAAGAAGGGGATTAGGAAGGGAAGGAAGAAAGAAGAGAAAGGGGGAGGGTGAATAAGGAGGAGAGAGTGAAGGAGGAGAAGATAAAGGGGAAGGGAGGAAGGGAAGGAGGAGGAAGAGGTGAAATAAGAGGAGGAGAAGAGGAAGAGAGAAGAGAGAAGAGAGGAGGAAAGAGTAGATGAATGAAAACTGATAATGTGTAAATTACTATTATTATCATCATTATCATTATTATCATTATTATCATTATCATTATCATTATTTTTCTTCTTCAGGTGCACCAAGCAACTCACTGGATTATTGGGGAGGTAAAGAGAGGATACCTGAGCAGGAGGAGGAGGAGGAGGAGAGGAGGAGGAGGAGGAGGAGGAGGAGGAGGAGGAGGAGGAGGAGGAGGAGGAGTAAGTAAAGAAATGATGATTGGAGAGGAAGAGAATATTATGTTGATGAAAAGGAGGAAGAGGAGACAGATTGGAGGAGGAGGAGGAGGAGGAGGAGGAGACATCAAGATAGGAGAGGAAGAGAAGATGATGTGGAGAGAGAGGAGGAAGAAAGGCGAGGTCACAGATGAGGTAGTGTTGGACTCCTCAATTGGGAGACACACTCAATTCATCTTCAGTGTTGTACGTGCACACCAGCACAACTACAGGTACGTACACACACGCACACGCACACGCATACGCACACACATGCACACACATATATACACACATACACGCACACAAAAGGTCTTGGGATGAAAAATATTGCAAAGAGTAGAGAAGGAAATGATTAAAGAGAGAGAGAGAGAGAGAG
>JAPQNM010000015.1:3968555-3973555 GCA_029783475.1 Metacarcinus magister
GTGTTACTGGGGGAGGATTACGATGATTATTATGATGACTATGAGTATAATGATGACTCACAACAACAACAACAACAACAACAACAACAACAATTACTACTACAACAATTACTACTACAACAACAACAACAACAGCAGTTACAAGACGTCCCCTTCCCCCTCCCTCCCCCTTTCTCACCCCCACACCCCCAACCTGACACCCCCACCCACCCCAACCGCCCCGATCGCTCCCCCAACCCCAGCTTAACCCTAGAAGAGGAAGGGGTGCTTGAAATACCCTCCCCACCCCTCTTCCCCCCAACTCTAGCCACCCCCTCCCCCACCATAACCTCAACCCCAACCCACACTCTCACCCCAGAGCCTCCTACCTCCTCCCCAACCCCCTCCACCTTGCAGTCTCCCCAGAAAACCCCCACATCACCCCCAGCATCTACTTCTAGCCCTCTCCCCAGCTTAACCACACCTTCCCCTACCCTCCCCACCTCCCCATCACCTTCCCCTACCCTCCCCACCTCCCCATTTCCTTCCCCTACCCTCCCCACCTCCCCATCACCTTCCCCTACCCTCCCCAGCTTAACCACAACTTCCCCTACCCTCCCCACCTCCCCAACCCCATCCTCTCCCTCCCCACCAGCCTCCCCTACCCTCCCCACCTCCCCATCACCTTCCCCTACCCTCCCTCACCTCCCCAACCCCATCATCTCCCTCCCCACCACCACCCCCAACCTTTCCCCACCACCTCCCCACCACAGTTGCAAGCCATCCCCACCAAAAAACCAAATTTAACACAGTCACCGGAAGAAGAGAATGAAAATAGTCTTCCTAACCCTTCCTCCTCCTCCTCCTCCTCCTCCTCCTTGGCCAGAAGCATCGCGGAGAAGGCCTTGGCCGCCCTTAAGTCCTCCAAGGCCACTGGTATCCTTCAGGGCTTCCCAACGGCGATACAAAGGATGACAATAGGACAAGTTATCCCTTCACCTCCTGTCTCGACTCCCGTTTTCTTTGAAGAGGATAATAGTAACAATCAGCTGATCACATCCCTGAAGATTAGACTCGAGGAGGAGGAGGAGGAGGAGGAGGAGGAGGAGGAGGAGGAGGAGGAGGAGGAGGAGGAGGAGGAGGAGGAGGAGGAAAGGAAGGAGGATGATAAGGAAGAGGAACAGCTACAAGAGGAGAAAAGAATCCAGGAAGAGGAAGAGGAGGAGGAGGAAGAGGAGGATGTAAAGGAGAAGGTGGTGGAGGTAGAGGAGGAGGAAGAAGAGGAGGAGAGAAGAGGAGGAGGAGAAGAGGAAGATGAGGAAGATGTTGAGGAAGATGAACGAGACAACAACAACAACAACAACAACAACAACAACAACAACAACAACAACAACATCAACAAAGGCAGTGACGGTCAAGTCGAGTACCTCCTTATAATCCCCTTCGAGGATGAGGATTTGGAGGACCACCCTAGCGAAGGATGGGAAGGAGTAGAAGGAGGGGAAGAAGGAGAGGAAGAAGGAGGGGAAGAAGGAGGGGAAGGAGGAGGGAGCGTTGAGTATATTGTTATCCTGCCAAGGGTCAACGAGACAGACTTCATTGGTGACCTCCTCCCCTCCCTCCAGCCCTCCCCACGCATCCCCAGGGAAGGTCAACACTCCTACGACACTCTCAACGACTACGAGGAACACTCTCTCAAGGACTCTTATGATGACCCCTTGAAGGATTCTTATGAGGACCTTCTGAAGGATTCTTATGACGACCCTCTCAAGGACTCTTATGATGACCCCTTGAAGGATCTCGAGGACGATCTCCTTAAGGACTCCTACGACCCCTTGCAGGACTCTTATGACGACCATCTGAAGGAGTCTTATAATGACCCCTTGAAGGACACCAATCAAGACCTTCTGAAGGATCTCGAAGACGATCCCCTGAAGGACTCCTACGACCCCCTAACAGTCTCTGAGGATGCCCCCGTGAAGGACCTTGAGGATGATCCCTTGAAGGACTCCGAGGACGACCTCCTGAAGGACTCCTACGAGCCTTTGAAGGATTCCGAGGATGACTTACTGAAAGACTCCTACGACCCCTTGAAGGACTCTGAAGACGACCCCTTGAAGGATACCACAAGGATTGAACCTCATATTAGGGTGTTGGAGGAAAGGAAGGAAGGAGAGGTAAATGAAAAGGAAGGAGGAATTAACGAAGAAGGAAGAGAAGATGAAGAAGAGGTTAACAAGGAGGGAGGAGGAGGAGGAGGAGGAGGAGGAGAAGAAATCATCATAGAAGGAGGAGGAGGAGGAAGAGGAGGAGGCAAAGAAGAGATTATAAAAGAAGGAAGAAGTGAAGAAGAGAGAGAGACAGACGAAGGAGGAACTGACAAAGAAGAAAGAGGAGAAGGAGGAGAAGGAGGAGATGGAGAAAGTGATAAAGAAGAAGGAGAAAGAGAAGAAAAAATAACAATAGAAGAAGAGAATAAAGAAGATAGAATAAACAAAGAGGAAACAGAAAATACAAACACCGATACAAGAGAATTTGATAAAGGAGGAAGAGGAAGAGAAAGAGAATTTAATGATGATGAAGAAGAGGAATTAGAAACAGAAGAAACAAGGATAATAAAAACATATATAAAAGGAATTAACCAAACGGAGAATAACGAGGAGGAGGAGGAGGAGGAGGAGGAGGAGGAGGAGGAGGAGGAGGAGGAGGAGGAGGAGGAGGAGGAGGAAGAGGAGGAGGATTACATACCACCCTCCTTTTCCATCCCCACCACCACCTCCCCTTCTTCCTCCACCACCTCCTCCTCCACCTCCACCTCCTCCTATCCCCATTTATTGGAGGAAGACAAGAGAGGAGTAACCAGGGAGGAATATCTCTCCAAACACGCCCTTCCTCCTCCTCCTCCTCCTCCTCCATCACCTCCTCCTCCTCCTCCTCCTCCTCCATCACCTCCTCCACCTCCTCCTCCATCACCTCCACCTCCTCCTCCTCATCTTCCACTACCTCCTCTTCTATTACCTCCTCCTCCTCCTCCTCCTCCTCCACCACCTCCTTCCACCTCCACAAGAGCTCCAAGAAGGATATTCAAGGTTCCTACAGGTCCTTCAGGCAGCCCCACCCTCCCAGTACCAGTATTTAGGAGTGGGGGGGATCAGGGGTTCTTCTACCAAGGCCAGTACCCACCCGGACCCCAGTACCCGCCAGGTGTGGGGGGCAGGTACCCAATAAGTGAAGGAACAGGTAGTGTAATCAGTCCCCAATTACCTGTAAGTGGTGCTAATACAGGTGTCAAGGGTGGGGTAGATATACAGGTGCTCCCAGATGGTGCTACAGGTGATCTACAGGTGTTAGATATCGATGCACAGGTGTTACAGGCACTTCAGGCTATTACACAGGTGTCTATAGGTGCCACACATGACCACACGACCTTACATGACCTCTTTATACCCCCCCAAGAGCCCCCTACCCCCCAGGAAGCTCAGATTGGTGTCCCTGCCCCTCATGTACCCCTAAAGAATGACCTCCTACATCCTCACGCCCCTGGGGATGCTTTAGGACAAGAGGAGGTGGAAGAGGCACTGGAGGAGAAGGAGGAGGCACTGAAGGAGGAGGAAGAGGCACTGAAGGAGTTGGAGGAGGCACTGAAGAAGGTAGAGGAAGAGGAGGCACTGAAGAAGGTAGAGGAAGAGGAGGCACTGAAGAAGGAGATAGAGGAGGCACTGAAGGAGTTGGAGAAGGAGGAAGAGGCACTGAAGAAGGAGGAGGTGGAGGAGACACTGAAGAAGGAGGAGACACTGAAGGAGGAGGAGGAGGCACTGAAGGAGTTGGAGAAGGAGGAAGAGGCACTGAAGAAGGAGGAGGTGGAGGAGACACTGAAGAAGGAGGAGAATGAGGCACTGAAGGAGGAGGAGGAGGCACTGAAGGATGCACTGAAGGAAGTTGAGGATGATGATGACTTAGCAGGAGTGTCTTTGTTCTTCAGTAAGTCTGCCTTGCCCCCTAACAGTGGTGTTGATCCTCCCCCCGCAGCCTCGACCCCTGACCCCCTGGCGCCCCTAGGAACACTGCCGCGAGACCAGTACATGCTGCAGTTCTTCATCCCTGAGTACGAGGACGAGGAGGAGGAGGAGGACGAGGAGGAGGAGGAGGAGGAGTATAAGGATGAGGATGAGGATGAGGATGAGGATGAGGATGAGGATGAGGATGAGGATGAGGATGAGGTAGAAGATCCTTTGAGACTAAAAGAGGATGAGGTCGGCTTCTTGAATGAGGATGTCACCCTTCTGAAGGATGACCTGAGGACCCCTGAGAGAGGAGGAGGAGGAGGAGGAGGAGGAGGAGGAGGAGGATACAATCATTCAAGTGGAGGAAAACAGCACTGTGGAAGAGGAAAATATAGCTTTGGAGGAAACTGTTTTTTTAAGGGAGGAAAATTATCCCTTAGAGGAAAATAACCCTTTGGAGGAGGAAAATTACCCTTTGAAGGAGGAAAATTACCCTTTAGAGGAAAATTACCCTTTGGAGGAGAAAAGTAACCCTTTGGGGGAAGAAAATTACTCTTTGGAGGAGGAAAATAGCCCCGTGGAGGAGGAAAATTACCCCTTAGAGGAAAGTTACCCTTTGGAGGAGGAAAATAACCCTTTTGAGGAAGAAAATTACCCCCTGGAGGAAAATTACCCTTTGGAGGAGATAAGTAACCCTTTGGTGGAAGAAAATTACCCTTTGGAGGAGATAAGTAACCCTTTGGTGGAAGAAAATTACCCTTTGGAGGAGGAAAATTACCCTTTGGAGGAGGAAAATTACCCCTTAGAGGAAAATAACCCCTTAGAGGAGGAAAACATCTTTTGAGGAGGAAAATAACTCATTGAAGGAGGAAAATAACCCTTTTGAGGAGGAAAATTATCCCTTTGGAGGAGGAAAACAACCCTTTCCAGATAGAAAATAATCCTTTGCAGGGAGAAAATAGCCCTTTAGAGGAAAATAACCCTTTGCAGATAGAAAATTACCCTTTGGAGAGGGAA
>JAPQNM010000015.1:3978555-4093555 GCA_029783475.1 Metacarcinus magister
AGAAAAAAGGAGTAGAAGACAAACAAGATAATAATGAACATACAGAACAAGCCATACACAAACATCACCAAACATACATACATACATACATACATACCTTCATGAACTTATCCAGGTGAAGCACAACCTGTCTCGTGCCTCCACACCCAACACGCCCCACGCCTGTCATCTGTCTTGTCCTGCCATCCTGACCACCACCACCACCACCACCACCACCACTACTCTCATTTGATGGCATTGCTGTTCCTCCTAGTAGTATATCAGCCACAGAACGACGCTTTCTACCCGGTGGGAAGATAACAACCTGAAGAAAGTAGAGAGAAAGATAATAGGTGATTAGAAAGAGCCCTGAGGAACACCATTATAGTAAAAAAAAAATATTAGTCACGCCAGAATAAGATACCGTTTTCTTACTTTCTTTATTTTTTTTACATATTTTAAACTGGAATTACAAACCTGATTCGCGTTTTGAGTATTGAGATTCGCATTGACGTTGTTATTGCTGATGTCATTGTTAGCGTTGACGTTATTATTGTTATTGTTGTTATTTATATTGTTATTAACGTTGAGGACAAGTGTTACCAGACCGGTAGCGAAGGTGAGGAAGTTGAAAGTGTTGAAGCCTCCTAGAATACCGTTTACTAGGGCACATTCTCTCACTCTCTCCTTCACTTTCCCTGGCATGTATACTACTGGAACCGCTGATCGCATACCTCTCTTGCTACTCCTACTGGTTCTTGGTGACTCTCTCTCTACTGCTTCCTCCTCCTCCTCCTCCTGCGCCTTCGTCAGTTGGCTCCACTGCTTGAGGTGAGATGCAAGTATGACCTCCAGTTCATACTCGAGTGACCTGTACTCCACTTCGGTGAGAGGGCGGGAGGAAGGTGGTGGTGGTGGTGAGGCTTCCACCACCACCACCACCACCACAGGGATGTAAATAAACCACTTCATTCGTTAGCAATCTGAAAAATGCACGTTTCGGTTTTTTTATTGTTTTGTTTCCTTGTCTTTCTCTACTTTTATATATAATATTTTTTTATTTAATGCAATTTTGTTTTCTTTCCTTCACTCTACAATACGTTTTCCTTAAGTATCATTCACTTTAATTCACTTTACATTTTTTTTCTTTTCTAATTTGTGTTTCAACCTTTGCTGTGGCGGCGGCGGTGTTGTTGTTGTAGTGTTGCTTTAATTTCCTCTTGTCTTCCTCTTGTCTTCCTCTTGCCTTCCTCTTGCCTTCCTCTTGTCTTCCTCTTGTCTTCTTGTCTTCCTTACTTCGTGGTGGTGTGTGGATTCGCCGAAGAGAGGAGGTGATGTGGACTGAGGCGGTGGTGGTGGTGACGGGGGTGGTGGTGGGGGGGAAGGAGGTATCAGAGAGGGTGTTCGAATAACGGAGAAAGAGGAGGAGGAGGAGGAGGAGGAGGAGGAGGAGGAGGAGTTAATCGACAACCAATATTACCTCCACACTACACTCCCTTCACCTCAACACTCTCACCTTGTTCAACTCACCTACCCTTCACCGTGTTCCATCTACTCATAAATTCTAACACCTTCTAACCAAAACAAATGCTAGTGCTATAAATTATAACATCTTCTAAACAAAACAAAAGCTAGAGCGTCATGCCTGAAAACACCCAACACTCATCATTGTCTGCTAAGAATCAATACTAACTGTCGCCACCCGCTAATGATCAGTAATAATTAGATATAAAATCATAATTAAACATTTACCTTGCCTTACAGATCCATAGTAATTAATCCTATACTTTCCTTTACCATTATATATTAGTTATCATTTATCTACGCAGTATTCTCACTATGCAAATTACGAGAGAGAGAGAGAGGGGGAGAGAGAGGGAGGGAACACGGTTTAATTCACTCTGAATCTATCTTTTGAGTACAAGAGGCAGATTAAACGATCATACTACAGTTACTCATCGCATTAAATCTACTGACCTGAACTGAACCTGAACTGAACAAGCAACGCCTTACTTCCTCAGTCTCCCATCCACCCAACCGTAGATACATTACCGCTAACACCCTCCTTCTCTCCCTCCCTCCCTCTCATCACCCTTCCTCCCTCTCACCCTCCACACGCACACCTTACACTACAGAGGGCGGTATGAGGGGGCGGACAGCGGTGTGTATGTGCGTGGCTGTGGTAGTAGTAGTAGTAGGTGGTAGGACGGAGGGAAGATATACAAAGAGACAAGTTATGCAAACCACATTTTCACCTGAATTCCACGCCTCTCTCGCTTTTGATATGGAGACTTTACTTGAGGATCACTTAAGAATGTGGAGATATCTTACCTCCACCTCCTCCTCCACCTCCTCCTCCAACTCCCCCTCCTCCGTCCTTGATCTCGGTGGCGTTCTAAGGGCGAGGTGGCTTGAGGAACTACTACGTGGAGATGAAGAGAAGGTGAAGGAGCATGTTGTAGTGACGTGGCCAGCTGAAGGTGACGTCAGGAAAGTGAAGGAAAGTGATGGTTTATTTATCCTGAAAACCGAAAATGTTGAAGCAAATAGTGATAATGGTGATGATGGAAATTTGATAAAGGAATGCAAAACGAGTGATATTACAGAAACTAACGAAGAAGGAATAGGTGTAGAGGATGATAAAGATGTGAATATAATAGGTAAAAGAATGCCTCGAAGCTTGCCTGTTATGTATATGCCTGGGAAGAAAACTAAAAGAAAGTGTGTATTGGCTAACGGTCTCCTGTCTGGGTACAACGCCTTTAGTTACCTCAGCTTCGTCACGGGGGTCATATCGCTGCTCCTCAACCTCAACGACAACATCAACAACAACAATAACAACAATAACCTCAATGCTAACAATGCCTTGGAAAATAACAACGCAGATGCCAATGTCAACAGTAACACAGCCAATCAGGTAAGGATAACAATAATAACAACAATAACAATAATAATAATAATAATAATAATAATAATAATAATAATAATAATAATAATAACAATAATAATAATAATAACAATAATAATACTCTTCCCCAGATCGTGTTGTTTCCAGCAGGGAGGAGGAGGAATAGGAGAGGCGTAGCGGACATCCTACTGCAGGAATCCCGAAGGAGGAGTGAAGGAGATAAGGAGGAGGTGAAGGAGGTGAAGAAGGTGGTGATGTCTGCCCTGACGGAGGCTTTTGTGATCCTAGCGGAGGAGTCCTTGGTGTGTGTGTGTGTGTGTGTGTGTGTGTGTGTGTGTGTGTGTGTGAATTCATGTGCGTTTCTATATAGTTAATTTAATGTAATTCTCTTCCTCTCCCTAGGCTGGTGTTGAGAGGACCCTGACCTAATCTGTGACTGCTGCACTGTGAAGGACGAGGCCACGAGGGGCGAGTGAGTGAGTGAGTGAGTTAATGCGAGTAAAGTATAATCTCCTGAGACACTATCACCACCATCACCACCATCACCATCACCATCACCATCACCATCACCATTACTGAGGCAAAGGATGTATATATGTATTAACTCTATATGTATACTTTTGTTTATAATCTAAATATATAAATAACATAATACTAACATATGTATCACTACCGTTTTCTTTGCCTGGAGGTGTGAGACTAAAAGAAAAATGGAAGACCTATGTTCTAAGCAGGAATTAATCGAACTAATCAATAAATGGTTGGCTTGCGTAGTAGCGGATTTCTCTCCTGTTTATGAGCTTGGAATAATATACTCAGTCACGTCATAAATGTGTGTGTGTGTGTGTGTGTGTGTGTGTGAGAGAGAGAGAGAGAGAGAGAGAGAGAGAGAGAGAGAGAGAGAGAGAGAGAGAGAGAGAGAGAGAGAGAGAGAGTAGGCCTAGGGGATTAGAAGGAAAGAAGACAACAGTTAATTGCTTTCCCCACGCCACCAAAACCCACGTAGAAGCAATAGTTAACAAAGGAAGCTGAACATCATCATTTATATATATTAAAACGAAAACATAAAGATAATTTCATGCAGACGAAACTAGTGAATATACTAATTATAATAGACTGACCTCACCCAGCCTATATAATGGTTTCCAAGTGTTAGTCTAGACGAGGTTATGAGGATATTAAGTCATTCTATATTAAAGGGTTATCATGTATGCCTAACACACGACAACCATTGAAAATTATCTATAAACACACATTATTAGAGTGCATTACAACAAAACAATGCTACCATTTCACCTACACTGCCTCACTTAGTACTTATTTCACCTGTACAATTAGTTAATCACACGTCTGGTTGTTGTGTGGTATAGTAGTGTTGAATGGTAACACCTGTACAATTAATTAGACCCAGGTATGGTAGTTGCGTGGTATGGTAGTGTTGAAAGGTAACCACTGTACGATTAGTTAAGCTCACGTCTGGTAATGTTGGTAGGTAATATCGTGAGTCTTACACATACGTTTGGTAATTGTGTGGTATTGGAATGTGGTATTGGTAGGTATTATACATCCATCCAGGTGAGCCCCATCAGACCGTCCCGCCTTCCCGCCTTCCCGCCACGCCGCCCACGGACAGTCTCGTTCTCTTTCTGTTTACAAACCCAAACATGGAGGCGGAAGAGGATGAACGGACGACGCCGGGGCAAGCCTCGGCCCTCACCTCTAAGGGCGGGGGTGAGGTGACTCCTAAAACCAAAAGGAATTACGTTAAACTCCCGCCTGGCAGGAAGTTAGAGTTATTGAAGATGCTTGACGCTGGCGTGAGTAAAGAAACACTGATGAAGGAATTTTCAGTGTCCAGAACGACGCTTTACCTTTACAAGATGAACATTGATAAGATGAAGCACCAGCTCATGGCCAAACTACCCGGGGGAAGCAGCAGCAAACCCAGGAGGAAAAGGAAGAGGAGGACAAAACTCGGCTGGAAGGTAGTTGTGCCGCCTTCTGAGGATGAAGAAATGATCAACCCTAAAGTGGAGGTGAGGGTGTGTGTGTGTGCGTGTGCGTGTGTTGGTGGTGTGTGGCAAGGTGTTATTATAGTGTGTGTTTATATTGGAAGGGAAACACGGGTTATTAACATTTAACTGGCCCTGCTACGTTTTTTGTTATTAAATTCAGCATGCGAGTTGAGGTGTGAGTGTATACGTGTTTTATTTAGTATGTTCCTATTTTTAACACTGTCAACTAATATACTGTTTAGTTGTGTTGATGGGAACTTGTTAACACTGTTAGTAGGACTGCCATCATACTGTTCATTGGCTTACATTCATACAAACATTATTATCTGTGTATGTTGTGATTTACTTGTTGTGCAAACTTTTTGTTTCAAAGTTACGGATATAATAATAAGTTGCCAGTCTCAGGCCGCGGCGTGGCGACTGTCAACAGGAATGGTGAACTTTTTCTTTTTAATTATGAGGTTATACATAATGTTAGGTTTGATTAGGATATGTATCAATCTGCCAACCATCAGAATAGACACAGCCAAGGGCATTACTATATTAAACATAACGCCATGTGTAGCCTGATGCTTAATGAAAGGGTTGATCATTAGTCACACCTTTCATTAATGTTGACACTTGTCACTCAGCCACCTCAGACTGGCAGCTTCTTTATTCTTGAAAAATGTTACTGAATTTAAATGTTTCAACAATAATTAAATAATATCTTTTCACAGAGGAAAATTGATTATGTGTGATTGCTTGTATGTCATTAAAAAGTGAGATGGCATTCCTAACACCAGTTGACAGGAAGGTGTGTGTGTGTACAACAATGTTAATCAATATTTGCATGTAATGAATTTGTTATCTTGATAAAGGTTGGTTCATATCAAAGTAATTACTTGTTTAATGGGGATGACATTGTCAGTAATATATATAATGTGTGTGTGTGTCTGTAACTCAACTCACTCACCAAAACTCAATGACTCACGTATTTACTGTCTCACAATGTTTTTTTTATTTTTATATTTATATATGTCCTGAACCTGTGGCGCCGGTAGGCTTAATGGAGGCATTAGATGGTGAGTCTCCGCCCGTTAGTAGCGCGGGTTTAATTTTTTATGTGAAGCCTCGTTTCTTGTTGAGAGGCTCATTCATGCTGGGCGCGGAAGCTCCTCGATGCATTTTACGTTGCAGTCCCAGTCAAGGATAGTGTTGATGGCAGCATGTGGGTGATCTTTGGCCACTCAGTTTTGAAATGGCTGTAAATTGATCTAAAGAGTAGCAGTGAAAGGGACAGTACACTCCAGGCACACCACTTGTTACCATTACAACCATAGTGATCACCATCAACCCAAGTGTAGTTTGGTTATCCTCGTCCCACACTACAACACTAACTCAACCAAAACTCAATATAACTTACACTCTCACAACTCACTATCACATTAACCTTCCTAACTCACCACCTTCCACCCACAGCAAACAGAGGAGGAGGAGGAGGAGGAGCAAGAGCAGCAGCAGCAGCAGCAGCCTAAGGAGGAGATACCACCTATAGAGGAATCATTACTACCACCCGTCCTATCACCACAAACCATGCTGCCTCCCTTGGACCCTGACCCTGAACCCTTCGAGTCCCTCCTGCCCCCCCCACTCGACCCTCCACCCACCTACAACTTCAGCAGGCGCGGCAAACGTAAACGCAAGTCCATCAACCTACCCAGGAAGCACAGCAAATCCCGTTGGTTTAAACTGTACCAACCATCATCATTAGTACAGCAGCTTCCTACCCTCACCAAGATGACTTCCCCAACACCTAAGTACCCATCAGAACCTTCCCCCACCCTGGAGCACATAGATAAGTTCAAGATTGAGGGCAGGACGAGGGCCGCCACCATCACCACCCCCACCACTACTGCAACACAGGACGCCGCCCCCCCCACGACAACCCCTAAACCCAGGACCCCCGGCAACACACCCCACACTGACCAAGGGAATGTAGCGGCAAAGGGAGGTAAGGAAGACAGGATGAGAAGAGGGAGTGTATCTATATCTTTCTTAAAAACTCATCTGTCTATCTATATATCTGTCTCATATCTTCCCTCTAAAAAGTATAGGTTTGAGGAGACATTACCCTTTTGTGTCATATCTTTTTATAGGAGAGAATACAGAGGAGAAACACTGCATTTTCTTACCATTTACCTTATAACCTTGCATCCTAAACCCATAGAATAAGTAACAAGTCTCCTCTCTCCCTCCACCCACCTCAGACCACCTCCACGTCCAGCACAACTTTCACTCTCAGAAGATCCTTGAAGTACTCACCTGCGACGAGACATTCATTGACGTCACACTCACAGCTGAAGGACGATCCGTACGCGCACACAAGGTTCGTACGTACACCAGATATGTGTGCGTGTGTGTGTGTTTGTTTGTCATATCTCCTACCACATCTAACCTTTGTATTCTCTCGCCTTGGTGCAGCTGATCCTGTCCGCTATGAGTCCGTACTTTCAAGAGGTGCTGCAGACCAACCCTTGTCAACACCCTGTTATCATTATGCCCAGGACGGTGCGCTTCTCTCACCTCACCCAGATCATTGACTTCATCTACAGGTGAGCGGTGTTGACTCCACAGGTGTTACAGGTGCTGCGTTGACTTCAGGTGTTGGGTGTGGTTGCCTTACGTAGGAGAAGATACAGAGGAGAGAGAGGCTATGATTAAGAGGATAATTATAGATCAAATAAAATGCATTACGGTAAAAAATAAAAATAAAAAATAAAAAGTATGAGTATTAGTGATAAAACTCAACCCTATCTTTGCCAGGGGAGAGATCACCTTGCCAGAGGAAGAGCTGAGGTCCCTGCTGAACACGGCTGAACACCTGCAAATCAGCGGCTTCTCTACACCTGAGATCATGAAGCTACTTGGAGAGTCACCATCGGGCGGTGAAAATACCACCCTCATCTCACCCTCCAACTCACACCTCCTCACCCCCACCTCAGAGGAGACAGGTGTGGGTATGGGTGTGGGGAGGTCAGTGGAGGTGGAGGAGGACACAGAGCCCATCCGAGGCACATGGCGGGGAAGAGGAGGGGTGAGGAGGGCCAGGGGAGGCAGGAGGACTAGAGGAAGAAGAGGAAGAGGGAGAGGAGGAAGATTGCCCAGATCCAGCGAGGACATTATCTCCAGCTGCGGACAGAGGCTGGTTCGCGCTGACCACTACACAGCTCCTATCTCCACCACCCTCACTCCCTCCTTGCCATCCTTCTCCCTACCCACCCTCCTTCCCTCCGCAGACCCCCCCAGCATCACCTCCGCAAGACAAAGCAGCCCAAGGACCTTTCAGAGGGTAGAAGGAGGACACCTGCGGCAGCCGGCGGATGACCTGATCGGATGTAACCCCAGCACAGTCCTGGGCATGGATGTGGATATTGACATTGTGAAAGAGGTGGGTGAAGGGTTAGGTAGGGAGGAAGTATGGGTAAGGAAGGGGTAGGGAGAAAGTATGGGTAAGGAAGGGGTAGGGTAGGGTAGGGTAAGTGTTAAGGAGGCAACGGATAGGGTAAAGAAAGAATTGACTATACAGGGAGGAAGTAGAAGGGATAGGTACTGTGTGTGTGTGTATGTGTGTGTGTAGCATGTGACCCCCCCTCCCCCCCACACCACCATTAACACATCCCCCCCCCCATCATTGCAGGAGGTGTTGAGCGAGAGTGAGGACAACATGAGTGAGGGGGGGCGAGAACATGGTCTTTATTGTGGAGGGAGATTCACTACAGATGTGTCCCGTCTCCCACCACCCTTCCCTCACCCTCCAAGCCACCCCACCACAGCCCCTACCACCTCCCCTCTTCACCACAGCCACACAGCCCTTTGTACCACGCACTACAATCTACAGTGGAGTGGCTGGCCGTGCTGCGTCCTCCCCACAGTGCACTATCGCCACAGCATTACCTATATTTGAGAACCGGTTTGAGGTGATGCCCCAGACACACCATCCAAGTATTGCCTCCCCAGCTTCCCCCAGTGAGGCCAGCTTTGAAGCCACCTCCCCAGCACCCCAGAGTGAAGCCAGCTATGCCTCCCCAACACAACACCCTGATAGGCCCTCCATGACCCTCTCCCCCACCCTGCATAGTGAGAGCAGCTATGTGGTCACCTCCCCCACCGCCCACAGTGAAGTCAGTTTTGAAGCCACCTCACCCACCCTGCACAGTGATGCCAGCTCGGACGAGGCACCTTCCTCCCCCCCTACCACAAGCTTCAAGGTCAAGATACCCCCACCAAGATGCAGCACCACCATCACACCTCCACCACCATCACCACCTCCTCAGACCCGGTGTGGAGGAGGCGTTCAACCACACACCACTACTGGCATAACCTCATCAACACCTGTGCAAGAAGCAGCCCCACAGCCCCCATCAAGCCCCATGTCCACTTCACCAGCCCCACCCAGCCCGATCACTGCCTCACAAACACCAGTCACCTCCATGGCTACCTCACAAGCACCACACAGCCCCCATCACATCACAAACAACACACAACACCAAAACTTCACAAGCACCACAAACCCTCATCACTTCTTTTCAAGCCTCAAACAGCCCCAAAACAACTTCACAAGGCCCAAACAGCCCCAAGCCCACTTCACAAGCCCCAGGGAGTCCCAAGCCCACTTCACAAGCCCCAGGGAGTCCCAAGCCCACTTCACAAGCCCCAGGGAGTCCCAAGCCCACTTCACAAGCCCCAGGGAGTCCCAAGCCCACTTCACAAGCCCCAGGGAGTCCCAAGCCCACTTCACAAGCCCCAGGGAGTCCCAAGCCCACTTCACAAGCCCCAGGGAGTCCCAAGCCCACTTCACAAGCCCCAGGGAGTCCCAAGCCCACTTCACAAGCCCCAGGGAGTCCCAAGCCCACTTCACAAGCCCCAGGGAGTCCCAAGCCCACTTCACAAGCTCCAAGGAGTCCCAAGCCCACTTCACTAGCCCCAGGGAGTCCCAAGCCTACTTCACAGGCCCCAAGGAGTCCCAAGCCCACTTCACAAGCCCCAGGGAGTCCCAAGCCCACTTCACAAGCCCCAGGGAGTCCCAAGCCTACTTCACAGGCCCCAAGGAATCCCAAACCCACTTCACAAGCCCCAGGGAGTCCCAAGCCCACTTCACAAGCCCCAGGGAGTCCCAAGCCCACTTCACAGGCCCCAAGGAGTCCCAAGCCCACTTCACTAGCCCCAGGGAGTTCCAAGCCCACTTCACAAGCCCCAGGGAGTCCCAAGCCCACTTCACAGGCCCCAAGGAGTCCCAAGCCCACTTCACTAGCCCCAGGGAGTCCCAAGCCCACTTCACAAGCTCCAGGGAGTTCTAAAACCATTTCACAAGCCCCAAATAGCCCTAAAACAACTTCACAAGCCTCACACAGTCCCAAGATCTCTTTACAAGCCCCACACAGTCCCAAGACTATTTCACAAGTCACAGGCAAATCCAAAACAACTTTACAAGCCCCACACAGCCCCAAGGCTGTTTCACAAGCCCCAAACAGCCCCAAGACCACTTCACAAGCCCCAGGGAGTCCCAAGACCGTCTCACAAAGCCCACACAGTCCCAAGCCCACTTCACAAGCCCCACATAGCCCCAAGGCCCCACGCAGCCCCATGGTATTCTCGCCACCACCCAGCCCTGTAGCCATACCACAGTTCCCACAAAGTCCCACCACATCCTTGTCCTCCCAGAGCTCTAAGCCTGTGTTGCAGCCCCCACATGCATCTACAACCACCTCACAGCCCCCACACAGCCCTGAAGTGAGTTTACAGCCCCCACACAGCCCCATGGACACCACACCCGCCCCCAGCAGTAAGGTTGCAGCAGCAGTGAGCACCAACAGCCGTGTGGAAGCATCAGCCAGTGTGGTGCCCAGTGCAGCTGCCTCCCCCATGCAGCTGAGTGTTGGCAGTGGTGGTGCAGCATCAGCCACACATGTGCGTAAGACACCACCACACAGGGCTAGGCAAGCCACACCCTCTCCACCACCAGCCACCAAGGTGAAGGAAGCCCCTGGTGAGGCTGCTTCATCAACCACCACTGGACTCACCCGTCAGGCTGCTTCCTCACCACCACCGCTGCCACAGAGTGAGGCAGGCAGCTCATCACAACAGAGGCAGGCTCATCACAAAGCAGGGTCACCACTTCCCCGCCACCCTGAGCCTCACCGCGGAGCACCACCACCATCACCACCTTGTGTAGCCTCCAGTCTGCCTCACATCCCAGGTGTGAGTGGTGTGTCGACCTCACCCAAGCTGGCCCCAGCTTCCTCGGCCTCCACCACCTCCTCCGCCAGCCCTCCTCAGCCCCACGATGATTTACCTTCAGAGTTCAGCAGCACACCCCTGCTAGGTAACCCATCGAGTTGGGGCACCAACCCCACACAGTACCAGCCCAGCTGTGAGACCATCCCCTTACAGTACCCTGAGACCAGCTCCCTGCAGTACAGTGAGCTAACCAACCTCCAGATGAGTGAGCCCCAGTACAGTGACATGGATTACCAGACTGATGCCTCTCAGTACCAGCCCAGCTATGAAACCATCACCACCCAGTACAGTGAGCCTGACTACCAGTCCAGCCCCCCTCACTACACCAAGCTGGTGTACGGCACCAACACACCCTCATACACCACCCCGGCCTGCCACACCAGCCCATTACAGCAGTACCAACCCAACTTTGAGGCCAGTACCATGCAGTACAGTGAGCCACCACCCCTGGAGACCTTCCCTGCACCATCCACCTTCAGTGTGGCCGGATGTGAACCAACTGAACAGTCGACGGTGGCAGCTCCCGCCACCTCCCCCACCATGTATTATGATGCCAGCTGTCCTGACTCCCCACACCACCTGCAGTACTCCCAGCTGTAAGGAGGCAAGGCAAGGCAAGGCAAGGCAAGGCACCTCAGGTAGGGGATGCCCAACACACACTCATGTATGTGTGTTTGTATCTGGCCTCAGTGTAAGGGTTGTAGTGTTAGAGTGATGTGCAACACCTACACCCAATACACACACACACACACTCACACATACATGTACACACACACACACACACACACACACACACACCCATGTGAATCCAGAGCTTGTAAAATTTGCTATTCATCCAGATAGTTGTAATGTACTAGTTGTAATTGATATACTTGATCAGCTTTTGAACCATTCTTAGCACAAAGCATTGTTTGTTGAGTATAAATACAAGTATACCATACCACACCACACACTGTTAGGCTACATACCACTTACTGGTAATGATACCTGAGACTTGATTACAGTTCACACCTGTAGGCGGGAGGCAGTGGTAGTACCAACTCCCTTGTATTACCTTCCCTTCCCTTCTCTCACCAACACTTGCATTAAGGTAATAATACTTAAGTTATTTGCAGTGCTCTCTAATACTTTTCCCACCTCTCTCTCTCTCTCTCTCCTGACAGCAGATGTTGGATATTGTTGTAGTAGTGTTGTGTTCTTTGAGGATATAGAGTGTGTGTGTGTGTGTGTGTGTGTGTTTTTACCTGGGGACAGGGCCTGAGCTACACTCGTGTGGTCCGGTCTCCGTATTTAGAATATTTTGTAGTTTTTCTTTCAGTTGATGTACATTCTTTGCCATTATCACTTCCTTCAGTTCATTCCAAGTATTTTTGGGCCACTCAAGCAAATTCTTTTTTACAATTTTTTCTTGTGTCCCTCAAATATCTATCCTTTCCTTTTCATTTCTTTTTTATTAAAGTTGTATAGGAAGTAAGAATAAATATATAAAAAAAAGAACTTTCTACAAGCAACTTTATTTTTAATAGTGTCATAAAATTAATGAAATTAGAAATCTTCCTTCAAGTATATTGAACTGTTAAATGTAAATAACTTAAGAAAGTAAGAAATAGTAGATGAGTTTCAACTGAAAAAGTAAGATTTAAGTGAATTTCACAATTCGAACAAATAACAATTAAAGGTTTGGCACAGAACTACATGGTAAAATTGGCCTTACAATTTTTGTAAGTAGTTTTTTTTTCTTACAAATGTAAACTAAACTGTGCTTTCATTACTTTCCATCTGTCTATAGTTTCTGATGCCTCGTTCCCTCTGAGAACATCCCCCAAGTAGGTGTCCCTCACCAGAAGAGCCTCCACCTCTCCCTATCCAAACACACCATCCATCAACAACTCTCATGCATGTACTAGTCTACCGTCTCCTTCCATCTGGGTGCCGGGTGGCTCTGTGGTGCAGTGTTCAGCTTGTGACTTAAAGGTTGAGTTGGATCCTGGGTCACGGCAGCTTCTTGGTGAGAGGGGAAGCACTTTAACCCTAGCAAGACTATATGGTCTTACCTACCTAGTTTGGGGGCATTATTTAATCACCTTTCTATCCTTCTATCTTACAACTGGCCTTCGTCTCCTAGGCTCCTTAACTTTTCTCACATTCTTTCTACACAAACTCTTCTCTCAATATGACCAAAGTATTTCTTTTCACCCATTTCATCCACACAGTTCGTCGCTCCACATCCTTCTGTATGGGTTTCTTGTATTCCCATAACGTCCAACCTTTCTCTCCCAAAACTTTAAACTAATAATTGGTTCCTGCAATTTTCCTTGTGTTTGGCCTTCCCCTAATCCCCTTTCCCTTGCCTTCTAGACAGGACCACTAGTTGACACAGCTTAAGGCCTAGTTTGAAGAGTCTCCCATCTTATATTGTTTATGTCCATGTGCGTATGTGTGTGTGTATGTTATTCACCATGGTTTTGAGGATCACGTGCTGGACTTGTGATCGTCAGCCATTACCCTCCCCCCAAATAAAAGGTCTGAGCTCATAGAGACAGATCTTTGAGTAAGTTTGAAACCTCTCACCCATCCCCTTACTGAAGTGGGACAGTAACCGCATCCTGGCAATGAATATACTTAGCGACCTGAGCGAGGGGAACATTAACCATTGAACCTTGTGTGTGTAGGGAGATGTATGTAATGTTTTTGAGTAAGGTGGTAGCAGCAGGAAAGTGGAGGACAAAAAATCAAAACAATTCAATCTGTACTTACCAACTTGTCTACCCTTTGTTGTTCATCTTGTTCCCTTAGTGGTTACATATCATATCAGTCTCCTTCCCTCCTTCCCGGTGTATGCCTCCCCCTCCCCCTCCCCGCCCTCACTGTCTGTCTGTCTTATTTCCACCTCATGTTTCCCTCCTTGCACCCCAGGTGTATGAGTCTGCGTATGTGTTCTCTCACGTTCTGTGTAGAGTATATTAGATGTTTAGCACAAAAAATTTTTAACTACTATACAAAAGCAGTTATAAAAAAAAATATATATAAAACCAGTAGTGTTTAGTCTAAGTATCTTTTATATTTGTATTTAAATGATGATAATACTTAATTAGGTTGGCTATACTTTAATTAAGGTGAGATTTATGTGGTAGTCTCCTCACCTACACTATGGCCAAGCAGGTGACATTTTAATCTTAATATAATATAAAGCATTAAGCAGCTGTACATAGCATAGCCCTTGTGTCTGCCGGCTAGTTGTGCAGCAGTAACAGCAGCGACAACAACAACAGCAGCGGCGGCAGAGGTGGCAGCCATTACCTAAGTTGTTATAAGGCGTGATGTGCTTATAAGTTTAGCACGTTAGACATTTAGTTCCCGCCCACTTGTACCAACCCACCCATACCCGCCCACCTGTACTGTCCCACCCTTCCACTCCCCACCAGCACCTGTTAGTGTCATGTTGAAATTCCTGTCTTGCCGCAGGAGTGAATCAAGGCACCAGACAGTTTTACCAGATCTGTTCACGTAAATAGAACTTAATATTTTTGTATGTGATACCGTGATTTTCTTTTCTTTTCTTTATGTGTGCACCTCCCAAGTTAGCATTTCCCCCCCCCCTCCCCCATTCACACCACAGGCCAAGGTATTATTCCTGCGTGGCCTGCAACCCCCCCTTACCTTCCCCTCCCTTAACATACGGCATCGCCTCCCCCCTTCCCCCATACACCCATTAGGTTAAGTAGTAATGCGTTGAGCCGTGGTCAGGTGTTCATTAGCATAACCCATGTAACCTCAGATGTACTTTTAAGGTGCTGTGATTTGCCATGTGACTATTTCTGCCACAGTGTCAACACCATTAAATTATGTGAGCAATGTTGTGTTTGTGTATCCTTGACCCTTGTACTAAGTGGCTGTTGTTCATTGCTTGTACGTGAGCACTCTCTTTGTCATCATCATTATCATCAGCCTTACTCTTTTATAAAACATTAATTTCATCATAACAGTTGTCATTATTGTCATCATCACCATTATCATCATCATTAAGTTCATAATTGTAATCCTAAAACAACTGAGCATCAACAAAGGTGATGAGCTGTGGACAGGACCAGAAAACATCATTATGTAAACTAAACACATCCATTCACAACTGGGAATGGAGTCACGATACTTGGTTTGTAATTCACACAATTCTTACCAATAAATATCTTGACACACTTCCACAAACTCCTAGAACGACAAAATAGAAATGCGTTGAGATTAGTCACCTTCATATAAATAATTAATCGAACAGGACATGGAACACACATGAAAAAAAGTGAAAAAAAAAAAACCAGCTGCAAGGTTATCCCACCTGTGTATCACCTTCACCTCCACACACTCAAGGACAACCACCACTTCAAAAATGCTCACTTTATTAACATGGAAATCATTACAACACAAGACTCTGAGCGTTGAGCAGCCTTGGTGTGGCCGCCCGGCTGGAGTCTTGGGCGTTTAAGTTAGAACACAACACTCATCATAGTAGCAAAGTCTGAGATCAGCAGAGTTTTGCTTCATTACCGACTGAGTGAGTGTTTAGGAAGGGTGTCAGGTCCAACCCTTCACCACCTTATTACTTAGCTAACTTGACAGGAATCTTTCTTAACATAACTTGGCATAATTACACTGAGTCATTTTCTTTTCTGCAATAAATTACTTGAATCTGTCTGTGTATCAAACTTGGACTAAGTCAGGAAGGAAGTGAGTCTTACATCCAGACCCATTATGTTCTTTCCTGAGTAAAAATATCAAACTAGACTCCTGCCTCACTTCTAGGGCACAACTCAGCCTCACTGGATTGATGCATTGGATGAATAAGTCAGCATGATGAAGATGGTGACAGTGATTCAGGATATCAAAGGAGAGGATGAGAGGGTGAAGTTAGGGATGGTTTCACATTCAGATTATCACAGACCACTGGTGCTGATGGGGTGATGGGCTGCCTAACTGGAGATGTGAGATGTGGTTCAATCACTCACCTTACCCTTGCATCACATAATACTGAACAGCTATCTATACACCAGGTCAAATCCCCTTGAAAGGAAGATACACAAGACAAGGTGTCAACATTCATACTTACATACATTCACACACACTTCCTTGCATCTTTACCACTATGCCTCAAGGAAACAAGATGATCCTCGCCACACTGCATGAGGCTCAGTCTTGCAATATAACCACCTACTCAACTACTATCTATAGTTTCTGACGCCTTGTTCCCTCCACAAACATCCCCCAAGGGAATAGCTGCGGCAGAAGAGCTTCCACCTTTCCCTCTTTGCTTGTTCAATCCCTTCCCTCTATCAGTACCCTCGTCACCACCACATGGACACAAGCCAAACACACCTGGTTCAGTAGCGGCAACACACATTGAACCATAAACCTTTAAAACATCACCTTTTAACATTAAACTCAAACCTGTCACTCACTTCACTACCCACACAGATTATTACTTTAAAATTAATCTAAATATGTCCAAACACCTGCCTTGTGTTCTAACGAGGTATCACTACACACCTGCACCACCCTCCACTACACCATAACACTGGGGAGAGTACCATCACACCAGCACACCCTCACCTCAGCACTGAACACCTACAGAACCTAACCTGCTCAAGCTTCTCATTTAGTACATTAAAAATAACCAATTGTCAACAAACTGAAGTATCTAACAAGACTAATTATTGCACTACTTAATTGTCGTCCACACACACACACACATAATTGTCATATAAAAGCATTAAGTTAGTAATTACACAATCGTTAGCTATGGATATCTGGACACAATGTTTTCATGAGTAAGATGAGGAAGAGGTTGGTAAAAGAATGGTAAGGAAGGGTAAGTCAGGTGCAGCCTCACCATAGCCTCTGCAGCCACACACTCACCACTCATGTTTACCTCAATGCAGTGTAATCTATCAGGTAAACTGGCATTGATAACTCCCTTCTACCTTTTAGTACACCTTCCTAACACAACATTATTATACATATTATCAACAGAGAGTTCGCTTCTTTCTTTTTTAGTACATTAACATAATATCAAGTTTTCACCATCTTGTTTGACCTTATGAGTTCAGTAAACAAAGACACAGTTTAAGTTATACACACACTCACCTTTGACAACCTTTCTTAGTGACCTCACATTCCTACACCGACCTTATTTGACCTGTGACATCCTCATGGTGACCTGGTGACTCTTCTCTGACCTTCCTGACCCTTTGTGACCTGGTGGAGGCTTTACAGGTCCACGTTGTTGAGGTCAATACCCGAGGCGGAGGGGAGTGCCACGTCCTCAGGCGGCAGGAACTTTCCGATGGGTTGGATGGAGTTCTGGGGATGGAGACGACAGGAGTGATGGCGTTTATAATTATTGTCATTATCATTGTTATTATTACTATACATTATTAAGACAGGAGGATAATACTGGTGAATATATCTACATGTGTACTTAGTGTTATATATGTGTATAATGAAAATATTGTAGTTTAATCAAAATTCTGAATATATACATTACAAATAGGAAAAAAAAAAATTAATCTCCTCCTTCTGTACTACTCCTCCTCCTCCTGCTCCTGCTCACCTTCATTTCCTGCAGCTTGAGCATCTCCTCCTTGAGTTTGTTGATGATGGAAGTGTTAGGTTGGTTCACTGTGGCATTGGATTGTAATAACGTAATCTCCTGCTCCTCCGCCTTCTTCTCCCTCATTGTTTGCATCGAGCGGTTCCCATACAGCCTCAGCAATGACCCCCAGCTGCTGATGTGTGGGTGGAGCTTCTGTGGGGGGGAGGGTGGAGGTGGTGGTGATGGTAGGAATTGGTGGAGAAAGGTAGTGGAGAAGGGATGTTTGTGAAGTGAAGAGATGAGAAGAGGTAAAGATTATGAAATGAGTATAAAATAATGATAAAATAATGTGTTTCTCTCTCTCTCTCTCTCTCTCTCTCTCACCTGTAAGATCGCCTGGGATGCCCTCTGCTTGCCATCCTTCTTATTCTTGCACTGTACTTGTACCGTATGTTTCCCTACACTCATCACAAACTCATTCTTCTGGTTCTTCTGAGTCACCAAACGAGAGTCAATGTTAGCACCGTTGAGGCCAAAGTTGCGTTGTAGACAGTTGAGGAGGATGGAGTAAGGGGAGAGTTCACTGGTCTTGTTGCAGAGTTCGGGTACGCGCGGGTCCTCGATGCGGATCTCGTCGAAGAACTGTGGTGGTGGTGGTGTTAAGTTAGGTTAGGTTAAGGTTAGGTTATGTTAGGTTAGAATTAGATTGTATATATTTTCTTTTTCTCTCTCTAGTTTCCTTCCTATTTGGTGGTTTTGGGATTAAGTTAGGTTAGGTTAGGATTAGATTGTATATGTATATTTTATTATCCTTTTTTATCTACAGTTTCCTTTCTATTTTCTTCTATCTCTTTCCTTCCTATCTTTTTATTCGTTTTCTTTCTATGTCTTATATCCTCTTCTGGTTCTCTATTTCTATCCCTTTCTAATTCCCTCCACTCTCTTTCTTTCCCTTTCCTTAATGTCTCCCATACCCTCTGCTTCCTCCTCTCCTCTCATCCTTTTCCTTCCCTCCTCTCCTTCCTTTCCTTCCTTCATCTCCTCTCACTCTTATCCTCTTCCTCCTCTCACCCTTATCCTCTTCCTCCCTTTCCTTTCCTTCCCTCGTCTCCTCTAACCATACTCCCTCCTCTCCTCTCCTCACCCTCCTCCTCCTCCTCCTCCTCCTCCTTCCACCCACCGATAGATCAGCATCATCCTTGGTGTTGGACTCCTCTCGTATCTTCTCTCCAAGTTCGGGCAGCAGGATTTCCAGTGTGGCCTTGGCAGCTTCGGTCTTGGCCTGCTTCTTGCTGCTGCCGTAACCTGTGCTGTACTGAAGCTCGTTGATGATGATGGTGGCGGCGTAGGGTGTGGCGGCGTTTTCTGTGGGTGGTGGTGAAGGTGGTGGTGGTGGAAAACTCTAACCTGCACTACTAATGGGCGGAGGCTGACTATCTAACGCCTCCATTAAGCCTACCGTCACTACATTAAGATAGAAAAGATGACAAAAAAAATAAAACTGATACATATAGAAATAAATGAAATATGGAAGTAGAAAAATAAGCCAATACACAGGTAAGTAGGTAGGGAAGGGAAGTAGACAACAAACAAAGAAATAAATAAAGAAATACACTAATACAAACATAAATACAAGTGAACAGAAAAGACAAGAGAGGTGAACACAAATAAATAAACAATAAAACAAGAAAGAATATAAATAAAACAAAAAAGTATATAAGTAAACAAGAAGACAAGAAAAAATATAAATAAACAACAAAACAATAAAGAATATAAATAAACAATAAAACAATAAAGAATATAAATAAAATAATAAAACAAGAAAGAATATAAATAAACAACAAAACAAGAAAATATAAATAAAACAACAATAAACATAAACAATAAAGAATATAAATAAACAATACAACCCTAACACAATACTCACCCACTTCCTTGAACACATATTTGGGTTGTTTCTTGAGTGCGTGTTGAACATACTCGTGGAGGATGCACACGTAACTCTTGCCTTTGGGGTTCATGATCCACTCCTTCTTACTACTGGCGGTGCAGGTGCCGTCCTCCTCTGTGTGGTGGTGGTGGTGGTGGTGGTGGTGGTGGTGGTGAGAAAACAATGTAATAATAATGAAGCTTAATAAGACCTATAACTTAATATAATTCTAACACATCAGATTTTGTACATTAATGTTAGTCATGATTATCAATATACAATTATGATGATGCATTGAAAACATCATTGCAGCATCTGATACACCTAATTAAACTCTACAACTGTCATTATGAATATTTGCTCTATGACTAATAATTACGCAGTAAAATGAAACCGTATCTTTTTTCAGACTACAGATACACATGGAAAGACATCAGTGTATGGAGGTGAGGTGAGGTTAGGTTAGGTTAGGACTTACCTTGCCTTCGGAGTGAGATAAGTTTGGTGCCTTCAGGAAGCTGTGGTCGGTCCTTCTTCTTGCTAAGCTTCTGAAACCTCCTCCTCTCTGCCCATGACCTGGTGGTGGAGAGGGAAGGTGGTGGTGATGGGGAGGGACAGGGCAGGTGATGGTGGTAATGGGGAGGTGTTGGAAAGAGGTAAAGGGTGGAGGATGTGGAGGGAGGAGGTGGTGATGATAAAGGATGGAGGAAGAGAGGTGTAGGAGAAAAGAAGAGATGTAGAAGATGAAGGAGGTGAAGGAAGAGAGAGAGAGGCGATGGAAAGAGATCCCACAATAAATAAACTATATCAAGCTACATGACAACAGACCAATCTTAACAATAAAATAGAGTACTACAAGAATTCACATTATAGCGTAACCTTTCACTCTGATTGTACTTAAAGACCTACTAAATGTTTCTAAGGATCAAATACTTCCTCTCTCATTCACTCACATACTTTTACTCACAAACCTTCACTCTTACACACTCCTTCCCCTCCCACACTCACTTGAACCTAATAATATACACTCCCTCCCTCACTCCTTACTTGAACTTAATAATATACACTCCCTCTATCCCTCTACACCCTCCTTCCTCTCCGTCTTCTTCCCACACTCACTTGAATCTAATAATCTTGATGTTCTTAAATAGGAATCTCTTTTCACAGTATTCCCTGAGTTCGCCGGCTTCCAGGGACTGTTGCTGCAGGTTCTCCACAGCTGTCTCAATCTTGGCATTGCCCACCATCAGACTAGAAGGTGGTGCTGCTCCTGTAGGGGGAGGAGGGGGAGTAAGTGTGTGTGTGTGTGTGTGATATAAGGAGAGGTGGTGGAAGGTTCAAAATGCATCTATTCCTTTTAAAATCCAAAGTATATATGTATAGAAAACGTATTTGAAACCATGTTCGAGAAAAAATAATATTAATACACAGCACTTCTCTCCCCTCAGCCCTTCCCTCCCCTCAGCCCCTTCCTCCCCTGTGTGCCTCCTTCAGTACCTTCCTTAGTAGTGGTGAGTGCCAGTGCCGCCGCCAGAGAGCTGCTACCATTGCTCATAGGACAACCACCACCACCACTACCCGTCCACCCACTACTACCTCCTCCTCCTCCTATCCTGCCACTGTCCACACCATTCTCCACTATAGCTGCAGGTGGAGGTGCTGGTTCTGGTGGTGGTGGTGTAGTGGTGGTGGTGGTGGTGGAGGCAGTAGTGGTGGTGGTGGTAGAAGTAGTGGTAGTGGTGGTAGTGGTGGTGGTGGTGCCTTCTCCAGCAGTCTGTAGGGGAGATTAGTGGTGGAGAAAGGTTTGGGTGGGTGTAACAAGCTGTCTTCTATAACCTCCTTCTCATTATACTCCTCCTTTCCATCCTCCTCCTCCTCCTCCTCCTCCTTCACCCACCTGTTCAGCCTCCACCTTGCCATTCTCCTGTAGGGTGTTCTCCTCCTTGTCTTCCTCCTTCCCTGTCTTCTCAATGTCAAGCGCCTTCAGGTATTGCAGGCACGGGATGGAACTCAAAGGGATGTCATGTTTCTGGAAGGGGAGACGAGTGAGTGAGTGAGTGAGTGAGTGAGTGAGTGAGTGAGTGAGTGAGTGAGTGAGTGAGTGAGTGAGTGAGTGAGTGAGTGTGTGAGTGAGTGAGTGTGTGTGTGTGTGTGTGTGTGTGTGTGTGTGTGTATGGCTACGTACCCTGACGCTGGCCTGGCCGAGGAAGTAAGGTTTAGACATGGTGCACACTCTAGACTGCTTGTGGAGGTAGACGGGCATCCCACTGTTGTGTGTCACCTGCACCCAACCCTCCGGCAGCACCTCAAAGTGATTGCTGCCCTTCTCTGTGTGTGTGGGGGGGGTAGGGGGTGGAGGAGGGGAGAGAAGAAGGAAAGGGAGGTGAGATAAGGAGAGGAGGGGAAGAGAAAGGATAGATTATATGAATGTTTACGTAAAGTTTTTTTTTTCTCTCTCTCTCTGTGTCATTCTCCTACTTTTTCCTTCCTTTCCTAATAACCACTCCTCCTCCTCCTCCTCCTAGTCTTCCTCCTCCTCCTCCTGGTCTTCCTCCTCCTCCTCCTCACCCACTAGCACAATCTTCTGCTTCTCATCATAGGGCGCCTCCTCCCCATCTCCGAGCAGAGCCTCTCTCCTCCTCTTCCTGGGGCCCTTCATCTCCTCCGGCAGCCCCTCCTCTAGTAGTGCATCGATCTCCTCCTCGGGGACTTCAGAATCGTAGTCTTCCTCTGAATCCTGTCCATCTGAAGGGGGAGAGAGGTGGTTTAAAGTGTAATAACCTTGACTCTCTTCTTCTTCTTCTTCTTCCTCCTCCTCCTCCTCTGTGTATTTACCTCGTTGTGACATATAAGGAAATATCTATGTTCGTACTGTTATATCAAGAAACAATGAATGGAATATTAAGAGAGAGAATGTTATGTAATATACCGATTGTTTTTTCACTTTCACTTCCTAGATAAAGATATGATGAGAAAAATTAACACTTCAATTCATCACCAGCAGCATTGTCATCACCATCATCACTCACCTTGGTCATCATTATCATCACCACCGTGCACTTCATCTAACAGTTGAAATCCTTCGTATCCTGAGTCTGCCACCACCTCATTGCCTCCCGACGCCCGCCCAACACCACCACCGCCTAAGGAAGGGAAGGGAGGAACAGAATCATATACAATTACATACAAACACACACACAAACACAAGCAAGGTGATCTGTGTTTAACCTAATGACTTATACACATACACACAGATACACACACACACACACAAACACACCACGATCCTAGTAAGGTGATCTGTGTTTAACCTAATGATTTATACACATACACACACACATACACACACACACACACAAACCTGTATGCCAATCCCAGCAGTTTTGATTGAGTTGGTTTTCTTCATCTCTGTTTCCTCTTTCCCTCTTGATGTCCTTCCCTTCCAATCCTTCTAGACGGG
This sequence comes from Metacarcinus magister, assembly GCA_029783475.1. NCBI lineage: Eukaryota > Metazoa > Arthropoda > Malacostraca > Decapoda > Cancridae > Metacarcinus > Metacarcinus magister. The sequence goes on from JAPQNM010000015.1 coordinate 4,001,710, forward strand.
GAAACTTTCTGGGCGGCCAATCACTGCTGCTGCCTCCTCCTCCTCCTCCTCCTGTGCACATCATCTTGTCTGCCTCGGAGGAATCTGGGCAAGGCAAGGAAGGGATGGAGGGGCAGGAGAGAGGCCGTGGACTACTTGTACAAACACACACACACACATATTCGCACATACACATGCACGAAAGCACACACAGACACACATAACATATAGTCACACATACAAACACACACACACACACACACACATACACAGAAGGAAGGCTGAAGAATGTTGTAAAGTAAATATTAGGAACAAGACAAGATTTAAAGTCTTATAAAACTCAAAAAACAAATATACATTAAAAGACTCAATGATGTATACAAGAACAAGGAAATTTTATGAACACAATAATTATAAGACAAAAAAAAATGAATAACGTAAACTTTTATTATATATTTTGATGTGGAAATGTGAAAATCTAACATCAATACAACAGTTAACTTACCGTTCCTGCAAGTGACACCAGACGGCCGCTGCGGAGACACTGATCCACTGTAGTGAGTCCCTGGGATGCAACACACTGTTACACCAAGACTCTGGCTGGAGGAACAAGGGTTAGGGGAGGAGCAAGGGAACTAGAACTATAAAACATTCAAAGTGGACACAAATAAATGAATTCATAGTTTTTTTCCTTATCTTTTTTGTGATTCATTTCTATATCAGTTACACACTTCATAACACTGTCTAATGTATGTACGGTATCTTCATCACATTCAACTTGACAAGGTTCCTCGGATACAGTTATACATCAAGGGAAAATACATTACAATTCACCACAATTCATTTCAGTTTCACGGCTGCCAAACAAATCCATTGTCAATTTCCACTTCATTCCAACTATTCAGCCTTCAAGTCACTGGCTAATATTGTGTTTGAGGGATGCTTCAGATACACTTCCTCTCCAGCTCTACCACGAAGCTTAACAACCACAGCTTAATTAGGTCTCTCAGTCATGCATTGGGTCAGCAGGGATGACCTCAAGGTGACCACACAACACTTGGACGAGGTCACACACACTCCCTTCCTTACAGACACAAAAAGGACTAGGGTGGTATGGGAGTTTGAACTTTTCTGCATCCCTAAACACATCCCAAGACTGCTTACCAACACCACACCTTTGCAATCCAGCACAACAAGTACAGTGGTAGCGCGCTGGCCTTGCATTCACTTGGTCGGCAGATCGAGTCCCCGGCCGGGCTCGTGATGCTTAAGCTGTTTACTGGGGAGGAACTGCTGTGGTCGGGCACCACAGTGGGGGAGCGGTGGTCCACCACGACTGTGAGGCATAGACCTCTAAACAAAAACCTAGTAAAACACTTTAGTCTTGCCTTACACCACTACAGAGAACAGATAGGGTGATGTTCAAAGTTCTTATACAACACTTACATGCATCCATTCATTCTTTGCCATTCCTGTTGTTTCATACACACACACACACACACACACACACACACACACACACACAGTCTTCCCATAAAGTACCTGATGTGTCTCCCTCAACACCTTTATGCTTAAAATAATATTGCAAACATTTTACTTATCTGTAAGAACTTTTCACATATTATTCCAACCACCACTGTTGTTTGTCATCATAATTCACACATCATCATCAACTAATCTGTTTACAATAATAATGACAAATGTACCACAACACAACACTAATTTTTTTTGTCTATCTTCACAAATCCCTCCATGTATGTATGTCACAATTACAGAGTTGGAATCTATTAATAGCATCATTACACACCATTACTATACACCTAACCATCACATATCTACATCAATGCAACACAAACACAATATATACACAGCACCAACACTTAAAATGGCTGGTAAGAAAAGCAGCTCATCTTTATAAAGTAATACACTGTACCTATTCAAACAACGCAATCAATTTCCTTCACCACCCGTAACACCAAGCAGAAAAAAAAGCATTGCTCTAAATCTAACCATAAAACAATCACACGCAAAACAAACCACTCAAAGTTTGACCCAAATTACACCAAAAAAATTGAATTCTGTCATGGTCAAAAGACACTGAAGCTTATCACCAGACACACATAGGCAGAAATAAGAGATAGAGAGAGAGATGAGATGGATACAGAGAAAGGGATTATTAACCTACATTAATTAGATTGATAGATAAGATAAGTAGAAACAAGACAGGAACACAGACAGAGATAAAGATACAGAGAAAGGGATTAACCAACATTAGTTAGATAAGCAGAAACAAGACAGGACCATAGACAGGAAATCAGACAGACAGCCATATAGACAGGACCATAGACAGCCGTGGCATGAGTAGTGGGTGGTGGTGGTGGTGTGGTGCAGCTGAGGGCAGACCGTGTACCACCTCGACAAAAGGCCACAACCTTCCATGACTCAGTTGCGCCAAGTCTGGGGCAGTAAAAAGCGGCCTGTCTTAAACCCTCTCAAGGCAGCCAAGGGAAGTCCAAGTCCAATCCAGTTCAGTTCAGTTTCAGTTTCAGTTCAGTTCAGGTTCAGTTCAGTCCAACCAATGTGTGATTAAGGCAGATTAAGGTCGGGCAGAATCATGTTCCTTGTTTATGTGGGTTGGCGAAGCGGATGCATTGGCAATAGTTCTGGTAAAGAGGCGTGACTCAATAAGATCACTTCCTCATCAATAGTGCTGTTGCAATGCATGGTGCAGGTGGTGGTGGTGGTGGTGGTGGTGGTGAGCGGGGCAGGCTGGCGGGGCGGGGCGGGACACTCCATCCTTGGTAGTTAGTAGAAGGTTCAGTACACAGCGTCTTGTCATCCTTCTTTTGTTGCTGTCTGAAATTTCACACTGCCTCCAAGACACCTACTGAGAGAGTGTTTATACACACATACACACACACACACACACACACACACACACACACACACACACACTTACACACATTACATATTCCTCCCTCTGTTATCTTTCTGTTCTACCTTAAGAAAATAATAATCATTAGTCAAGTATCATTAGTCAAGTATAAAATGTTAAAATTTTATATAACCTAACCTAACCTAACCATAACATAACCGTAACCTAACAACCTTAACCTAACCATAACTTAACCTAACCTAACCTAACCCAACCAACCTAATCTAACCTAACATAACTTCAAAGACGTTTTTGTAAATAATGGTGACCCCCGCCTGAAACCTTCACAGATGTGTTGAGTACACTATGTATAGTATGTAGGGAAGGAGAGAGAATAAAGAAAGGGCAGAAGGCCATATTCCGCACTTTTACCGGGAAAAACAAAAGTGTACAGTAATAAACTAACTTACTTAAAGATATTATTTACGTTACAAAATTATCTGAACGAAGTGTAAAGCACCTTAACACACTTTGTCACCCTTACACTGTGACTACGATAACATTCTTAAAACTAAACCACAGTCTGTTTGCATTAAATAAAGCGAGTTTATATCATACAGAAGTAACCAAACATAACACACACAAAAAAAAACACAAACACACACACACACACGCAAACACTAATTGAATACATACAATACCAAGGATCTGTTAACATTCTTTGATGAACAAAACACAAAACAAAACACTCGTCTGCATGACCACCACCTTAGAGTCACTTCAATAAGGTCACATCAGGTCACCTTTACTCCTCCCCCTCACTGTGACCTCTCCACTGTGACCCTTTGACCTTCCCTCTACACACACGTAAGGTAATAATTATAATAAGTACAACACAAGGCCGTACAAACACAATACCAGAACCGGTGAGTGTGCGTGTGTGCGTGGAGACAGTCAGGATGAAACACACAGTCACACACACACACACACACATATATACATACATACACACATACATACACATTATTGCCATTTTTACCAACGAAATACCTACATATTTTAATGGAATGACAACAAATTTACCTACAAATACTTTTTTTTTTCTTTATATATATGATGATTAATGTTTACAAGTTGCAAGTGGATTAGATTCGAATATTTTATTGTCCCCCCTAAAAATATTTAATTTCATCTCTGCTTACCAGTCTGCCGTTATCAAAAGGAGGTAGTATATTTTTCTAATAGATTTTGATGTGTTTTGTCCTAATATGTCTTATTTTATACTCCTATGCCTCCTCCTACCCCTTGTTTTTTCTCAATTATATCTCTTCTTTCCTCTCCCTTCTTTAACTTCCTGTCCTTTCCTCTTTCCATTTAATCTCTCCAGTCTCCATTACTTTTCCCACTCTCTTCTCTTCTTTCATCTTCCCTCTTTCATCTTTTTTCATAGATTTCTTCTCTTTCCCTCATGTTCTTCCTATTCTTTCCCCCTCTCCTTTCTTTCTCTCCCTTCCCTTCTTTCATCTATATATTTTGGATTTCTTTTCCCTCCCTTTGCTTCTCTCTTTCCTCTCTTCTTTTTCCCCCTTACCTTATTTCTCCTCCTCCCTCCTCCGTCTTCTCTCTCCTACTCCTTCTCTTTTCTGCAACGTATTCTGAAGGTGCTGAAAATCTAATGAAGTTTTTCCTCTCCTCTCACTTTCCTCCATTCATAGGTTGTAAAAATATAAAACATGCAACCAGATTCCAAGTTTTATTGAACAGATCATTCATTATATAATAGAAGGTATCACAATGTAAGGTTACCAATATGTACACAGTTATCTATGTAGTTACTCCGGTAAACCATTTTTAATTATCACATTTTGTAAAACATCCTTATTTCTGTAAGCTTTCTTTACTTTTCGTAACTTATATTATCCTATTTTTGTAGTGTTAAAGGCTATATTATCCTATTTTTGTAGTTTTAAAGGCTATAGACCTGCTATATCCTATTTTTGTAGTGTTAAAGGCTATACTATCCTATTTTTGTAGTTTTAATCCTATTTTCATATATTTTGCGTATACTATCCTATGTTCTTGATTTTTTTCCTCTATTCTATTATATTAGAAAGGCAATTTATTTATTTTTAAGGCATACTCATTATCTATCTATTTGCTAACAAGGCAGTGTATATATCTATTCTAATTATCTTATATGGTATGTGTAGATATATTGTAGTTGTATCTTATGTCAAGGCATATTATTTGTATATCCTATCTCAAAGGCATCCTATCTGTTGGTGTGTATCCTATCTTGAGGCATATCATAGTGTGTCTTGACTTAATTATAACTTGAAAGGTGAAAATACATGTAGGAAATAATTTTGTTTAGCTGTGTGTGTGTGTGTGTGTGTGTGTGTGTGTGTGTGTGTGTGTGTGTGTGTGTGTGTGTGTGTGTGTGTCCCATACAATTTTTTCTCCTACTTAACAATACGAATAAGAAAATAACTATATAATCTAATCTCTTCAGGGTACATCAAGGAATAATAATAATAATAATAATAATAATAATAATACTTAGAATAGTTATACTTATCAATCTTAACAATTTTAATTCTTACCTATAATCTCATTGAATTATAAGGAGAAAATAGATTAAATAAAAGTATTACAGCATTGAAGGGAGAAAGGTAATGTTTTGTACAGTACGTTATCAGAGATCGTATGATTAGGACGAGTAAAAAAGATTCTATTAAAAATATTTGAAGACATATTCATAATAATAATTAGTTGGAATGAGCTTAAGTTGGAAAAAAGGTAAACAAGTATATCACATTATAATTTCAATAATCGTAACTATAAGATACAAGAGAAAAAATACCATTATGTAATTTCAATAGAAACTCAACTTTGCCATTACAAAATCAAGGTGACTTTATATCTATTACCACTAGAGTCACACACACACACACACACACACACACACACACACACACACACACACACACACACACACACACACACACACACACACACACACAATACTGTCTTCAACGAGATAAAAAAATAATAATCTTATACACATATTAATTTTATCCTAATAATAAGAATATAGGTGAGCATGTCTATACTTTCCCTTTATATTCTAAGGGTAAATAATATAGGGTTTGCTACACCCACCTATACCCTATAAAACATATATATTTCATCGTAATAACTAAAATATAGGTATTCACCTTAAATATATTGTATGGGACACTACTGCTGCCTTTCATATGTATATTTAATAGTGTAAAGTTTAAAAATGTATGAAACAGTTTGACACCTGATAAAGATATGATAGTGTGATGTATGGCATGTGTAAAAAATAAAAAATAAAAAAGATAAATAAATAATAAACTATACTGACAAAGAATATTAGATACAAGAACAATATGTAGATAAATAATGTGTAATATAATAGGTTAACATGCAAAAAAGAAAGCTAATACTATGAGTTTACAGCCTCATCTAAAAATATATAAACTACATGAATGCAATTATTGACACACAAACAAATGACAAACGACGATAACCTATAAATAATAATAATAATAACAATAATAACAATAACAGCAATGATAATGAAGATGCGTGAATAACAAAACACATACTAAAATAATACTAATACACGACAGTGATGTATAATGTATAAACAAAAGACTGTAGGTACTTATCTGAGTCCAAGTTTGGGTATCGAAGCAGCGAACCAACGAAACGACTCCTTGGTGGGGACGGAGGAGGAGGAGGAGGAGGAGGAGGAGGGAAGAATTGGAGGGAAGAGGGAATTGGAGGGAAGAGGAAATTGGAGGGAAGAGGAGAAGGGAAGAGGAGGGGGGAAGAGGTAATTGGAGGGAAGAGGAGGAGGAGGAAGAGGAGGAGGAGGGAAGTGGAGAGAATATGTGGAGGAAACCTTTACTACTGGTGGAGGAATAGGGTGAAAGGAGGTAGTTTAAAGGGGGTAGTTATAGGGGGTAGTTATAGGGGAGGTAGTTAAGGGGAGATAGTTAAGGGGAGATAGTTAAGGAGAGGTATTTAAGGGAGAGGTAGTTATAGTGGGTAGCTAAGGGGTGTTGCTTCTTAAAATGGCGTCAGCTGCAGTCTTCTTATATATATGTGTTCGTTGATAAACCTTTATATTCTCTCTCTCTTTCTCTTTCTCTCTTTTTTTTATTTGTTTTCTTCTTCGCTCTTTCTCTTTTAATCTGTGTTTGTTTATTTTTTATTATTTTCCATTTCTCATTTTTTTTTGGATATTTCCCCTTAAACCTAGAAAAAGAAAAGGAAATATTAAAGAAACAGAAGGAATGGGGCGTATAAATGTGTGTATGGGGAGAGAGAGAGAGAGAGAGAGAGAGAGAGAGAGAGAGAGAGAGAGAGAGTAGAAGCAATTTGAAGATATCAGTGGAAAGAAATAATAGTAATAATAATAATAATAATGATAATAATAAACTCCCACTTTACTTTAAGCTTCATATGTATAGAGATGATAAAAAATAAATGAAAATAATAATAATAATAATAAAATAATGTCAGTGGGTTAGAAATGTTAGTCTGTAATAAATTAAATAAATGATAATAGGCCATTAGAGGCTATAATGACAGTTCACCTTGTTAAATATATGTTTTTTATTATACTCTTCCAAAAAGCCATTAAATACAACACGAATAAAACAAAAACACAAGCACGGAAGGGATCCCAGATATAAGAAGAAAGAATAATAATAATAACAATTTTGCGATTAAATGAAACGAAAATTATATAGATTAGTTTTAACAAGTTTCTGATATATATTTGAAGTTATATTTGTATTAGTGGAGTTAGATAAAAAGTGATTGTGATATAGGATAATATGTTGATTGTTTATATAGATTGTTTATATAGATTTAGTGATAGGTTAGTATAGATTGATTAATTAACTATTTCAGGTATAGTATATTGATTTTGTTGTTTAAATTTGTTTGTTTGAATATTTACTTGTTTATTTTGTTTGATTTCATTGTTAGTTTGTTAGTTAGTGTGTTAGTTTGTTTGTGTTAGTTTGTGTTAGTTTGTGTTTGTTTGTTGGTTACGTAGACACAAGTGGTTTGCAAAATAGAGCTTGATTGAGTTAAACTTGTAAGTGATGCAAGTTAGGATTGAAATATCTATCATGATTATACTCTCACTCATTCTCTCTCTCTCTCTCTCTCTCTCTCTCTCAATGGTGGTGATAGTAATGGCTTAACAATCAATAAATGCACTAATTATATGTATTAATACTCTACTCGTTCACTAACTACTCTGTGTAATTATACTTTCCTTTTCATTAACTAAGATGAAATAAAGGTGTAATGTATTTTAATATTAATCTGAATTTTCAAGTATTTTTTTGATATTTTTTTCTATTCGTTCGTCTATGTAACTAAAAATAAAATATAGATATTAAAACAAATCCGTATCTATCTTAATCTCCATCGTTATATTATTAGTCTATATAATATTTTCCTATTTCCCTTAATAACCTACTTTAATCACTATTATTTCCATTAATACTACGGAATATATAACTTTTGTCCTTAATAAACTAAAGCATACTCTAAATAATTATATTATCTAGCCTTTCACCACCATCACCACCACAACACCACACCATCACCACCACCACAACACCATCACCACTATACTGGCCTCTCATCACCACCATCACCACAACACCACCATTACCACCACTATACTGGCCTGTCATCACCACCATCACTATCACCACAACACCAACATCACCACCACTATACTGGCCTGTCACCACTATCACCACCACACACACACACACACACACACACACACACACACACACACATGCCCTTCCCCCGCCTCACTCAAAGCTGGCAGACTGCTGGCGTACCATCTGAGCCTGTCTGGGGCATTTCACTACCTGAGGGTGTGCGCGTTGGGGTACGGACACGGGCAGACCCATCGCCTTCTTGATGTACCGGGCAACCAAGACCTGAGGGTACTCCTGCCACTTGTTCAACGTCTCCTTGGGCGTGGATACCTGTGGGAGACGGTGAAGGAGGAGAGAAGGAGAGGAGAGGAGGAGGAATGTTTAGTTTAGAAGATGGTGGTGGTGGTGGAGAAGGACGAGGAAGATTTAGTAGTGGTGGAGGAGGAGGATGTGGAGAAGGAGGAGGAGGAGGAGGAAGATTTAGTGGAGGTAAGGAGGAAGAAGATGATGGTAGTGGTAAAGAAGAGAAGGAAGAGGAGAAATAGAAGACGAAGAAGATAATAAGAAGTAGAAGAAGAGGAAGAAGAAGCAGAGCGAGATAAAGCACAAGAAAAAGATGAAAAAAGAAGAAAGAAAGAAAGAAAAAAAAACATTACACATCACACAGAAAAACACACACAAAATATATATACACACAAAAAAAAACACACACCAACACACTCCACAGCCCAACACACACACACACACACACACACACACACACACACACACACCTGGTCTCCGTGCAGTCTGTTGAGTAGCGTGACACAGACCACAGCACCGCGTATCCCAGCATGGTGACACAGTGCAGCGAAACACAGACTCTCCATCTCCATATTGACAACATTAGCGGCGTGTATCTTCTGAAGGAACGCCAGCTTGTCAGTCTCGGTGTAGTCACAGAACGCGCCGTCCAACCTACCCTGACCTGCGGGAAGGGGGGGAAAGGGGGGTTAGTGAGGGGGGAGGGAAGTAAGGGAGGAAGGGTAAGGGAGGGTAAGGGAGTGAGAGAGGTAGGAAAGGAGGGAGAGTAAGGGAGGGAGGGATAAGTTGAGAATTCTTAGAGATAGATTTCAAAGGACGAACTACTACTACTACTACTACTACTACTACTACTACTACTACTACTACTACTACTACTACTACCACCACCCTCACTCACCCTCATAGAAGTCGTAGGTACACATGGTCTTCCCTACGGTGACGCTGAAGGGGTCGTCCTCCTTCCGTAGGTTCATAAGGTCGTTAGCCAGCTGCCGGTCTAGCACTGCGGGACGCCTCTTCATCTCGCCCAACACTGGCTGAAGGAGGAAAGGGAAGCTGGGTTAGGTGAGGTTATGTTTGTAAGGAAGGAAGATAATGATGATGATGATGATGATAGTGAAGTTTTAGTACTGGATAATGAAGGGGGTCTCTCTCTCTCTCTCTCTCTCTCTCTCTCTCTCTCTCTCTCTCTCTCTCTCTCTCTCTCTCTCTCTCTCTCTCTCTCTCTCTCTCTCTCATACACAAGGTAGTTCACATAGGATAGGTTAGGTTAGGTTAGTCTTTCACCCACACACTCTCTTACAATCACACACACACACACACACACACACACACACACACACTCACCAGTTCCAGATAAGGCTGCAGTAAGCCATCCACTGCACTCTCCGTAATGACTAAGTTCCCCCCTTCAATGCCAATGCCCCCACACGTGCCCAGCCTGAAGAAGATGGGGTCCCTGCACTTGGCGTGGTACATCAGCTTGATAACCTCATGCAGCAGGATGCCCACGGAAGGGATGCCCATACCGTGAGAGAAGCATAGCACTGGGCCAACCTGGGGTGTAGATGAGGTTAGGTTAGGTTAGGTTAGGTTAGGTTAGGTTGTGTGGGTGTTTGTGTGGTTTGTGTTTGGGTTTTGTGTGTGTGTGGGTGTGTGTGGGTGTGTGTTTAGGTTGTGTGTGTGTGTGTGTGTGTGTGTGTGTTTAGGTTGTGTGTGTATGTGTGTGTTTGTGTAACTTGGGGATATATATGATGTTTGTTTATGTTTGTGGGATGCAAGTGTGTGGGTGTTTTGTGGTGTGTGTGTGTGTGTGTGTGTGTGTGTGTGTGTGTAGGCTACAGCTACAGACAACATCCTCGAGCTCCCCACAGCCTACAAAAACACACAGCACCTCTATACCTACACAGCAAGATATGGCTTATATAATATTTAGTTATATAAGTGTTTGCTGTGAAGGAGTAACACAACCAAACATATTGACTATCTATCATGGTTAACACTTGACCAAGATAACTATAGATAATGCATAGTTTGAAAGTTTATTATCACATCTCTCTCTCTCTCTCTCTCTCTCTCTCTCTCTCTCTCTCTCTCTCTCTCTCTCTCTCTCTCTCTCTCTCTTTTTTTCCGTCCACCCCCTCCCCTCCCCCTCCCCTTCCTTCTCTTATCGCCTACTTGGGTTTAAATCTCCTAATTGATGTCACGTGGCGGTGCACCTGTATTAAGCGTGTTTGTTTTGTGATAACAGTGTGTGTGTGTGTGTGTGTGTGTGTGTTGGTTTCACAGAATGTAACTATATCTTACCCTCACTAATACACACACACACACACATATATACATCCCTCACTACCTAACCTTATACACCGACCCACTCACTTCCCCTCACTTTCCCTTACTAACCTTACACATTCATCCCTCACTTCCCCTTATCCCTCCCTCCCTTACCCTCACTCCCTTACCTTCACTCCTTCCCTTACCTTCCCTCCTTTCCTCCCTTACCCTCACTCCCCTCACTCCCTTACCTTATACATAGAGTAGCGGTAGGACTGGAAGGAGATATCAAGTAGAGTCGTCCCCGCAGGCAGCTTATACCCGATCTCATCCATGATATAGTTAGCGAACTGCTCCATCCTCTTGGGCGTGCCTCCCATACACACGTAACGCACTTCCCTGAACATTTCCTCAAGGTCATGGGAGCCTGAGCCGAGTGCTAAGTGGTAGAGAATGTCTTGTTCCATTTCGGGGATGTGTGGGTTACGTAGGCGGAGGGTACCGTCTTCAAATCTGTGGGGTGGAAATAATGTGGAGGTTGGTTAGTTAGTGTGTGTGTATGTGGGTGTGTGTGTGTGTGGGTGTGTGTGAGGGTTTGTGTGTGGGGGTAAGAGTGTGTGTTTGAAGGTATGGGGTGAGTGTGAAGGATGTATGGATGGGTGGAGAGAAGGAAGGGAGGATAAGTTAGGAGATAAGGAAGAAGGGAAGGGTTAGGAAGGGAAGGTAAAGGTTAAGGATAGATGGGTGGAGAGAGGGAAGGGTTAGGAAAGGATAGTAAAGGGTAAGGAAGGAGAGGATAGGATAACGGAATGAAGGAGGAGAAGGAAGGATGGTTAAGGTTAAGGAAGGAGAGGATAGGATAACGGAATGAAGGAGAAGGAAGTAGAGAGATTGAAGGAAAGATGGTAGAGGAAAGTAAGGATAAGAAGGAGGGATGGAGAAGAAAAAAAAGAGAGAGGAAGAGATGGAGAGACGGAAGTAGGGTAGGGAGAGAGGTGAAAAGGGAAAGAGAGGAGAGATAGGAGAGGAGATGACACACAAAAAAGAGGATAGGAAAGAGTCTCACAAAAAAAAATATATTGATAGGTCACACACAAAAACAAAAACAAAACAAAAAAAACAAAAAAAGTATAGAAGATAATTATAAAAAACAAAAATAAGAGGATAGAAAAAAAAAAATCACAAGAAAAAAAAGGATAGAACAGAATCACACACACACACACACACACACACACACACACACACACACACACAAAAAAAAAGATAAAGAATAGGAGGTCACCCCCAATAACGGTTCAAGTGAAATAATACCCACCCTGTCCCCTTCCCCTCACCGCCCCTCCAGGTAAGTCTGCAAGGTTACGAGACAGACTCACCTCAACCGTTAGACTGATGGTGTTGTAATAGTAGTAGTAGTAGTAGTAATAGTAGTAGTAGTAGTAGTAGTAGTAGTAGTAGTAGTAGTAATATAATGAAACTACTACTACTACTACTACTACTACTACTATTATTACTACTACTACTACCTTCAATGTAATGTTTAAAATAATAACAATAATAGTAGTAGTTAACAATAGCATTACATACACTTACTATAGGACACACACACCTGGTTGGGTTGTTGGCGTCCTCCTTGACCACCTCCACCTCCACCTCCTCCTCCACCACCTCCTCCAGCGGGAACATACCGAGCTCCACCTCGTGACAAGGCATCTTGAATCACCTTCTCCTCTCGTTAACTTGTTTAGACTTAATTGGACTTATTAAACAGGTGCTTTTATTTATGTTTTGTTTATTTACTATTGATATTATTTTCTCTCTCTCTCTCTCTTTCTTTTTTTCTTTCTTTCTCCAAGCTGTGTTTAAATTCAATGCAACTTTAGAGAAGGTAGTAAAAGAGATATTATTATTATTATTATCTCTATTTTTTCTTCTTTAGGCTGTGTTTCAATTCAATGCAAATATAGACAAGTTCAAGAAAAATACTCGTGGATATAATAATAATAATAATAATAATAGTCACAGTATAGTAAGCCGTTGGGGAGAGAGAGACCGTTCTATTTTGAAACTCTTCTTAAACTCTCTACCACAACTTTTCAAATAATCACCACCACCACAACTTCACCACAACTGACTACCCACCCTTCATACCTCTACTTAAATACTACCACACCGACACGCCCCTAGTGCCATTGTAAGACAGTTGATTGGCTGAAGAGTAGGCGGAGGAGCAGTGGGCGTGGTTAGACAAGGAATGGTAGGCTGTGATTGGTGGATTTAGTGCCCCTGTTTATATTGTTTTGTGTGTACACGTGTTCATGTGCGTACGGCAATGGGTATGTACGTTATTTGTGTTTGTGTTTGTGTGTGTGTGTGTGTGTGTGTGTGTGTGTGTGTGTGTGTGTGTGTGTGTGTGTGTGTTTAAAGGTGATACTGAACTACGTATAAATAAATAAGGTGTTGATAATAATAAACTAAAAAAATAAATAAATAAATAAATAAATGCATAAAGAAAGCTAGATATATAAAGAAATGAAAGAAGAAAATAAATAAATATATATATATAAATCGATTGAACTGAGTCATGTACCTTTACACCATGACTCATCTTGGTAATTATTAAGTTTGTTCACGATCAATACACAATTAACTATATGGCAAGATAATTACAGTAATGACGACAAAAACAAAGACGAAATTGAAATATAAACGAGATATTATGAACTATTTCTGTCATAATGATACCTAGGAAGTATTACGTGTGTGTGTGTGCATGTGTGTGTGTGTGTGTGTGTGTGTGTGTGTGTGTGTGTGTGTGTGTGTGTGTGTGTGTGTGTGTGTGTGTGTGGTGAGCAGGTGACTAAATTATCAGCGGATGTTGTTATTTACTTATGACTGTACCGCACCTTACCTTACCTCACCTTACCTTACCTTACCTTACCTTACCTTACCTTACCTTACCTTACCTTACCTTACCTTACCTTACCTGGCCTGGATTTAAAGTGCTTCTGTACGCATGCTTGTCACCTGCCCGACCACACTGGACTACAAATAATGTCACCTTGGTAAATGTGCTCAATGTAAAATAGTGTATAATTTCATGAGTCTGATGGGAATATAAACATTGGAAGGCTATTGATGAAGAAGTGTTTTTGAATAATGTATACACTTATTAGACTTTCCCATCAAGTTAAGGAGGTGATTAAGACGTGTGTGTGTGTGTGTGTGTGTGTGTGTGTGTGTGTGTGTGTGTCTAACCAAGCGAGAGTCTTTAGTAATGAAGGGAGATTCTACTTAAATATATATTGAGGAGAGTTTGTTTAAGAAAGATGATGACTTACATTTATAATTAGCTGTCTATTGAAACTATACAACTGATGCTTGAACGTTATTTTTAAAGAGTAAGGAAGTGTATTTGTAATGTGTGTTAGGATGAGTAAATATCGTTCCTTTACCCAATATAAATTCATCCTTACTTACGGAAACTCATCTCACTTCTCTTTGATTGTTGAGACCTAACCTAACCTAACCTAACCTAACCTAACCTAACCTAACCTAACCTAAATGCTATTGGAGAACCGGTTAAGGGCATAAAAAACGATACAATAAAAAAACCTATATAATTATCAGTTCCCTAAAGAAATATAGAGTAGGCTGTTTAGATATGTATATGTAATAATAATTTTTTTTTAAATGTTATTGGAGATACTAAAAAAAACACTTAATTGCGGGTTCCCTAAAATAAATAGAGTAGACTGTTTGAATATGTACTACGTATGTATAATAATAAAGTTAGGTTTTTTTTCAGTATTTTTTTTTTTTTAGTGTGTATGAAATATGTCGGTATTTGGATATGTATAAACAGGTTCACAATCTTGTATCCGAAATTCTGTATAATAATAAAGGTTTTTTTAAAGTTTTTTCTGTTTTCTTTTCCTTGGTGCGTACGTCTATAAAGGCTTAATGCTCGGGTGACGTCACAACAACAAGGTCATGTCACAACAGGGTCACGTCATGTCACTCTTCATGGCGTTGATGTAGTTGTGGTGGCAATGACGTCTAGACTAGGTCATGATTACACACATTGCACACACACATCAACGTAATAATAAAACAAATAATAAAAAGTAAAACAAGTCAAATAAGTCAAAAGAAAATATATATATATAATAAAAGTAATAAATAAATAAATAAAAAAAAAGTAAGGGGTAATAGCATTAGTATATGTATTATTATTTAAGTAGTCGTAGTAGTAGTCGTAAGTAGTAGTAGTAGTAGTAGTAGTAGTAGTAGTAGTAGTAGTAGTAGTACAGGAGGAGGTAATTGTGTTGCATTACACTAACATACTAACATACTTACATACATACATTATCAGTGTTAAAGTTAGGTGTGTGAGTCAGGAAGATTTAGCCTCAAAATACTACGATACGTTACTCATTCATCGATTGGAAGCCGAGCACGTGCTATCGAGAGAGAGAGAGAGAGAGAGAGAGAGAGAGAGAGAGAGAGAGAGAGAGAGAGAGAGAGAGAGAGAGAGAGAGAGAGAGAGAGAGAGAGAGAGAATTCTTGATGATTTCATATTCTACAATTCTTATCTATTTGTCCTTGCTTGTGTGTGTGTGTGTGTGTGTGTGTGTGTGTGTGTGTGTGTGTGTGTGTGTGTGTGTGTGTGTGTGTGTGTGTGTGTGTGTGTGTGTGTGTGTAAAAGAGTGTATTACAAGATAAATTTTTCACATAACTGAAATTGGTGCACACTTGATTTAACCAACACGTCTCTCTCTCTCTCTCTCTCTCTCTCTCTCTCTCTCTCTCTCTCTCTCTCTCTCTCTCTCTCTCTCTCTCTCTCTCTCTCTCTCTCTCTCTCTCTCTCTCTCTCTCTCTCTTTTAACCTTCCATTGACTCTCCATGATTTGGTACTTTGTAAAGGACACGCACACGGAATACACGAAAAAAAAGCGCACACACACACACACACACACACACACACACACACACACACACACATACAGAAAAGGTCAATGAGTAGATGAGAGAATAGGGATATGGTATTGTGTGTGTGTGTGTGTGTGTGTGTGTGTGTGTGTGTGTGTGTGTGTGTGTGTGTGTGTGTGAGTGTGTGATGTAATCTTAGTAACTGTTGCACATAAACCTGACCATCTTCTCAAGGTGACACTCTCTCTCTCTCTCTCTCTCTCTCTGTCTCTGTCTCTCTCTCTCTCTCTCTCTCTCTCTCTCTCTCTCTCTCTCTCTCTCTCTCTCTCTCTCTCTCTCTCTCTCTCTCTCTCTCTCTCTCCTTCAAAGCTTATCAGTGACCTTATTGACCTTACTCGTAACCTCCGTGATTGCATCCCAGCAACAGTAAACATCTCTCTCTCTCTCTCTCTCTCTCTCTCTCTCTCTCTCTCTCTCTCTCTCTCTCTCTCTCTCTCTCTCTCTCTCTCTCTCTCTCTCTCTCTCTCTCTCTCTCTCTCTCTCTCTCTCTCTCTCTCTCGCTTTTTTTTTCTACACACACACACACACACACACACACACACACACACACACACACACACACACACACACACACACACACACACACACACACAGTAAGGATAAGGATAACAAACTTTGCCCTCTCCTCCTCCTCCTCCTCCTCCTCCACAGTTGTACAGTTTAATTAGGTCTATCAGATGCTGCAATGATATTTCCAATTTCTCTAATAGCTTTCGAGAAAATGAGGAGGAAATTCATGTTTTTATATAAATATTAAGTTTCATTTTACTGCGTAATTATTAGTCATAGAACAAATATTCATAATGACAGTTGTACAGTTTAATTAGGTCTATCAGATGCTGCAATGATATTTCCAATATCTCTAATAGCTTTCGAGAAAATGAGGAGGAAATTCATGTTTTTATATAAATATTAAGTTTCATTTTACTGCGTAATTATTAGTCATAGAACAAATATTCATAATGACAGTTGTACAGTTTAATTAGGTCTATCAGATGCTGCAATGATATTTCCAATATCTCTAATAGCTTTCGAGAAAATGAGGAGGAAATTCATGTTTTTATATAAATATTGAGTTTCATTTTACTGCGTAATTATTAGTCATAGAACAAATATTCATAATGACAGATGTACAGTTTAATTAGGTCTATCAGATGCTGCAATGATATTTCCAATATCTCTAATAGCTTTCGAGAAAATGAGGAGGAAATTCATGTTTTTATATAAATATTAAGTTTCATTTTACTGCGTAATTATTAGTCATAGAACAAATATTCATAATGACAGTTGTACAGTTTAATTAGGTCTATCAGATGCTGCAATGATATTTCCAATATCTCTAATAGCTTTCGAGAAAATGAGGAGGAAATTCATGTTTTTATATAAATATTAAGTTTCATTTTACTGCGTAATTATTAGTCATAGAACAAATATTCATAATGACAGTTGTACAGTTTAATTAGGTCTATCAGATGCTGCAATGATATTTCCAATATCTCTAATAGCTTTCGAGAAATTGAGGAGGAAATTCATGTTTTTATATAAATATTGAGTTTCATTTTACTGCGTAATTATTAGTCATAGAACAAATATTCATAATGACAGATGTACAGTTTAATTAGGTCTATCAGATGCTGCAATGATATTTTCAATATCTCTAATAGCTTTCGAGAAAATGAGGAGGAAATTCATGTTTTTATATAAATATTAAGTTTCATTTTACTGCGTAATTATTAGTCATAGAACAAATATTCATAATGACAGTTGTACAGTTTAATTAGGTCTATCAGATGCTGCAATGATATTTCCAATATCTCTAATAGCTTTCGAGAAAATGAGGAGGAAATTCATGTTTTTATATAAATATTAAGTTTCATTTTACTGCATAATTATTAGTCATAGAACAAATATTCATAATGACAGTTGTACAGTTTAATTAGGTCTATCAGATGCTGCAATGATATTTCCAATATCTCTAATAGCTTTCGAGAAAATGAGGAGGAAATTCATGTTTTTATATAAATATTAAGTTTCAGTTTACTGCGTAATTATTAGTCATAGAACAAATATTCATAATGACAGTTGTACAGTTTAATTAGGTCTATCAGATGCTGCAATGATATTTCCAATATCTCTAATAGCTTTCGAGAAAATGAGGAGGAAATTCATGTTTTTATATAAATATTAAGTTTCATTTTACTGCGTAATTATTAGTCATAGAACAAATATTCATAATGACAGTTGTACAGTTTAATTAGGTCTATCAGATGCTGCAATGATATTTCCAATACCTCTAATAGCTTTCGAGAAAATGAGGAGGAAATTCATGTTTTTATATAAATATTAAGTTTCATTTTACTACGTAATTATTAGTCATAGAACAAATATTCATAATGACAGTTGTACAGTTTAATTAGGTCTATCAGATGCTGCAATGATATTTCCAATATCTCTAATAGCTTTCGAGAAAATGAGGAGGAAATTCATGTTTTTATATAAATATTAAGTTTCATTTTACTGCGTAATTATTAGTCATAGAACAAATATTCATAATGACAGTTGCACAGTTTAATTAGGTCTATCAGATGCTGCAATGATATTTCCAATATCTCTAATAGCTTTCGAGAAAATGAGGAGGAAATTCATGTTTTTATATAAATATTAAGTTTCATTTTACTGCGTAATTATTAGTCATAGAACAAATATTCATAATGACAGTTGTACAGTTTAATTAGGTATATCAGATGCTGCAATGATATTTCCAATATCTCTAATAGCTTTCGAGAAAATGAGGAGGAAATTCATGTTTTTATATAAATATTAAGTTTCATTTTACTGCGTAATTATTAGTCATAGAACAAATATTCATAATGACAGTTGTACAGTTTAATTAGGTCTATCAGATGCTGCAATGATATTTCCAATATCTCTAATAGCTTTCGAGAAAATGAGGAGGAAATTCATGTTTTTATATAAATATTAAGTTTCATTTTACTGCGTAATTATTAGTCATAGAACAAATATTCATAATGACAGTTGTACAGTTTAATTAGGTCTATCAGATGCTGCAATGATATTTCCAATATCTCTAATAGCTTTCGAGAAAATGAGGAGGAAATTCATGTTTTTATATAAATATTAAGTTTCATTTTACTGCGTAATTATTAGTCATAGAACAAATATTCATAATGACAGTTGTACAGTTTAATTAGGTCTATCAGATGCTGCAATGATATTTCCAATATCTCTAATAGCTTTCGAGAAAATGAGGAGGAAAGTCATGTTTTTATATAAATATTAAGTTTCATTTTACTGCGTAATTATTAGTCATAGAACAAATATTCATAATGACAGTTGTACAGTTTAATTAGGTCTATCAGATGCTGCAATGATATTTCCAATATCTCTAATAGCTTTCGAGAAAATGAGGAGGAAAGTCATGTTTTTATATAAATATTAAGTTTCATTTTACTGCGTAATTATTAGTCATAGAACAAATATTCATAATGACAGTTGTACAGTTTAATTAGGTCTATCAGATGCTGCAATGATATTTCCAATATCTCTAATAGCTTTCGAGAAAATGAGGAGGAAATTCATGTTTTTATATAAATATTAAGTTTCATTTTACTGCGTAATTATTAGTCATAGAACAAATATTCATAATGACAGTTGTACAGTTTAATTAGGTCTATCAGATGCTGCAATGATATTTCCAATATCTCTAATAGCTTTCGAGAAAATGAGGAGGAAATTCATGTTTTTATATAAATATTAAGTTTCATTTTACTGCGTAATTATTAGTCATAGAACAAATATTCATAATGACAGTTGTACAGTTTAATTAGGTCTATCAGATGCTGCAATGATATTTCCAATATCTCTAATAGCTTTCGAGAAAATGAGGAGGAAATTCATGTTTTTATATAAATATTAAGTTTCATTTTACTGCGTAATTATTAGTCATAGAACAAATATTCATAATGACAGTTGTACAGTTTAATTAGGTCTATCAGATGCTGCAATGATATTTCCAATATCTCTAATAGCTTTCGAGAAAATGAGGAGGAAAGTCATGTTTTTATATAAATATTAAGTTTCATTTTACTGCGTAATTATTAGTCATAGAACAAATATTCATAATGACAGTTGTACAGTTTAATTAGGTCTATCAGATGCTGCAATGATATTTCCAATATCTCTAATAGCTTTCGAGAAAATGAGGAGGAAAGTCATGTTTTTATATAAATATTAAGTTTCATTTTACTGCGTAATTATTAGTCATAGAACAAATATTCATAATGACAGTTGTACAGTTTAATTAGGTCTATCAGATGCTGCAATGATATTTCCAATATCTCTAATAGCTTTCGAGAAAATGAGGAGGAAAGTCATGTTTTTATATAAATATTAAGTTTCATTTTACTGCGTAATTATTAGTCATAGAACAAATATTCATAATGACAGTTGTACAGTTTAATTAGGTCTATCAGATGCTGCAATGATATTTCCAATATCTCTAATAGCTTTCGAGAAAATGAGGAGGAAAGTCATGTGGGTGAAACCTTCACCCTTACTATTCTGTATCCTTCACTCTAGAGTAGATAGTGTAGTCTCTATCACAAACAGCCTCGTAAGGGCCAGCAGGCCTGCTGCTGTTTGTTCTTCCTATGTGTTCCTATGTGTTCCTCCTCCTCCTCCTCTTCCTCCTCCTCCTCCTCCTCCTCCTCTCTATCAATGCTCTTCAAGACAGCGATTATAAGTTCTTCTTTGTTTTATTTCCTGCAAATGTATTTTTTATCTCTGCTATTGATTCCCCCTTTCTTTTAACATACATATAAACACACACACACACACACACACACACACACACACACACACACACACACAAATAGATAATAGTACGTGGGTGTCCTTTGTGAAAGTAAAAATACAACACAAAGGGATAGATATGATAAAATCCAGTCCTTTTTATCCACTTAGAGAGAGAGAGAGAGAGAGAGAGAGAGAGAGAGAGAGAGAGAGAGAGAGAGAGAGAGAGAGAGAGAGAGAGAGAGAGGGAGAGTCTACTCACCGATCATGTTCTTCCTCGTCCCTCTTAACCTCGCTGCTCATCTTGTCAAAAGGTTGTTGGGTCGACCTTGAAATTCTGAAGAAAAAGAAGAGAAGGAAGAAAACGTTAATGGTATTGTCCTTCAGGCATCATATATAACACACACACACACACACACACACACACACACACACACACACACACACACACACACACACACACACACACACATATCCAGGGTACACCAAAACTATGCCAATGTAGTAAAATAAATAAATAAAGAAAGAATTGAATATTAAAAACAAAAATTTAAACTTCTTATATGAATACAATAAGTAATAATAACAAAATAAAAACGTAACTTTAAAGCTTGATTCACGAACATAACTATTTTCTTTTTCTTTCCAGTTTTTTTTTTTGGGGGGGAGGAAGGAAGGAGTGAGTGAGAGAAGAAAGGAGGTAAGGAAAGAAGGAAGGAAGGAAGGAAGGAAGGAAAGCAGTAAGGAAGGAAGGAAGGAGGGAAGGAGGGAAGGTAGTAGATAATGAAGGAAAGAAGGATGTAAGGAAGGAAGGAAGGAAGGAAGGAAGGAAGGAAGGAAGGAAGGAAGGAAGGAATGAAGGAAAGAAGGATGTAAGGAAGGAAGGAAGGAAGGAAGGTCCTACGTCACCACCCCAAGGACATGACGTGATACACTAGCATAACACTGTGCATGAATAACCCTTGCATAATTCATTCATCTATCATTATACAGAGCAAGATACATTCATTTATTATCATTCCTTTACTTATCGCTCACTTATTCCTTTATCTTCATGTTTTCGTGTGAGCATCAAAACACAATCTATTCAACACGAGTGGAAGATGCAAGGGACAGAATGCATACTAGAGTAACGAGTATCTAAGTCTTAACATTACTAATCTAATTATTATCTTTAGGGAGGTGCATCAGATAGCATTGATAGAGAAAGGCACCGCGCCCTTGATAGAACCGTGGCGCCGCTTGTCTTCTCGTCTTCTCGTCTTCTTCAGTTACACGACACAACACACATCAAAATTCTGCAAACCAAATCATCTGTCGCTGAGATTATATCAACTGCTTCTCAAGGTCACGCTGAGGATACTGTTAGGTCGAAGTTAAGGCTTCACCTCAACTATAAGAACCTTTATAGAGGTTTTATGCTTTGAGGAAATGTAACTCCCTTGAAAAACTATTAATTTGAACTTGTTGACATCTGAGGGACTGCGTGTGTGTGTGTGTGTGTGTGTGTGTGTGTGTGTGTGTGATGAGGTGGTTAGTGCACAGACGATAGGGAGTTTTATAAGAAGAGAGGTGGATGTAGGTAATAAGGGAGTATTGGAATAACAGGAACTACCACGTGTGTACACTCCCCCGGGCCTTTTGTAGCTTCCTTATGTTCTTATGAGTGTACGAACGTTAATTGTTGAACTACCTCGTGTCTGTTAACTAGGCTTAATGACGCTTTACACACACCAACACAACACTAATGAATTAACCAAAAACAATTACTAATATATAGAGGCATAACCACATAACTTAACATTTACATTACACATTAACGTATATAATCAGACAGTTAAAATATAGTAGTATAAGAGATACGTCTTACCTGTGTGGGGGAGAGTAAACAAATGACGATCTAACTAATCAATACAACTAAGAGATATTACATGTTGGTTCTAATCGCTTATAAAAAAGTATTGGAATGTAATCAATAAATCGTAATAAGTATATGAAAACTGAACTTATTAACAATATACATACAAGGAACATACATATGGCAGTAAATTATCGATATAAATGTTACAATCTAAAAAATTAACGGGATCACAAAACCAATCATCTAGTTTTAAGAATACAAAGAGATTTTATACTTTTAAATATCTGACGAAAAATTAATAAAAAAACGAAACTTTAAAATCGTTCCAAATTATATGATTATTATTTTTAGGATATTCTGTAATTAATGAAAAAACGGTGCATAGTTAAAGGAATTTGTTTTAAAAGACGTCCACTTATTGTGAAATATTATACTTTGTAGTGAAACCAATTTACTCTCTCTCTCTCTCTCTCTCTCTCTCTCTCTCTCTCTCTCTCTCTCTCTCTCTCTCTCTCTCTCTCTCTCTCTCTCTCTCTCTCTCTC
The DNA here is from genome assembly GCA_029783475.1 of Metacarcinus magister. Classification (NCBI taxonomy): domain Eukaryota; kingdom Metazoa; phylum Arthropoda; class Malacostraca; order Decapoda; family Cancridae; genus Metacarcinus; species Metacarcinus magister. The sequence goes on from JAPQNM010000015.1 coordinate 4,025,075, forward strand.
TCTCTCTCTCTCTCTCTCTCTCTCTCTTAAATATATACATAAGAGGGAGAGAGATAATGATAAGATGGATAAAAAGGTAACATTGAGATATAGACAAAGTAGAGAAGTGAGATGCAAACAGAAACACACACACACACACACACACACACACACACACACACACACACACACACACACACACACACACACACACACACATACACAACCTTGACCTTTCCATGCCAGGTGTGTACGTATGACCAGGTAGACAGGTAAAAAAAAATAAATAATAATTGTACGTCCAGAAGTTACAGCATATACTCTTACCTACACACCACACACACACACACACACACACACACACACACACACACACACACACACAAAGATAATAATTTTTATAATAATACTGATTTGATAACTACTGAACGAAACATAATGAAACACTCTATAGTACACTGTAATAGAAATACTGAACGAAACAATATGAAACACTGTGAAACAATTACTTTTTTTTCTTTCCTAGTGTGTGTGTGTGTGTGTGTGTGTGTGTGTGTGTGTGTGTGTGTGTGTGTGTGTGTGTGTGTGTGTGTGTGTGTGTGTGTGTTCTTAGAAGACACCTAACACTTGACACTCCCACGCCACTGTATGTATTCCCTCAGAACACAGGAGGAGGAGGAGGAGGAGGAGGAGGAGGAGGAGGAGGAGGATATTAAAGACCTAAATATTTACCGCAAGCCTTCAATACCCCTCTCTCTCTCTCTCTCTCTCTCTCTCTCTCTCTCTCTCTCTCTCTCTCTCTCTCTCTCTCTCTCTCTCTCTCTGTTTCGTCATATTTCGTCATGTTTCTTTCATATTATTCATCTCGTCTTCCTTCTTCTCCTTCTTAACCACAACTTACGAAGGGAAATAATTGAAAGAAACATGATTTACCTCACGAATACAAAAATACACAAAGTAATATAATATAAACCATTTACTCTACCGCTACTGAAGCAAGGGGGAAAGAATGAATAAAATATGAATACTAAAACATGGAAAAATACACAAGATAATACATATACTACAACCTAAAGGAAATAATTAAGGGTATATAATATAATAAAATAAAAATAACAGTTACTCTACCACTACAGAAGAAAGGAGAACAAAAATAATAATAACAATAGGAACCAGAGTCTACCAGCAGGATTCAAACACAAGACCTTCCTATACTATACTATAATATCCAGTAATAATGTTATATCGAAGGTTAATTAATGCAAAAAAAAAGGCGGGAAAGTTCAAACGCATATCAGTTTTCTTCATGTTTTTAGGGATCACTTAGGTAAATATTATGAAGCCGACTGACATTATATTTTGAGGGGAGGGTGATGGGGAATTGAGGTGATGATAGTGCTTCTGAGACCTTATGATGTGTGTGTGTGTGTGTGTGTGTGTGTGTGTGTGTGTGTGTGTGTGTGTGTGTGTGTGTGTCCGGTTGTTAATGGAAGTTAGACATGGTTCTTGGAAATGCGGAGGGAGAGAGAGAGAGAGAGAGAGAGAGAGAGAGAGAGAGAGAGAGAGAGAGAGAGAGAGAGAGAGAGAGAGAGAGAGAGAGAGAGAAAACCCTTACGTGCTTCCTCTCTCGACACGGCAAGAATTTCATTAAGGCGCTGCATTCTCTCATGAATTGCTTACACGTCAAGGGAAAATAGTGCAGGTCATGACAATAATAGTAGTAGTAGTAGTAGTAGTAGCTCTCTCTCTCTCTCTCTCTCTCTCTCTCTCTCTCTCTCTCTCTCTCTCTCTCTCTCTCTCTCTCTCTCTCTCTCTCTCTCTCTCTGTCACAGCAGGTGGCCAAACCATGATTGTGAGCGGACGTATGTGTACGTACATACACGTACATGATAACAAAGGGGGCAAGGACAAACACGCACACACAGACATAGACACAGACACACACACACACACACACACACACACACACACACACATGCACAGTTTCCATGTTTTCGATATGCATCATGAATTTTGTTATGTATGCAATGAAGTAAAATGTGTGTGTAAGTATGTATGTATGTATGTAATGAATTAATATGTTTATACCTACATGTGCAATAAAATTATTATTATTATTATTATTATTATTAAAGCAATAATTTATTCAATCTTGGTATCTGACTGTAAATAAGTCATCCATTGTCTGTCTGTCTGTATGTCTGTTTACATCTCTTATCAGCTAGTCAGTCAGTCACCCAGTCAGCCAGTCAGTCAATCAGTAAAGTAATCAGTTAGTTAATCAGCTATACAGTTAATTTTTATGTCAGTCTATTTTTCTTCCGTTACTTAATCAGTTATTTACCCAATTTGTAAGTCAGTGAGTCAGTGAATCAATCAGTGAGTTAGTGGTAGTAGTCATGTAAACTTATCAGTCACACTCACACACACACACACACACACACACACACACACACACACACACACACACACACTCATCAAACATCACCTAAAACACACACACACATACATATACACAAACACCGGTACATCGCTTCAAAACATAAACAAACACACACACACACACACACACATACACCGGTATATACAACTAAAACACACACACACAACACAATGACCTTATGATCTTACCTAACCTGGCTTGAGATAAATAGTCAGGAGAGGGTAGCAGGTTACGTCTAGTCCAGCGGAAGGTTGAAGAATCAGTATTAAATATCAGAGCCTGGTAGCTGAGCATGCGCAGATAACAACAATTATCACATCACACACACTCACACACACACACCGACACAGCTGGAATGTACGTGTGTGTGCATATGAATAGATGTTGATAGAGATAATAATTACAATAGTTAAACACGATAGTTTAATTTGTATCCGTTTTTTGTTTGGTTATGGTGTAAAATTTCCCGGGATTTTTTCTTTTTTTCTAGTCTTCTCTCTCTCTCTCTCTTGTGTCATGTGGTGGAAGCAAGGACGGATGTAGACGGTCTGCAGGGATAGGCTAGACACACATACAGACACACACACACATACATATACACACACACGCACACGCACACGCACACAAGGCTGGGAATCGATAGTGTCCGTGTTCGTATGGTTGCAAAGGAGCTAGAAATAAAAGGAGTCATAGAGTTTATAGTTTCATGGGAGGATCACGTACCAACAGTCTTTCTTTGGCTTCCTCTTATTATTATTATTATTATTGTTGTTATTGTTATTAAGTGTTATTGTTCTTCAGTATCATTATCATTATTATTTTCTTCTGCTTCTTCTTCTTCTTGTTATTCTTCTTCTTATTCTTCGTCGTCATCTTATTATTCTTATTCGTCTTCTTCTTATTATTATTCTTATTATTCTTCCTCATCCTCCTCTTCCTCTTACACTTCCAAATGTCAAGAGTGCATGGATGTAACATAATATTTTCCTCTTGATAGCCAGGTGTGTGGTGTGTGTGTGTGTGTGTGTGTGGTGTGTGTGTGTGTGTGTGTGTGTGCCGTCCTTCAGCTCCCTCCTGTCGCGGCCCCTACAGGAAATGCATGACGGAATCCAGTAGTGTCATGCACACACACACACACACACACACACACACACACACACACACACACGGTTATATATGCAAGATAGCCAAAGCAAACGAAATATTCATTATTCATTTATGTACTACTTCAGTAATTTATTCATTCTTGTATCTATGTATCTATTTATTTATTTATTTATTGTATTTATTTGTATAATTTTCAAGGTCACAGTCCCCTTGAAAAAGTTAATATTCCTGTAACATTAAGAAGCAATATAGAAAGAAAGAAAGAAAAAAAGAAGAAGAAAGAGATAAAGTAAAGAAGTTAGGAAGAAAATAAAGAGAAAAAAAGAAAAGACAGGAAAACGAAAGGAAAAAATTAACAAGAGAAAAGAAAAAAAAAAAAGAGAATAAGAAAGAAAATATAAATAATTCATAAACAAAAAGAAATATTAAAAATAAAATAGAAAGATAAATGAAGAAAAAAATAATACAAAAATAAAGAAAGTAATACAAAAATAAGTGAGCCAGAAATTTAATAAAGAAATCTACGCCTTCAACTTAAGCTTTCGAACGCTGGGGTCACCTTTAAGAACGGGACAGAGAAAGCTTCCTCCCTATTGGTCGGCGGTGTAGTAGGCGGGCTGTGATTGGCTGTAGCGGGAGGCAGGGTTATGATGGTGGTGGTGGTGGTGAAGGTGGTGATGGTGGTGGTATATGACGTAAATCGGAAGTAGCATATGATAACCGATAAAAAATTTGAAATAAGTCAGGGAATAATACTGATATACTTCGATTTTTTTTATATATATCTTTTTTTCTCTTTTTTTTTACTGTTTGTGATAAGATGGCTCGCGTATACGCCATGCTACTCACTGAGAGAGAGAGAGAGAGAGAGAGAGAGAGAGAGAGAGAGAGAGAGAGAGAGAGAGAGAGAGAGAGAGAGAGAGAGAGATGGAAATAGGAATGGGGCCATATATCGATCCTATTCCTAAGAGGGTTTGGAAGCTGAACCACTAATCCCCTTACACAATCTCTCTCTCTCTCTCTCTCTCTCTCTCTCTCTCTCTCTCTCTCTCTCTCTCTCTCTCTCTCTCTCTCTCTCTCTCTCTCTCTCTCAATGATAAAATAATAATAATAATAATAATAACTACTACTACTACAACTATAAAACAGAATGGAAGAAGAGGATAAGGTGAGACAGAAGAAATTAAGAAAAAGAAGAACAAGAACAAGAACAAGAAGTAAAAAAAATAGTAAAAATCCATGTTTGCACAACATTTTGAAACCATGTAACGTACAAGTATATAAACCTGTGTATGTATGTATGTATGTATGTATGTAACTATGTAAGCACGTGCGTAAACGTGTGCGTGTGTGTGTGTGTGTGTGTGTGTACGTGGCGTTACCATTACGACACACACACACATGCTTCGTCACATTTGAAAACACCTTTAATCAGATAACACAATAACAGTAACGTTTTATATCCTCCTCCTCCTCTGAAACGTTTAACTTGCCATCTTAATTTTTTCCTTCCCTCAACCCCTCCTTCCCTCCCATGCAAACTCCCACCCCCCTACCTATTACCTGTAAATCCCCCCCTCCCTCTTCAAACCTTCCTTTACGCTCTATATCCATTGCAATAAATAGAGATAGATAGATAGATAGATAGATAAATAGATAGATAGATAAATAGATCAATAAACAAAATTAACATTACTTATTACTATATATAAATAGGAATGAAGCATAAGATAATAATGTCATTGGAATGTAGGAAAAAACACGATTTTAGCTCAACACAGAAATGACAAATGACAAATGACAGACAAACACCAATTGCGTGATCGAGTTGTTATCATTACATCACCAACAGTAGTAGGAAAACTTTGATAAATAATAAATACATATATATAAATGTTTGCCCCACGTCAATAAATCTAATCTGATTGACAAATATTATAACCTCACTGAAATTATTATGAACTGAAACATAAAATAGAACACTTGTGTATATTACGACATCAAAAAGTTAATAATAAGTCATTCTAATCTAGCCAACTTATCAATAATACCTTCACTCTATATATAAATGTTGATATATATATAAATATGATATGTCTAAGGGAAAAAACATATTCTTCCCAGTTTGTTTTCACAGATCTATTAATAAACAAACTATTCACTGTCTTACGTATTTTTATATTCCTAATTAAGTAATGGAAAAAAAATATATAATGATCAACACATTATGAGAGAGAGAGAGAGAGAGATGGTTAGATAAATGTGCTTCCCTTTATACTGAGATGATAAAAAAGAAAGAAAGAAAAGAGAGAGTAGATAGAGTGCATTATCTTCCTCCACGTCTTAACTTGAAGGTCTTGTTAAGTAGGTGTTAAGTTGACCAAGATCAATACAGTGGAGAGGCTGTGTGGAATAAATTGACAGTGACCTTATTACTTGTGTTGAGGAGTCTTACTTGTATATAAGAAAAAAAATAATTATATACACCAGAGAGAGAGAGAGAGAGAGAGAGAGAGAGAGAGAGAGAGAGAGAGAGAGAGAGAGAGAGAGAGAGAGAGAGAGAGAGAGAGAGAGTGTAAAAGAAATAATAATAAGAAAAAGCCGCAAGAATTGGATGATTAAATTAGTAACAGTGACAATGAAGACTCAACGGCATTTTAAGAGTGTGGGCAGAATGAACAGTTATATCCTTGCATATGTAAATGTAGCAGCCATACAACTCTGGTTTGAAAATGACGATGTATGATGTATGGCGCTTGACTTATGCGCATCAACCTAATTAGTTCTTATTTCTAACTTACTATATTAGAAAAAAAATTAAGCGTGTAGGAAGGAAGAATGGGTCATGTAAGTTTATTTTTTATTTATTGAACTCACTCGCACTGAATATGAGGATAGAGTAAATAGGAAGAAACATAAGAAAAAGATTACGCACAATAACTAGATGGAAGATAAGAAGAGGAAGTATAAAGTAATGTTCTTCTGACATCGCCTTAGCTATATTCACAATCAATATTATTGCACAACATTACGTATTGCACCATATTATTGACGTTGTGAGTAGGGATAGTTTTGTATGATAACTCAATATATTTTAGACTCCAAAAGAGTTTGATATTTCACAACGCAATACCGTTATATTGAGTAATGTGAATATATTGTGTAATATCCTGTCAGTGTGTCCTGCCTTCCTGTAAATGCTACACTGTCCATTTCCATATAATTGGTATAATCCTCTGCTTCACTGACACCTAAATAGATCCTTCAACGATTCAAATTATCACTACTAAACGATTAAAATTTTCACTATATACTTAACGATTCAAATTACCACTATTATATACTCATGTCCTTTTTTATACCACTCTTTCACTCATCTCCATCATTTATTTATGTTGTTTTGTTTATGCTATTTATGTATGTACAACTGCGATGCAATAATACGGGGCCATAGAGAAGGGGGGAGGGGATGCATATTGCACGCTAATACTAGGTCAATATGTGTTAATAATAGCTATTGATCGCGTAGGAACCTCCATACAACTGATATAGAGAAAGTTGAAGGAGTCATCATCTAGGACACGTCAAGTCAAGGATTATATACACTGTTTATATAATCCTTGCGTCAAGTCGTCACTAGAGAATAATGACCTTTTTCTGGTACCTTGCCCAATTGATAGTTAGCACTTGGCACCATTTTAAGCCTACTCGACCTGCCTCCTCCTATTCCCTATCTACACGTTTTCCAGTCTCCTACCCACCATTAATTGTCTCCTCCCCACACACCACACACTCCTCCAGCATCTAGTCACTCAATCTATTACTAACCTTGATCATCAGTAGCAAAGGGAGTTTTAAAGGTGTTGTTTTGGTGCCTTGTAAGAATAAACAAAATCTTTCCTTTATAAGTATGCAGCAGGACTGTGGATGAGTGTGCTGCGTCCTTCGTCACACTACCTCAGCATTGTAATGTTTGAAGGTGTTACAGATTACAACACTCACTAGTGATTCGTGATGTTAGATCGTAAAAAGCAAATGTATATCGACAACACGTGCGCTTCCTTACAGTATTATGATTATGGCGTAATATGATGTTTTATACTTATTATTTTAGTGCTACACGGTATATTTATAAGCTAGAGTAGGTGAAAATTAGCCTATCAATTTTAATGTGTATGTAAGATTCTTCCTAAATACATACACAAGCCATTCATCTACGTCATTAAATACCATAATTACCACACTACTTTATCTATAGGGTCACACAGCATATATCAAAGGCATAACCGCACCTCAATACTGTTTAATAGCTACTTAAATGGATCACTGATAGGCTACAGCTCTTTCAGGCGGCTGTGATAAGCTGGATAATGGTAGCCACAAATAAAAATGTCCTCCTCCTCCTCCTCCTCTTCCTTCTACGCATATATACCTTACATAGCTAATACGTGTTTGACATTGCAAGGAGACGTTGGACTATAGAAAATAATATATAGTAAGAAATGCATCAGGGTTATAATAATATATGGATAATTACAGTTGAAAAGGGAATATAGGATGTAAATGCCAAATAAAAGTAAGAGAAACCAAGAGAGTGCATGTGTGTGATCTACTATTTTATAACTATGATTTAACTTTACACATACACTAAAGAAAAATACGTACAATTAAATAAATTTTATTGATAGACTACATACACAAGGGAAACCGAGCCACGAGTTGAGATGGGTGGGGGGGGGAAAAAAGCATTAAAAGTTGCAAGGGAGGGAAGGGGAGGGAGGGAAGATAGGAGGGAGAAAGAGACACATTACCATCTTGTCCACATAAATATTTGATCCACATTATGTCAACAACCTCCAATAAAAGCTCTGAAACACAATACAAAATAAAACCTTACCCTTAATAGTTACAATGGAGGGTTTGGGGGTTAACAATTAATTTACAAGGGTGACTCCTAACCTAACAATTTCACCTTCCTATTAATTACCTTTCACCTTGGGGAACCTCACACCTCATTACCTTACTCGGCTCAGTTCACTCACTCACTCTCTCTCCACAAAGGCACCTAAACTTATTATTATTACAGGTTTATGAATGGCGGTGTATATTTGGCACTTCATTCAATGTTTGTGCACTTACTATGCTAGGTCAGAGTGTGAAGGGAGGTCAGATTAGATTACAATAAACTGTGTGTACCTTAGATAGTGTTGACTTAGATGTATTTTTCGTGACATATGAACAGGTGCAGGACAGTATAATATCACACACACACACATACAACTAGGTAAATACACACACACACATACATACATACACATACACATTAAATTAATACCATATTGTCCTCTCAGAATTTGGGAATGTTGAGAAATGCATAATTTACAAAACTGCATCATCTACAAACTATTCCTACAACGACACAATACAACACAGACCAAAAATTACAACCAAAATTTTTTTAAAAGAAAATAAAAAAACGGGTGATAAAATTTTTACAACCCAAATACTGACACTATAAATCTTTCAAAAACCTCTCTTCGTGGGGTTTTGTAATGCGCCAAAAATACTGAAACTTGAGACATAACATCTGCTCCCCAAACCCTGCTGTCTCCACATTGCTTATTAGTATGTGGTGTCAGCAGGGCGAGGTGACCTTCCTGAATGACACACACTCGATATACTTCATAAGTGTTGAAATGTGTGACCTTGGAATGTCATGTGTGTAAATATTGAGAGAGAGAGAGAGAGAGAGAGAGAGAGAGAGAGAGAGAGAGAGAGAGAGAGAGAGAGAGAGAGAGAGAGAGAGAGAGAGAGAGAGAGAGAGAGAGAGAGTAATAAAACTGATGTGTAGACAGATAGCTAAACAGACAGAGAAATTAAGAAATGAAAACGATGAGAATGAAAAGAAAGGAATAGGAAAAAAAATTAAAATAAGGATAGTAAAAAACCAATAAACAAAATAAAATACATATAAATAAATAAACAAATATAAAAACGACACCAAACATTTCCTTCTTGCTTCCCAATCATGCTTAACTTTTCTTTAAATAATATAAAATTTCAACCTCCAGATTCCTTTAAAAATGAGGAAAAAATGTAAATTCATTAATACATTATTTAAGATAGTGAAACCTCAAGGCTTCTAACAATTATTAAAACAAGAATCAGGCAGGCACGCACACGCACACACACACACACGCACACACACACACATACACACATCACCCTTATTACCTGTGTATATAAGGTGTTAATTGGATACAAAGTGAAGTCACAGTATTCATGGACAATTTTTTTTTTAAAGCTGCATTTTCTTATATATATCTATTTTTCTCCATTACAAATTATAACCATGTTTCCTTTTCTTTACTTTGTCATAAACTTATAACTTTCAGATCTCATGTGAAAGATCCATCTATTTTCTAATCTATCTTTGTATCTACCTAACTATGAATTAATATAACTTCCTACCTATTTGTCTTCCTATTAATAAAAACACAACTTGCATAACTAAGCATAATCATCACTTTTTTATATACTATCAATTCATAATGTTTCATCCTCCAACATTCCATTACTGTTATGGTTCAGACAACCTATCTTCCACCACCTGTGTTACATAGAAGAACATGTTTGCTGCATCATAAAAATAGATTAGTAAGTTTCATTACCTTAAAAATGAGTCACACAGAATCACTCACAGGATGCAGCTGCAGATACATAGACTAGTAGGTGCAGTGTGTGTGTGTGTGTGTGTGTGTGTGTGTGTGTGTGTGTGTGTGTGTGTGTGTGTGTGTGTGTGTGTGTTGGAGGTGCCTGGATAAAGGTAAAGTGTGTTCACATGCTATAGCTGCATGTAGGTGTGTGTGTTCATCTCCCGTCACATTGGCCTTTGAGTCTGTGGTGGATATTAATCCGTTACCCCGGGACACAGGGCCACTGTGACATCCGAGTTTCCACAGTTTACCTTCCCCAGGTTTCCCAAAGTACCCATTTATCCACCAACCCTTTTGTGAGGATGAACAGCTGGGTGAACTATGTGCCAACTGTGCTCCTCCGGGATTGAACTCAGTCCCTGGATACTTAGTTATATAAATTAATTGAAGATTCACACATCAACAATTGATCTATCTATCTTTATACTCATCCTATATCGATATATCCCCCTCACAGGTGGATAGGCAAGACAAGGCCTCTACATACATACATACATACATACATACACATGCATTCCCTCACATAGTAGTTCATAAATGATCAATAATAGTTTGTTGACATTTAAAAGTTATATACTGCATTGTTTACTAAAAATTCATTCACTTGTTTATAGTGAATATATATATATACTATTTGTGGCTGATAGTTTGTCGATATGTAACAGTTTCATCATGTGATAATGAAGTCATGAGAGTTGACAGGCATTCAAGGTGGTCTGCATGGGGAGTGGAGAGTGGGGAGTGCACAACACATAACACCACATGTCCTTCCGTCTATATACATTATAAATACTTGGTAAATAGTACTGTATAAATGTATCGCTGGTTGTACTACAGCCTTGAGCAACTTGTAGCGTCCACACTCTGACTTGGCAGCAAAGTGATGCACCTCTAATGTATTTACACGAGTGGGACTTTGACTCTTGTAGGAATAACACACTACCTAACTCTGTATTTACATTTGTGGTGCTGTGACCCTTTGACCCTTGTGGCAAAGCTGTAAATGTCTGGTTCGGTGATCAATAAAACACTACATATTCTATCCAGTGTGTATGAGTATGTATGTGATGCACTAGCTGTGATAAATAAGTGTTTATGTGTAACTACTGTATATCTATAGTGCTCTGGCTGTGACAAAACTATAAATGTATGTATGTTTATAGTGAATGCAGACATGTGTACTACTTTCATATATGTATTTTGAGTGGAAAAAACTATAATAATAATTTTTTTCTTCATATGAGTATTTTGGTTCTGGAATCAAATTGTGCATATCCAGATTGACAATAATAAATACATCTACGTTGTGGGTGGTTACAGAAGATTATGTTTAAGTTTATGTATCTGCACCTGTACCACACAATACATGCTAACAACCACCTCATATAACGTAATGCCTCATAGTGTATTGAAGTATTGAATAAATTGATCTAAAGGAGCCATGAGAGGACTGCACACGAACACACATACACACCCAGACACACACACACACACACACATATACAGTTAACTATTAAATACTATGAACTGTATACATTCCATCACAATAATTTATCTATCAATCTACCTATTAACTCTATCTATCTCTGCTACCTCACTCCCTCCAATAACGACCCCAATTAGGTAGGTAAATTAGGTAAAAAGGACCTCCATTTCCTCCTCTACCTATCCTAACACTCCCTTAATATTTGTTCAAGGTCACCGCGTTTATTACCAATTCTTCCATACATGTGCTTCTATACTCTATATCCTTCTATCTAAGTTGCCTTTCACTCTTACTAAACTCTTGATTTTACTAACATACACTTTTTCACAACTCTTAATCCTTACTAGAACTTTTGATTTTTACTAACATACACTTTTTCACAATTATTCACTCTTCATCCTCTGTATATGAACAAGCCACCTCAATGTATATGTCTATAATATATCTCCATCACTTTCAAAATATAAAAGTTCCCCCTTAGATCCAGGGAAGACTTGCATAAAAGGGAAAAAGAGCTCAAAATAATATAACCTTTTCATAGAGATCACCCAACTTCCTCCTGATTGATATTTTTTACAAGTTTAAGTTAGAAATAAAAGTTAGTTATTGATTTCATAATGAGGAGAAAGAGTGAAGTAAGGAAAAAATTATAACACACACGTGATGACATTATATTCCTAAGGCGACTCTTCTATTCTGTTCTATTATATATATCTAATGTTTTAAATGCATTATACAACTGATAAAACTGATAAAAACAATTAAAAGCAATCTGTCATGTATCGGCACACCCATGCACACACACACACACACACATACACACACATATACACTTTATAAATATGTGTAGCTATAATTACTCTTTAGATTATCTTTAAAATCTTCACTCAGTCGATGAAACGGATGAGTTATGAAAAATATTTACAAAACATGGCTACATAATGAGTCTGTTTGAAAAATATCCATAGAATAACACTCATTTTCTCACCTTCATTTCACCGGTATAGTTGCCTTGTCATTATCATTATCATTATCATCATTTTCATTATCCTCAAACAATAGTGGAAATTCATCATATTTGTGAAGGACTTAATAGAGGGTGACATGAGACTTTTCACCTTATCTCCACTGATGTAAGGCTTAATCTTGCTCACCAGCATATACAGTTGCATTATAAATATCTATTGACACTATAATATTGCCCTTTAGTCCTTTCTATCAACTGGAAATCAACATAGAGGCAGGAAAATAAAGTTATAAAAATGTTTCACCGGTAGACCAACACACCATTTTGAGAAGGTGATGTCACACTCCTCACCACACAACACACACAACACCACACAACCACTGCCCCTTCACCACACCTTGGGACTAAAAACACACTCATTACCACACTCATCACCTCACTCATCACCACACTCAACACCACACTCGTCACCACACCTCAGATGAATTTAAAGCACTTCTGTTTGTCGTGTGGTAGTCTTGTTTTGAAGAGCACGGAGTCGACGCGGTACTGAGTGTTGAGCAGCGGGTTGTAGCCATAAACCTGAAGAAGGAAGGAGGCAAGCATGGTACTATTCTTATTAAACTGATTATTATTATTATTATTATTATTATTATTATACTATATAGGGCATTGCCAGGCACACTTCCCTCCTCTAAGCTGGCTAGGGTGCCACTCAGAGCCAGATTTAAGTTAATATTCAAAATAGTTAATGTGTAAAAAAAATAAATAAATAAATAAATGAATAAATATAAAAGTTAAAGCCACTCATAAAAGACACAAATATCCCTACAACTATTTTTTTTTTTTTTTTTGTTATATGTGTTCAATTAATAAATCGGAAACCATGTAAATGTAAACAGAAAACAGAAAACACACACACATCTTCACACTGTAGCCGAGAACACTGACCTGGGTGAAGAAGTTGATGCATTTGTGACGCTCGGTGAAGTGAGAGTCGTCCTCCGAGAGAGAGACAGGACAACCGGGGCAGCGGAACGTCCAGCGTGATGTGACCTTGAAGAGAGGGACAGAACAGAACACCACACTTTACAACCATTCTTTCACCTGGACTGTTCATATTTTTAGTGATATAAAGAAGGAAAGAAGTTTATTTATTCATCTACAGTCAACACTTACCTTCTAACACCACCTTTTTTTGTATAACTTACTAAGAAACTCATAATTATTTCCCCACAACCTCAATCACATCCAATTCTTTCTCTACAACCTCACACTCGCCTCGCCTGGCCTTCCTACTAATATAAAAAGGTAAATAAATACATCTATCCATCTCCACTATCTACCTCCATCTACTTCCTAAAAGACTCACAGATCACTCTACTCGACATCCTCACCCCATCCTTCCTCCCGTACCTTGACTGGGGGCTTGCGGGTGATGTGTGAGACGAGGAAGTTCATGGCAATGTCCTCACAGTTGACGTACTCATCCACCTTGTCCCGGATGGCTTGGGGCATCACGTGGGAGTACATGCTGGCGTAGTATTTGTGGAAGAATGCCGCGCCTGGGACACATGGGTGGTGTTAGGGGTGTGTGTGTGTGTGTAATAATAATAATAATAATAATAATAATAATAATAATAATAATAATAATAATGTGTATGTGTGTGTGGTGTGTGTGTGTGTGTGTGTGTGTGTGTGTGTGTGTGGTGCATCATAGAACAGTGATGTAAGGTGAGGTGATGATAATTATGATACCAATACATACAATAATTTTTCATAAGTATATATATATAAAAAAAAAGTTATTATCACCTTACAAATAAAATCACACACATATATATAACTAATCTAGATACAACACCAACACAAATTTATCTCAGACCTAATGTACTACAACTAGATCAAAATAACTTCAGTAAATACAACTCGATCAAAAATAACTTCGGTAAATACAACTGCATACAAACAGCAATACAAATACAGTCTGCCCTCACCAGTCAGCACCATTGACAGTTCACAGGAGTAGTTACTGTTGTATAGCCAGGCGTTGTGGTTGATGTCCCAGGCGTGGTACCTCCCAGGAAAGCCCACGATGCGTTCCCTCTCCTCGCGCCACACTCTACACAACATAACAATATAAAGAAGATACAATATATAACTCTGTAGAATATAAATCAAGTGTGTTACGTACCTTGGTTATTTTTTTTGAGTTATGCATCTACAACCAATCCTTATACAACTAATAATAATAATAATAATGATAATAATAAGAGATGTGCAGCGCCAAGACCTGAAAATATACAGTATGATGGAGGTTGAAAAATTAATAATAACAATAATAAATAATAATAATAATAATAGTAATAATAATAGTAATGATAATAATAATAAATATAACACTAGGCACGTATTTATTGATTGTGCATTTTACTATTTAGGTTAAGTTAGGTTAGGGTTAGGTTAGGTTAGGTTAGTCTCCCCTTACCTGAATCCGAACACAATCTCGTCATGGCGGAGATGTGCGTCGTCGTCCACTGACAGCACGGCCTCCGTCTCTATCTCAGAGTATGGCATGAAGCGGTTATTGAGGCTGTTCCTCTCTGCACGGATCACCTGTAACATAACGAGTCATCTGTTACCTTAGTGTTCATTGATTACCTTAGTGTTCATCTGTTACCATCCAATCCATCCATTCCATACTTACATGTATGGGCACCTTGATGTCCGGCCAGCGCAGGTCCTCTGGTGGTGGCTTGGGGGAGTTCCACACTACTATTACTTTGTTAAGGTAAGGCAGACCGTACAGCCGGGCCAGGGAGTTGAGCAGAACCTGGGCAAGGCAAGGTAGGTGTTAGACAGTTAATTAGTTAGTTAGTTGTGTTAGTAACCTTATTTAACTTTCTTAACCATGACAAAATTAAAAAGTGAAAATGATCATCTACACAACTTTTCATATCCACAAACTATTCCATCCATCAATCCATCACCTTATCAATCAATCTGTTTCTTTATTAACCTAACAATCTCTATCCTTCTCTTCTCCTCTACCTTCTTCCCCCCACACAAATCCCCAATAGTTAGTTAGTTTATGGACAAAAAATAAATAGATTACAGTAATATTAAGATAAACACACACACACACACACACACACCCACCTGTTCTCTTTCATAGGTAAGCATAACAATAGTGAACTGCTCCCTCGGCGAATTACCACCAAGACTCTCACTAAACTCCTTCCCAGAGCCCCCGGAACCTCCACTGATCGGGCGGAAACCAAGCTTAGACCCAGAGAACTTGGCTTCGGTGGGCAGCAGGGGGTTGGAGGGTAGACTGGGGTAGAGGTAGAAAGGATCGCCCCAGTTGTTCCATTGCTCGTACCCGGTGAGTAAAGATACGGTGTAGTTACGGCTGAATACTACTGAAGGGAAGGGAGGCTCAATGGGGCCGAGATTCTCATCGGTGTCTGGGTCCAGGATGTTGGCGTCTGTCTTGAGGGGCTGAGGGGAGGGGGAGGAAGGTTAGGTTAGGTTAGGTTAGTTATATATATATGTTAGGTTTAGTTCTGGTCTAGTTTGTTTTGCATCTTTTCACTGTGAACTACTGAAAAATTACTCGTTCATAAATAACTTCACCTACATAAAATCACAATACAAACAGCCATCTATGCATCCCTGATAATGCCTTCCCCATACACCCACCACGAAGGAGTCATTGAAGATGCTGACGGAGGGGTGTTCAGGGGCGGGGATGGGGGGGATGTTAAGCCTCTCTCTAAGGGTGGCCAAGATGGAGTCCACCAGCACCTGTGTGGGAGGCAAGGTGAGGTCAAGGTCAACAGGAAGGTCAACTACAACAAAACAACAACCACGATAAATATTGACATGATGATGGAGAGAGAGAAAGAGAGAGAGAAAAAGAGTGAAAGAGAGAAAGAGAGTGAGAGAGAGAGAGCCCACCTGTGTCGATCCAAAGAACCGTTCCCACACCATCCGTCCTTGCCTCCTCATAAACAGCAGGTCAGCATCGGAGAGGGAACGCAGCAGGAAGTGTACCTCCGTCACCCTGGCCTTGGGGAACACCAGTGCCAGCTTCCGCCAGTCTATCGTCTCCGAGAGTGGCAGTTCTACATGGTTGCCGAGGATGAGCGGCACGGCACCATATTTGAGTGCCTCGTAGATTCTGGCTTGTAAGGTAACTGTACTGACTTCTACAGGTGATGGTGATGCTAGGACCAGGGAGAAGGTGGACTCCCGCAGCGCCTGTGTCCGCATGCCTTCCGTGTCACACATCCTCCACTCCTCCAGGTCACCGTACCCGCCGCCACCACGACAGGTGAAGTGAAGGAAGAACTGGTCATCAGTGTGGGTGTGCTCCAGGCGTCTCAGCTCCTCCACCACGGCTAACTCCTCCCTCAGGCGGAGGCTGTTAGGGGGGGGCTGCTGGGTGTTCTCTAGGTAGGTCCTGAGTCTGGGCAGCTCCCCTTGGAAGGAGAGGAGGTACTTCCGCTTGGCAGGCACAATGGGCGGCAAGTTCTTCCACAGGTCACCACCCCGGGAGGCCAAGTAGAGGTGGTGTGACAAGGTCGAACCCTGGGCGGAAGGCGCGGGCATCAAAGTGTGACTGTACGATGATGGCACGGCCGGTGTTGATGCCCTCAAACATGTTCTTACTGTAGAAGGTGCGGCCAAGGTTGAGCAGGATGTGGTTCCTGCCGTCGCCGCCCCAGTAGGGAAGGCTGTGTAGGCTCTCCTCTAGGTTAACACTGTCTAGGCCACCACCAACACCCTCCCCCAGCAAGGCCACAAACACACACGCCTCGGAGGGGTTAGAGGTGACCTGTGCATTGTACCCCAGCGCTTGTTTCACCGTTATCTTCACATACGCCTCAAGGTCATTGGAGGCAATCTTAAACTGCTCCATGTCGTAGTTATAGACAGGGAAGTTAGACAGCAGGGAGCAGCGGGAGTAGTCGAAGCAACTGTGCATACGACACTGTGCCGCTACCTGTGATGGCGGGGATGGCAGTGTGATGCTGTCCTGGCTGGAGGCTGTGATGCGGCGTGGTGCTGAGATCTGAGGCATGTTCTTCTCAAACACTTCCTGCTGGGCCAGTAAAGCCTGTGGGGAGGGGGGGGAGGGGAGGGAGAATACAGTGTCAGAGTAAGGGACGATATAAATAATACTCTTAAAAGGACTCTATATGAACAGTTTTTAGTATATATTAAAAAGATGAAGACATAATATAAAGAAACAATCTCCAAAAAGAGAATAAAATCAAACACACACACCCACACCCACACACACACACACACACACACACACACACACACACACACACGTCCCCTGGGCGGACGGAGATTATTTGGGTGTGTCTCCTTTCACGTGTAGCCCCTGTTCACCTAGCAGTGAGTAGGTACGGGATGTAAATCGAGGAGTTGTTACCTCGTTGTCCCGGTGTGTTGTGTGTGAGTGGTCTCGGTCCAACCCAGAGATTGGTCAATATGAGCTCTGAGCTCTTTCCATATGGGGGACGGCCGGCTGTCTCAAGAGACCAGCAGCAGACTGTACAGTGATCACACACACACACCTGATCCACGCTAGTCTTGAGTCTCTCCAGCTCCGTCTTGACCCGACCTTCCTCCTGCCTCAGGTTCTCAATCCTGCTGGTGGCTGAGGCAATGTTCTCCTGTAGCTGCTGCCGATGCTGTTCAAGGTCACGCAGCTCATTCAGGACCGATGCTGTCAAGGGTTGTACGGTTATTAGACATTATTATTATTATTATTATTATTATTATTATCCTTGCAGATCGTAAAAGACAACAAAAAAGGATGGTAATAGCAATAGTATTTTTTTTTATTGGTTGTAGTAGTAGTAAAACAAAGAGGAGGAGGAGGAGGAGGAGGAGGAGGAGGAGGAGGAGGAGGAGGAGGAGGAGGAGGAGGAGGAGGGAGGAAGAGGAAGAGCAAGAGGAAGAGGAGGAAGATGAGGAGGAGGCATATAGACAGCAGCACTAACACAATGACAAACTTACAAACAGACAGACAGCCACACACACACACCTTTAATAGAGAGGAGTTCCTGGACCCGAGCCTTGGCACTGTCACACTTGAGGCCCGACAGGTCACTCAAGGGGTCATGAGGGTCAAGGAGGAGGTGCCGCTCATGACCTAACACAGAGTCACCCACCGCCTAGGGTCATAAATAAATGTGATAAGGTATATGATTAAAGAAATGTATCCTTTTCTCTGTTCCATCATGTTCAGTGTTAATCTATGTTAATTTTTACTTCTTTTTTTTATACAATAATATAAACTGATTTTCACACTTAATTAATATGTCCTAATACTCTCATATGTTTTTTTTTTAATATTTATCACATGCAATAATACATTTCACTCCTGCAATACACAATACAAACCCATACTTTATTATATTCTGTGTGTGTGTGTGTGTGTGTGTGTGTGTGTGTGTGTGTGTGTGTGTGTGTGTGTGTGTGTGTGTGTGTGTGTGCCAGGTGTCATGGCCTCACCTTGGACAAGTAGTAGTGTGCACAGAGTGAGGCGATGACAAGGAAGAACAGCACCACCGGGATGACCCTTGAGGCGCGCAGGAACCATCCCCCGGCCAGGCCAAGCTGCCCTCCCCCCCCTGCCATGCCCCCGCCACCATGCCCGGGCGCGAGGAGGCCATACGAGCCGCCCCTCATGGCTGGCCACACCTCTAGGGTTGTAAGCAGCCTAACACACTGCGATCATTACTCCATTTTTTTTTATGTAGACGCTGTAGCCGCAGGATTGATGCTTATATTCTGTGAGGTTTGTTTTTCATGTTTTCCTGGAGTGTGGTGATGGTTGTCCCTGCATTGTCCTGGAGGTTATCAAGCAAGGGCTTCCATGCTTTGCTTTTTCACTCAATGGGAGCTATAACTCATTCATTCATTCACTTTCCACAGGATGCATTTGCTATGATAATGAGTCTATTTCATAATAATTCACTGTCCTGTTTTTCATCTTCTTTTTATTGGAACTTTATGTACATCCTGACTTTCTCCTTCAATTCACTGAGATATCATTATGCATTTGTTATCCAATCGTTGTTGTACTTTGCAGAACTGTTAGTGGTGAGAACAGTGGTAACTATCAGACTGGACATCCTGCCTCACTTCAGTATCCTGTGTTGCTGGAGTATCCTGTGTTGCATGTGGTGGTGAGGGTGTGTCTGTGGGGGGGAGGGAAAGGTCAGTACATACACTTGCACAACACAAAAGTCACCTGGAATCCTGAAAAACAATGCAAATTACCACAACTACCACAATTACCACAATACTACGAAACACAAGAGAGGCAGAGCTGCCTGGTCGCTGCGGAGGTTCACCTTAGCTGTGCCCACGGCGGGCGAAATTCTACAAAGTAAACAAAGTAAGTAAACAGTCAATCTTCAGGTTGAAAAAATTGATATTTCTAGATGCAGCATCACCTCGTGGGCTTCCTAACAGCCGAGGAAGCTGTACTTTAATGATGCACAGATATAGTGAAATAAGATATACTACAGAACAGCCAAAAATACAAAAATACAAATTACTATACGTAACCTCTTGTTCTTGTCCCGTGGTAGGAGAATAACGTTATTAATAGTAACAATGTGCTGTCTCTATACTTCTCACACGTAAGACAACAAGATTAATTTCATAAAACTACGCACATAAAAACAAAAAAATTAACTTCAGATTCGTGCAAAAAATTACTTTTTTTTTTTCATTATTAGAGAGGGACCAATGACAAATATTTAATGATACACCTATTGTAGAGACAGAAGGATTACTACCGTGTGTGATCTCCTTATAACTATCCATAGAGGAAGGCTTGAGAGGATAAACCCATCATGGTTGTATTAATGTGACTTACCATAGTGATTCCTTACCATTAATGATAGTTAAGAGGCAAAGGAGTCAATGCTCATAAAGGTTGCCTCTTCTCTCATTTACGGTCTCTATATACTGGTTGTAGGAGTTTTTAAAGTGGTTCACACTCTGGCTCGTTACTACTTTGCCTGGGAGACTATTTCAATAGTAAACCATTCTTGTCGTCCCTAATAGTCTGAGAAAAGGGTGAAGGAGACTGTAGACTACACGAAAATTTTGACATCAATTATATCCTAACAAAAGGTTGATATAGACTGCCTAACATCCCTGATACACCCTTAAATAAAGGTGAAATACCCTACAGACAGCTTGACATCCCTAATATAATAATGAGACTAGAGCGAACGAAGCATAAAGGTGAGGACGGACGATGTTAAATGATAAATACACCGATTAAACGGCCATAAAACCACACTCAAATCTACAACATGTCATTACGGTTGAACTAGTCTTCACCCTGAACTAAAATGATGAATAGAAGATGAGAAACAAAGGAATAAGATGATAAAACGTGAAGAAATTCAAGACAAACTCACCGTGTACGAGGCGCTGTTTACATCCTCGTCTACGTTCTGATTCCTAATACCACTTTTATAAACCACTTATACCACCACAACCACATATCCTACATCACCATGCATACCAAAAACAGAATCCTCGTAAATGAATACATAAGTGAACAGCATATCTAGTGTTTATTTTGAGTCTTTCTATGTTAAAAAACCGGATAAAGTCTTGCATCTAGCGTGAGGGGGAGGGTAAGGAGGCACAGAGGGCACCACAGACTACCTAGGTCGTCTGCTGCTAAGGCAAACCTCCTATTTTTGACCTCCGACCCTGCATTAATGTGAGTATTGACCACCCCTATGTGACCCTGGTTAGTGTGGGGTTAAGACAGAGGGGTGCGTGGTGGTGTGTCAAGGTGGTAGAAGGTAGACAAGGGGTGATAGGGGTGTGTTAAGGTATAAGGGAGGTGTTAGTGATCTCTGTGTGTGTGTTCTGCCTCCCTCCCGTCCACCACAGAGAGTTAACTTGCAGTATCAGGTGTCATTATAGGGCAGGAGGCGATACCAGATATATACCTACCTGCCTTTCTACCCTTCAAACCGTGTCTCGTATAGGAAGAGGTATGTGTATGTGTACGTGTGTTTGTATGTGTGTTTGTGTCTATAATCACTGCCATATTTTTTCCACCCAGTGCCATGAGTGTTGAGTCAGTGCCATATTTTATAAGGCACTGCATAGTTTGTTCTGCCACCAAGGGAGTGTGTCAGTGTGTCTCCTGCATATGTGTTCTGTAACTGTTACGTGTTTTGGTTAGCACAGAGGAAAGACAAGCAGACAGACAGACAGAGTGTGTGTGTGTGTGTGTGTGTATTTACATAAGAACATAAGAAATGAGGAGACTGCAAGAGGCTAGTTGATGACCTACACGACAACATAAGAAATGAGGAGACTGCAAAAGGCTAGTTGATGACCTACACGAGGCAGTTTCTTGTCTCCCACCCTTGGAATAATTCAATATTTATCCATCCCACCTGTCATCCCTATCCATACTCTGATCCAACCGTCTTTTTAAGCTACCTATTGACTCAGCACTTACTACGTGTCTACCCAGCCTATTCCAATCGTTCACCACTCTGTTAGTGAACCAATATCTACCTAGGTCTGTCCTGAATCTAAATTTTTCTAGCTTGTACCCATTTCCACGTGTCCTATCCTGACTACTAGTTTCTAGAACCTGATCAATGTTTCCCTTATTAATTTATTTTACCCATTTGAAAACTGAGCTACACTCGTGTGGTCCTGTCTCCGTATCTATATTTGTCTAGTTTTTCCTTCAGTGTGTGTGTGTGTGTGTGTGTGTGTGTTTGTGAAGAATGATTACACTTGTGAGAATGGGATTGCTTACCATAGTGATAGTAAAGAGGCAAGAGAGTCAAAACTCATAAGTGTTGCCTCTTCTCAGTTTTGTTTCAGTCTCAAACTGGTTCATATCTGTTTTTGAACATATTAACTGTGGTACTTTTGACTACATTTTCGAATAGTAATAACAATAGTAATATTAACATTAATGATGATCAAATGATAAATAATCCACACAATTGGACCCATGAGTTGAAATGCCAACAAGCAAATCCTGGTTCTTGTCTTGTCAGCACAGTGAAGCTCAACATTTTCATTCAATGGTTTACTTGCTCAGTCAGTCTTGCTTTAGGAATGAATCATGAACGTGTATAATGGATCAGGAGGAACAAATACATAACATAGGATTTTGTCAACGTACTAGTACCAGAGAACACATAAAAACACTGCTAGAAAATATGTATAGTAGTGAAATATAGATTGTTAAAGATGGAAAATACATGAAAACAAACTACTGAAAGAGATATTTAGTAATAATCAGAGTGAATCGTTCTTAAAATAGCAGTAGCAGTAGTAGCATCACTTGTGTCCAGTTCCCTCCGAGTGTCAGGCTGTGACCTTGAGTCTAGCTAGATGGACTTATGCATGCCTATAATGCCCTCCTGCAGATTATTGACGGTGCTGGTGCTGGTTATCCTTACTTTTGTTGTGCTATTCTGGTTTTTACTCACTCGCTGTTCATGTTTTTTTGTTGTGTTGGTTGTCTTGTAAGTACTTTGATTTGCTTTGTAGTGCTACCTATTTTTTTTTTTTATTTATTTATTTTTTTTTTTTATTTATTTATTTTTTTTTTTATGTCGTATTGTTATGTCTATGTTATTTTCTGTTTCATGGTTTGTGTCTGTGTACTGATTCCTGTTTTTATTTATATGTTTTCTTATTCCCTGTTCTATGTTTTTTTTGGTTTCATACTCCCTAATTTTCGTTATTTTCCTGTCTTTGCTACCTCCCATTTTTATTATGTATTGTTTATCTATCCTTTATTCCTGCTGTGTTTTTGTATCTCACACATGTACACTTTTTCTTTTCTTCTTTTCTTTTCCTCAATACATTTCTTTGTTTTGTATTTTTCCTTCTACGTATAACCTTTGTTCTTCCAGTAAGTTTATATATTCCTTTTTAGTTTATTTATTCTTTACTATATTGTCTACAACTTTACTTGTTTTATTTTCTCATCATTGTAGGTTTATATTATTTTCTTACTCCCTTTCTTAATTTCCTGTTATAACATACTTTTTTGAGTGTGATTATATTGTGTCCCTATTTCTACTTTGTCTATAAGCTCTTCCATTTCCATATACCGATGTAGGATTGATTAATAGTATAATAATAACAATAATAATAACTTTTAGCTGTCATTCATATACTAAGAATGATTAAAAGTTGGGATTGCATACAAGTACATTTACCTTAATTAATCCTCTTAAAAGCTTTCCATATTAATAAATAAAAGAGTTGACCAACACCCATACATTAGCTGATTGTTCTTGTAGGAGTAGGAGCCACACCCTGTTACGTTTTCATCCTCATTCCCTCTTCTGTTCTGTAGTATAATGGTGTGTGGTGTTCCTTGACATAACACTCTGCTGACTCACTCTCCCTGCTCACCACTACACACAGGGGATAAGGGTAAGGCTAAGGGCTGTTGTATCTTTCAGTTTGAGGACTTAAATGTTTCCCAGTGACTGTTTAGATTGTTGTACTGTTAATTAATGTGTTAGGTTAGGTTGGGTTGGGTTAGGAGTTTTATATTTTCTAAAGGTACTACATCATCTCTCCATCTCTTCATTTTCCTCTTCTTTCCTCTCCCTCTTCTTCCTCTTCCTCTCTATCCTTATCTCTCTTTCCCTGCCTCTATATCTTCCTGAGCACTCCCTTCTTAGTTCCCATTAAAATTCCAATACATACAGGTGCTTCCCTACCTATAATTAAAGTTTCTAGGGTATGTTTGTATCTTAAAATGGTCATGAGGTCAATATTACTCTTGTGTGTGTGTGTGTGTGTGTGTGTGTGTTAAGAGGTCCCATAAGAGTAATCCATTAACCATCCTCGTGTGTGTGTGTGTGGTGTTGCAGGTTGATGGTGCGATGGTAGGTGGCATCTATGAGGTGGTGAGGCTGGTGGGTGGCCTGGAGGGCAGCCACTTCACCACCGCCACCACCTCCACCACACCAAGGACCGTCACCACCGCCCTCGCCACCAGGTAAGTACAAGGTGGGGGTTTTGATGGGTTAATTAGGTTAGGTTAGGTTAGTACAGTTACTGGTGGGCTGATTTAACCTAACCTTCCTTCTATTTTATTATTCCTCCCTTGGGTTAGCGACAATATACAATAATACCAATCACTCATTACCTCCCTTTCTCCCTCCTTTCCCTTCCTCTTTCCTCCCCCTTCCTTCTACTCTCCTATACCTCCCAATGTGCAATCATATCAATCATTCATTAACGCCCTTTCTCCCTTCCTTCCCTTCCCTGGTCCTGCCGCCGCTGTTGTCCGTGCAGTGGTGGGGACATCATCTTGTTTAGTTACCGCGACGGGACCTCCACCACACACCGCATCCCTTGGGTCACCGGGGAGAGTCGTCGCCCTGTTGCCCTCGCCTTCAGCCCTACTGCGGAGTGGCTGCTTGTGGCTAGTGAGTGCAGAGAGAGAGAAAAAAATATATAGAGAGAGAGAATTATATAGCATTAGTACAAAGAATTACATTAAAACCAGAGAGATATAAATTACATTAAAAAAAGCATATTATACTATCACTAGAATTAATAACCGGCTAATAGCAACTCAAATCTTTCAATAGCAATTAACGAATAGTTTTGTTTACGTTGCCCTTCAGTCATGTCCAAGTACAGTATCTTCACCTTGAAAAAAATAAAATAAAATAAATGAATAAATGAAAAATAAAAGAATAAATCAACTCTTAGGTGAAGATGGCACCCTGTTTGTGGTGCCGGTTAAGGGCCACCTGGACCCCACCACGGCCCGGGACCAGCGCTTCAAGACCGATGATGTGCTGGTGCTGCCTCCTAACGGTAGCCGCGCACGACCATCCTCCCTTGTGTGGTAAGTGTGTGTAGGTGTGTGTGTGTGGCTGTCAGTACATGTCCTTATCTCCATTTAAAACAGGACACTAAATAGATATAGTATTGTCATTAATGTATTCTTTATTATTCCTTTGTAATCCTCCTCCTCCTCCTCCTCCTCCTCCTCCTCCTCCTCGTCCTCCTCCAGGTGGCAGACGATGGTGGGTGACGCCTCGCTGGCCATCATCGGCACAGAGCTTGGTGAATTGTCCTTCATAGAGTTGAGTAGCGGCAAGGAGGTGGGCGGAACGTACATCACAGTGCCCGTCAAACAACTCCACCTGTGTCATGACAGCTCCCATGACACTGTGTACCTGCTGGTGGGTGATGCAACTCTCTCTCTCTCTCTCTCTCTCTCTCTCTCTCTCTCTCTCTCTCTCTCTCTCTCTCTCTCTCTCTCTCTCTCTCTCTCTCTCTCTCTCTCTCTCTCTCTCTGATATACTGTATTATTTTTTATTTTTGCATTCATTTCCCTTCATTATTCAGCTAATTTTTTGTTTTTGTAATTCCTCAATAGTAACGAACACTTAATTAATACTACCTGCATCATCACCTCAGATAATAGTTGTAATTAATAGTATAAGCATCATCATCATCAGCAATGGCGTAATAGTAATAGTAATAATAACAACCAGCACATCCCTAACAGATCACAGGAACGGAGGATAGACAATGGCGTCTCGTCCTTGAGCAGCGCACCAACCAGTACCTGTTTCCCTTGGAGCACATCACCCCAGAGTGGCCAGACGAGGAGAGTCCCGGTGGCTCCCTCCACCGGTCAGGGCCGCCCCCACGCTCACGCCTCCTCGGCCTCAAACAGCTGTCCGTGGAGAAGCTGCAGATGCTGAGGCAGAGGCTGGCGGAGGCTAAGACTGGCTCCCGGCGCAAACCTTTAACGGAGAACAAGGGTGAGTGTGTGTGTGTGTGTGTGTGTGTGTGTGTGTGTGTGTGTGTGTGTGTGTGTGTGTGTGTGTGTGTGTGTGTGTGTGTGTGTGTGTGTGTGTGTAGAGGAGAGTGTGTGTGTGTCTGGATGGGTGGGAGGAAAGGGTGTGAATAGGTGATCTTTGCAGGGATAGATTCAGATATTAGCAACATAATCATCTATCTATCTGTCTTCCTTGCAGGGGTGGACACTTGCGACATTGATGAACTCTCTGCCACGACCACCCCAGAGCAGGGCATGACCACCTCCACCACCTCCATAGCCTCAGCAGGGGATGGTGAGGCCCAGCCCCCCGTGGCCACCCGCCCTGAGAGGCTGTACAAGTTTATCCATGACGTGGTGGCCACCCCCCAGTACGCCAAGGAGAGGCACCTCCTGGTGGGCAACTGCAAGCCTAACACAACACTCATGGTAAGGCAGATACTACTACTACTACTACTACTACTACTACTACTACTACTTCTACTACTTCTACTACTATTACTAACTATAGAGTAACTGTAATGTAACTGATCTGAACTTAAAATTTCCTAATGTAATTATACACTTGGAAATACAGTACATTCAACAGTAGAGACAGTGAACCATTACAATTGAGTGACCCGAGTTGACCTGACCTGACCTGACCTGACCTGACCTCCCTTCCCTGCCAGGTGTACAGCACAGACCTGGAGCAGACTCCCCTCTATGTGTTCAAGGTGATCCCAGAGGTGGACAGGGCGGTGCTGCAGGATGAGGTAATCTTTGTAACCAGTGTTCAAGCCCCCAAGAGGATCACCATCGTCTCCACCTTCTTCTCATCCTCCTCCAAGATTGATGGATCCATTGTGAGTGTGTGAGCTGAATACTCCTCATAACCAGAGAGTTTTTATAATATTTACATGCAATAATTAAGTTTTTTTCTATTACTTAGATACAATAATCAAGTTTTTCCATTACTCACATACAAAAATTAAAAGGAATATTTATCACAACTCTGCAAACCTAAAATATTCCCCTAATTAAGATATAAATCATTAATAACACATCATAACTTCCCTGTAATCTTCATAACAATTACATCATCCCAGGACGGCAAGGTGAATCCAGTTATACAGGAAATAGAAATGCCCGAGGAGGAGGAAATACTCTCCATCCACTCGAGTCCTCCCCTGGTGGGCCCTGAGGAGGAGAACGGGTACACGGGGCAGCGCTCCCCCATGGGCCGGGCGGGGAGGGGCAGGGAGGTGGAGGAGGAGGATGATGAAGAGGAGGAGGTGGAGCTTCCCTCTCATACTTGGCCTCGAGGATGTCTTATTGTTACGACTCATGCTCTCTATGTCTGCCAGCCAAGGTAATACTCAAGGCTCAAGTATTAACTCATTCCTCCATGTATCACCTCCCTAACTCCATTTTCTATGCTTCCTTTACAATGAGGGGAATCTATTTTATTTTTTTATCTATTATTTTACCTAAATCTCATATAAGATAGATATGAAATCTTACTTTCCTTCATTTTATCCTTCTAGTCCTGTAGGATCTTATTTTTTTTCTGTGCTATCTCCCCTAATACCCCATCCTACTCTCTATGCCTCCTGCAGGATAAGGTTGGAGTCCTACATTCCTTCAGTCTGCCCTCCTGCTATTTTAAGAACATATTTTTATCCTGCAGTATATCCTAGTGTCCTTACCTTCTTCTGTGCCTTCTGCAGGATAAGTGTGGAGTCCTACATTCCTTCAGTCTACCCTCCTGCTATTTTAGGAACTTATTTTTATCCCGCAGTATATCCTAGTATGCTCAGCTTAATGTGTTCCTCCTTCTGTGCCTCCTTCAGGATGAGTGTGGAGTCGCTCTTCATGAACCTGGTGCTCAAGGTCGGGGATATTGACAGTGCTAACAAGCTTGGGGCAATCTTCTCTCTCGACCCTAAACTATTTGAACTGGCCGCTGACGTCAAACTCAAGTCACGCAACTTCAGCGCCGCCATCGCTCTCTACAAACACTCTAGGGTAGGTGTGTGGTGACCTTGAGGGTGTGAGGGTGTGAGGGTGTCTGTGAAAGGCTTCCTGTATTGACCTAGTTGTAGTATATAAGGCCTGTCTCCGTATCTATATTTGTTCAGTTTATCCTTCAGTTGATGTACATTTTTTGCCATTATCACCTCTTCCTTCAGGTGTAAGGTCAGTGGTATGTGTGTTCTTGTAATGCAGAGACTGTTATATATTTTGTTGTTGATGAAAGTTGGTTATGATAACATTAGGTGTTGGTAGATGGTGATGGCTTAGTAAGGTTTGCAAGCTCAGTTATCCTTTCATAGCTACAAGGGATGATTACACAGTATACTTAGTACTGTAAACATGTCTTAATATAGTGTCAAAATTTCCATGGTTTAGGTTGTTGTTAAGGTGATGTTGAGTAAGTGTTTTGTGAGGTGTACCGTTGATGGTTAAAATTATATCACTGCATTGTCCTGTGTTGTGGGTGATGTAAGCTAAGTAACACACAGGAATGATGTGTGTTGTCACTCTCCTAGTGTGTTCATGCTCCTCAGTGCCCCCACGTGAAGTGTTCCATCAAGTTTGCTGCGCAGGGCTTGGTAACAGAGTTCCTCACCTACATGGGTACCCTGACCAGCGGTGTGAGCGGCCCTGACCTTGGTGCCGAGGAGAGGCGGAACCTTGCCAACCTTGCCATCGTGTGTCACCTGCACCACCTGTGTCTGCCGGGGCCACACAAGCCTCCACCGCAGCAGCAGGCACTCAGGAACCTGCTGCTGTTCCTGCGTGACAACCAGTACTATGATGAGGTGCTGGCCCTCACCCTGGCTGCCGGGGCCTGGCGCTGGGAAACACTACAGTACCTGGCAGCCTCAAGGGGACTCTACCTGGAGAAGCTGAGACTCCTGCTGTGCTCACAGTCATCACCGGTGCTTGACGTGCTGAGCTCAGAGCACCTGGTGGGGCCGGTGCGGAGTGAGAGTCTGCTGTCGGTGGCCAGGGAGAGGGAGGCCGGCTACCTCCACTGTTTGTCTGACCCTGAGCTGAGGCAGGTGCTGCTGGTGCGGCCCTCCCTCGCACGCACACACATTGCCTTAGTGCTGAGCCTGCTGGGGGCTGTGGACCTGTCAGTGCTGAGGCGCCTCGCTGACCTGTACAACCCCACACAGCCTGCCATCAGACCCTTCCTGCAGGCCACCAACGGCAGGAAGCAGGCCTTCCCCCCGCTCTCTTCTGTGGTGCAGGGTTCCTGCCTCCTGCCCTGTGGTGCTGAGGAGCTGGTGTCCCTGGAGACCTTTATTGAAGTGTTCCTCGCCATCATCATACAACTCAACCTCATCAGAGAATGGCGCTACAGTCCTAACCTGCTCACCTACAAACTGGACCTGCCCAAGGAGGTGAGCTCAACCACACCACTGTTACCACATCACTAACACAAGGTACACTGTGTTACCTAACCTAACATCATTCCTCACCCCTTACTACTGTTTTCTGCCCTCCTAGAAAGTGCCGGTGCCCCTTGAGAAGGTGCGTGGACAGGTGCTGAGCTGTGGGTACGGGCACACGGCGGTGATCATCAATGGTGCACTCTACACCTGGGGACTCTCTGACTATGGGGTGCTGGGCCACGGCTCACGCTCCTCCACCTCACCCAAGCTGCTGTCTGGCATGGGGATTACACTGCCCGAGGACCAGGAGGTGGGTGGGGGTGGGGGGGGGTGAATGAGTGTATTATAGTTGTATTATTTAAACACCTACAATTACTAGTCTCATACAAGTACAGTGTTGATGATTTTTCTCTTGACAGTTATCTAATCACATCCCTTCCTCCCTCTCCCCTTCATCCCTTCACCCCTTCCTCCGTTCCTCCGTGTAGCCCCTCCTGACCGGGCCACTAGTAGGAGGGCCGGCCATGGCCCCCATAATGAATGGCCGCATGCTGTCCTCTGCGGTGTCGGACGGCTCTGAGCCCAAGGTGGTGACTTACCTGAGCCAAACGAGGGTGTTGAGTGTGGCGTGTGGCAAGAACCACATGATGGCTATTACTGATAATGGGGTGAGTGGACAAACAGACGCACACATACACACACAGACACACACAGACATAGTAGATAAATTGTGTATTTTTATTTTATTTTGTTATTTATCCAGACAGTGTGTGTGTGTGTGTGTGTGTGTGTGTGGTAAAAATAATGTGAAAAGAACAAAAACATGCATATAAATAGTGTATGTGTGTATATATATGTGTGTGTGTGTGTGTTAATCGTGTGTGTCCCTTCCAGGTGTACGGGTGGGGCAGCAACAGGTATGGCCAGGTGGGGACGGGTGGTACAGGCAGGTGTCCTCGGCCCACCCCGGTCTCGGCCTTGGAGGGGAAGGGCATCGTGGCCATCGCATGCGGACAGTTCCACTCCCTGGGTGTGAGCGATGACGGAACGTAAGTATGCAGAACAGGCTTAAGTGTGAGGTTAGGTTAGGTTAGGTTATGATGTTAGATTAGGTTAGGTTATATTATGTTAGGTTAGGTTATATTATGTTATGTTATGTTATGTTATGTGTTCTGTAACCTGCCATCAACACACTTATAACAGTCTTAAGGTTGATGCTATGTTATGTTATGTTATGTTATGTGTTCCTTTACCTGCCATCCACACCCTTATAACAGTTTTGATTAAGTGATGTGATGCTATGTTATGTTATGTTATGTTATGTGTTCTGTAACCTGCCATCAACACTCTTATAACACTGCAGTACTAGAACACATGCTTGCCTTAATACTTTGGAATCATGCATCTGGTGCCTCTTGTATTTAACTACATTCCTCCAGTTTGTCCTAGAAGTGTAAAGAAAATATTGTCCTTGGTGATTGTAAGTCTTTCATTCAGTGCCACATCTTTAGGAAATTATTTAAAGTACATACACACACACACACACAAACAACAACTAATATTACATAGTACTAAGATATATTTCACACTTCCTTACACATTACCGAGCATTAAAACCTCTGAACAGGAACCAACCAGACTGCATTAACACCTTTCAACAGGCACCAAACAGAATCTAAACACCTACCAACACAACCTAACCCTAACCCTAACCCTCCACTCACTCCAGATGCCTGCCACCACACACCACACAGCGGACACTTAACACGCACCAGTCTTCCTCCACTGCCCTGCCTGCATGCCCTACACACACTCAGACTTACAACACACCTTCCTGAAAGAGACTCTAGGGTCCAGCCTCTATACCCAGCTTCTAGGGACCTGCATGTTTCTATACAAGGATACACAAGGCAGCTATAAGAAGTATGTGGTGGTGTTATTTATTTTCTATCTTCTAGGGGCAGAGTGAGAGGAGTGTATGTGTATGTAGGAGGATTAATGCTGATTGTGGGGAGTAAGGGTGCTGTGTATGTGTGTGTGTATGTATTTACCTAGTTGTGTGTGTGTACATGTGTGTATTTACCTAGTTTTGTGTGTGTACATGTGTGTATTTACCTAGTTGTAAATACGGGAGCTGTGTGTGTGGATATGTGTGTATGTATTTACCTAGTGTGTGTATACGTGTGTGTGCGCACCACTAACTGTTCCCACGTTGCAGGTTGTACACATGGGGCTGGGGTGTACACGGCCAGCTGGGGAACGACAGTGTGGAAGACGTTCACCTCCCAAGCCCAGTCACACTCCTGGCTAAGAAGGTGAGGATACAGGGGGACTCAGGAGGGGAGTGTGTGCTGCTGTATGTGTGTGTGTGTGTGTGTGTGTTTGTTTGTCATGTAACTGTCTGGCTCCCTGTTTGCTGCCTCGGATAGCTGAGGTCAGGTAAAAGGATCAATGTCATTAGTTAGAGAGAGAGAGAATCTTCACTGTAGGCAATACTAGACTAAGACAAGAAATGGCTTATAGTTTCCTACTGGAATGAAAAACAGATGAGGTTAGAAAAATAAACAAAGTAAAGAATATAGAGTCGTAGATATCAGGAGATCTCACCTCACCCCTCCCTCCCTTCCTTCCTTCCTCAGCACATTGTACAAGCGGATGGTGGCTATGCACACAGTGTTGCCATGTCCCTGGATGGCAATGTGTATGCGTGGGGGTGTGGCACCTATGGACAGATTGGTAACGGTGGTATAGTGAAGGTGTGTCGGCCTGTGAGGGTACACCTGCCCGGCCCAGCCACTCACCTCACCGCAGGCTACTTCCAAAACGTGAGTCCCGGCATGAACAACACCTGAGGGGAAGCTGGATTTTTTTTTTTTTTTATGTTTTTTGTTGTCCCTTAGATGTAGAAAAATAAATTAAATAAAAAATGAATAAATAAATAAAAATAAAAAGTTTCATGGTGCCATAACATTCAAGGTCACGTGATGCTGAATATTCATTACATATAAAGGATGTAAACTAAAGTATTATACATTCCTGTTCTTCAGTGTCCAAGATGGGTATGGGGTAGTTGTATAGAATCATTAATATAACTTTATATAATACAACCCGTGCCTTCCCTTCGTCCCCTCAGCTTGCAGTGACCCGTAACCACAAGGTGTACATGTGGGGCAACAACCCAGCCTGTCTGCGGGTCCAAGCACAGCTGCAGCGCCGGGCCAGGTCATGTCAACAGGCAGCTGAGGCCGGGCGGAGGAGCAGTGCCGTTGAGTCCAGGACAACTGTGGAGGATGCAGGACCTGAACGGGAGGTGCCCAAGAGGAGTGCGTCTGTGGGGGAGGGTGTGTGTGCGGACGTCAATGGTGCTAGTGATACCTTTGAGCCGGGGGAGGAGGTGACCGCCGCCCCGAGTCCCCCGGCTAACTCAAGTACAACTCTAGATGATAGTGAGGACACAATCACCACACTCCCGGAGGAGGGGCACCAGAAGGAAGGGGAAGGTGATTGTGCCAAGTCTTTTGTGATCTCCCCCGAGCCTTCCCCTGAAAAGCTTGTAGGGAATGTGGGGGAGGAAAGGAGTGGTAGTGAGGCCCCCGGCACCCCCAGTGAGGTCTCTATTACACCCAGCAGCACTGGGACCACACCAGGTGATGATGCAAACGCTACCGTCGTCAACAGTCCCAACACTAATGGAAGTAAGTGTGTGTGTGTGTGTGTGTGTGTGTGTGTGTGTGTGTGCAGGAACGCTTTTGACATGTAAGTGGTGACATTAATTAACATGTACGGTACTCACCATGATTACTTTTTTTTCAATTTAATCAAAAGTTATCATATAAAGTATAATTATAACAATACAGATGATGGTGGTTTTTATTTAAATAGCTGTACATACATTTGATTTTGTCGTAGTTATACACATTATTTCACCAAACATCCTTAGCAAGTGATATGTTTGGTGCTTCATCTCACCATGCTCACCACCGCCTCCCTCCCCCCCCCAGGCACCAGCTGTATGCCTCGAACCGTGAGTGCCAACACAGTGCCATCCTGTGACCCCACCGACCTGGGTCACCTCTTGCCGCAGGAGGTGGAGATGCCGCATGGGTTTGGTGCAGTGCGTGCCGTGGCATGTGGGAGTCAACACTGCCTCCTCCTCACCACGCATGGGGCTCTCTACTCATGGGGAAGGAACATGTCGGGCCAGCTAGGTGAGGGGTGCTGTGCTGTGTTGTGCTGTGCTGTGCTGTTCATGCTGTGTTTTGGGTATCGAGGAAGTGGTGTGCTAATGGAATTGTTATATTTTTTTACTTTCTCTATTATTATATTTTTTCTACATTCTCTATTTGTATTCTTTTAGTCAATTTAATGAGTTATTATTCATATATTTCCTTTTGCTTTTTTAGATTCCTGTATTTATTTATTTATTTATTTATTTATTTATTTATTTATTTATTTATTTATTTATTTATTTTTTTTTTTTTTCTTCTTCTTCTTCTTCTTCTCAAGTGCCAGCCAGCCCACAAATTTGAGAAATGACAGAAATATTGCCTTTATTTTACATTACAATCACTATCCTTTTCACTCTCCTTTCTCCTTTCTCGTTCCCTCGCTAGGCACAGGCAATAGGCGAGAGGTGACCAGCCCGGCGCGGATCATGGACGACGTGTATATAACTGACGTGGCGTGCGGGGCAGACTTCACCCTGGCCTTGGAGTCTCAGGGGCAGCTGTGGGCGTGGGGATCTAACTTCTACTCCCAGGTAAGATAGGGTACTGAGGAAGGGTGGTTGTTGTTGTTGTTTTTATTGTTGTTGCTCTATTACTTAACCTCACTGCCTCTCCCCCCCCGCCCTCAGCTTGGTAAGAGTGGTGTTGTGGATGATGACAAGGGACAGGCAGGCAGAGTGTTCATGCTACGTACCACCAAGAGAGTGCTCAAGGTGCCTCACAGTGTCCACTCCAACTGTGAGACTCCCAGACCCGTCACCGGCCTCCCTCCCAACCCTGGCCCAACACCACTACACTATGGCATCTCAACCACCACCATGCAGGAGAAGGTTAGTGCCAGGTGCTATGAGGAGTGCCAACCGTCCTCTCGTTTTGATTTGAAATTGTTTTGTGTCGTATATTCTGTAGGTGATTTGTATGTGGTGTAATGTGTTTCTATGTTGATTTGTTATGTAGTAAGGAGTCAAATATCATCTTATTACTCTTATGATCTAATGAGTGCCAAGAATACTGTACTAACCTAACTTAGCCTAAACTAACCTAACCTAGCCTAACCTAACTTAACATAACCTAACCTAAACTAACCTAAACTAGCCTAACCTAACCCAAACTAACCTAAACTAACCTAACCTCACCTCACCATTAATCAGCCTTGACCTCATTCCCACAGCCTAGGGACGGCAGCCATTGGTGGTTGAGCCGGGTGCCAATGGAAGGCGTGGAGGAGCCCAAGGAGGAGAGGAACCCTAGGATGGATGAGTTGGATGACGGCGTGTATGGCGTCCGCACGCTGCACACTGCCCTTGCCTTCTTCCACAGCTGTTACAACTCTAAGAATGTCATCACCATGGTCAGTGGGAGAGAGATCATCCTCCTCTTCCTCCTCTTCCTCCTCCTTCCCCAAAACAAATCTCATTACATATTATCACCATGTCATTTTTTCTCCCTGTTAGCTGCAAGACGCCCAGGCCCACCAAGCACTAGCTACACTATACACCCTTGAGCGTCAGTACAGCCAGGCCATGCACCACCACCTCTGTGCACTCTTTAAACAAGGGTCAGACTTCTACAGAACCACCACCGCCGCCATCACTAACGCCAGTCAAGGGGAGGATGGTAGTGGTAGTAGCAGCACCGAGGCTACCGTGGAGAGGCAAGGGAAGGAAGGAGAGTCATCTAGTCAAGAGCAGGAGAAGAGTACCGCTGCTTACCCCTCCAAAATGTTAGTGAAGTGTTTGTTTATCTGTGTTCTTTCTTTCTCTCTTTCTCTTTCTCGTTATCTGTGTTTTGTTTTGTCTTATAATGGTGGTAAGTGATGATTTGATTATAGATGAAGTGTGTGGAGTGGAGTTTTGGAGGTGAAAAGTGTGTGTTTGAGTGTGAATTTTAAGGATGGAACATTTTCTTTCCTTCCTCCTTCACATTGCCATTGCCTTCCTTCCATGTCCCTCCACTCTTCCCTGCCTTCCTCACACTCCCTCCTCCTCCTTCTCCTCACACTCCTTCTTCCTCCTCACAGACTGGTGGACGAGGCAGTGCGGATCATTGACCACTACTTGAGGCTACAGACCGAGGAGTCACAGACGGGAATGAGGCATGTGCTGCAGGAGGGTATTTCTCTGTGGCTGTCGCACGCCCTCCCCCTGGGCCAGCTGGAAGACCTGTTACTCACGCACCTTCCCCGCACGGTCTACCCCCTCGCACTCCTGCTCTTTGGGTCAGTCACACGAGGGATGCAGGGGCACACACCACACCGCTCATGCTGCTGATGCCACGCCCACGCCCTCAGCTAGGCCGCACAGTACTGCCTAGTGATGAACAGAGCTTTTTTTCTTATTATGGAAACTTTTTTTTTTATTATTATTATTATTAACATACTAAAGTCATTTTTTGGAATTATCATACCTCTCAGTGTCAAATTTTGAAGATTTTACAAGACCAAACGAGCTTTAAAGGTAGAAAATAATAACATAGAATGCCATGTTCAGTTTTCTCTTTCTCACACTATATTAAAATGACCTTCACACTATTCTATCACCAGTATGAATAACCTTTTGGTAATAATAATAATAATAATAAACATGTATAAGAACTGTAATGTCAAGAGAGTTTATGTACATAGTGTAAGTACATAGAGTCAAGGCGAATGTTCCAACACTGAAGAAAAGCTCTGTTCATAGTTTAGTTTAGTGTGTGCCAATGACCTTGAGAAAGCCAACACAACAAGGCTCTCCACCTCACCCTGACTATAACAAATGTAATAATAGTTAACCTTCACCCTGATAACAGCCTTTCAGTAGTTACAGTAAGTGTGTTGAACGACTTAGCTGATGTAGTGATTTTGGCGGACGAGAACATCCTAGTTTGGGTACATTTGACCTTTTCACGAGAGAATGTTTACCAGTAACTTTTTGAACACTTGTTAGTTGACTTGTTGTTGTTAATTAACCTTTTATTACTTGAAATATTCCCTACAGTTCAATGAAATACAATGATGAACTGTGTATTGAGGTAGTAGTGGTAGTAGTAGTAGTGGTGGTAGTGGTAGTGGTAGTGGTGGTGGTGGAGCCCCTTAGATCAGTTAGTAATGTATGCTGACCATTGTTATTCATGGGGCTATAGTGTTTTTATTATTCATTTATTATTATTTTGTAGTATTCATTAGAAAAGCACGCTAATAATCTCTCACACTACAGGGGCCTAGTGTGATACTGTGTGTGTGTGTGGTGGGAGAGTGGAAGGCAGGGGAATGGAATTATGGGTGGGAGGAATGGGGAGTGAAAGAATGGGGTGATAGGTGTTGGTGTTGGTGTTGAGGTGTTGATACGTCTTTTATCCCTCCCTCACAGTGATGGAGCGAGTAGTGAGGTGGAGGAAGGCCAGGAGAAGGCAGGAGGTGCAGCTGTTGAAGGAGGAGGAGGAGGCAGTGACCCAGCTGTGCAAGTGTTGGGTCAGCTGTCCACCAAGTTTTGCCTCAACCTGTGCACCTCTGTCATCAGCCACCTGCAGGCCGGTAAGTACACACACACACACACACACACACACACACACACACACACACACACATACACACACACCTATTAAAAGGAGAAAAAACAATATACTTATACTTGTGTGTGTGTGTTCAATATATAACTTTACCATTACTTTTTGACCCCATACTCTACTCTGTTTATGTTGACCTTGTTTGCCCTTGTGCTCACCCCTGCCATGTGTCCTGCAGGTGGTGGTGGCAGTGAGTATGTGGACGCCTTGGCCCGCATCAGTGGGGTGCAGCCAGGGTCGGAGGGAGGCTTGGAGGGACGGACGGCTTCATTCAGCGAGGAGCCGAGTAAGATGGACGTGGCCTTGGACGCCCTCACCAGGAAGGCAACAGACACCATCACACTCAAGCAGGAGGACGTGACC
Source organism: Metacarcinus magister (assembly GCA_029783475.1). Lineage (NCBI taxonomy): Eukaryota > Metazoa > Arthropoda > Malacostraca > Decapoda > Cancridae > Metacarcinus > Metacarcinus magister. Next base: position 4,063,152 of record JAPQNM010000015.1, read on the forward strand.
AGCCTGCAGAAGAGTGAGGCAGCGCAGGGGAGGAAGAGGGCGGACTCCAGGGGCTCCATATCAGGGTCACACAAACACAAGGGTGGAGCCAAGACAACCAAGGAACAGGAGAAGGAGAAGGAGAAGGATTGTGTGCTGTTTACGTGTGGTCATCACTTCACACGGAAGGAGTTTCAGGTATGTTGAGGACATTGTATTCAATCCGCTGTGTTTGTGTGAGAATACCACAGTACCCGAGTGATCTGTTTCCTTATTTACTCAGCACACAGCACCCACAGCCTCTTGTCCTCCTCCCACAGAGTCAGGTGCTGCCACAGATGGAGACCTCCGTGATGACAGTGCCGGGGCTGCTGGGTAACACAGCACGAGTCTTGCTGGACCAGTACCACAGCGACCAGCCTGAGATGGCCTGCCCTCACTGTGTCCTCGCTCACCTCACCATCAAGCTCACCAAACACAAGCAGACACAGTAATCATCATCCTCACACCAGCAGGAAGTTTTTTGTCACTGCCATTGTGTAGTGGTGAGATCAGTGAGTGATGACGACCTACTTACCTCACCCTTGACCTGACCTGACCTTGCTGGTGTATGTGTGTGTTGTGTTCACTCAGAAAAGATGGAGGGGTTTTTTTCATGTTTTTCCTACCAGTGACAATGGCGAGTGGTGGGTGTTGCGCCTGCTTCCTGCTAGCCTGGTTGGGTTTGGTAGTGCATCGCATACACCCCAAGGCAGCGGCCGCGTTGACGCAAGGTTTGTTTTGCCGAAGCACAATTCATGGTCAGCCAACGCATCTTACCCCGTAGTCAGTACCTAATTTTCTACAGTCCCAAAGATTTTTCTGGAGTAGTCACAAAGATATTAATGGTTTGTGCTGTTGTTTGACAGTACACAAACCTGGAGTGATAGGCAAGGAGGAGGAGCAGAGTTATGTGATATCTACAGTTTTCAACAATTGATATAAGAGTAAGTGATTGTTGTGTAGTTATACAGTATAATATAACATAGACATATATCTTTGTTACTCTTTACATCAGGGTATAAGATCTGTGTTTTGGTCACAAATTTGTAACTTAAGATCACAAGACTCTTCAACTCCCTCTCACCAAGGAAGGAAGAGGACAGAGATGACACACAGTTAGGAAGGAAGGAGTGACAAGATGGGCACCTGATCCATCTTTATTTGTCAGAAAGAAAAACAGAGGAACCCAGCAATGTGTTAGGTTTCTTAAGATGTCTGGAAAGAAATGATTTGATATGTACGTGTGTGTTGGTTAAGGTTGAGTGTACAGGTGAAGAGGTGGTGTTTGTAATGATATATAGAAGTGGAAGGTGAAGACAACATGATGAAAAGTGTTGTCATGTCATTTGTTGTGGGAAGAAGTGATAAGATTCAGTAGTTGTTAGGTGAGGGAAGTGAAGGGAATGCATCTGTGTAGTGCTTGTGGCTGCTGCATTTTCATTGTTGGAGGGTTGTCATTAAGGAAGTTACAGGTGAGACAGGACAGGTGGAGTGTTTTGTCATGGATAACTTGGTTCACCTTTCTATAGAAGTGATCCTGTTCATTAGTAAGGGATTGGTGAACCTTTGTACTGGTGAAGGTTGGTTTTGTTGGCTATCTTGAGCACGGCCTTAATATTTATAGCACAGTGAGACCAAACCACACCTCTCCTCACACCTCCTCACACCTCACACCTCACACACCTAAACACACTGACAAATTTTATCACTGTAATATAATTTGCTTCGAATGTTGATTTTTCGGAAATTCTCAAACTTAATTTTCTTTGGACTTTGAGGTTTGTTGAGTGTGTTGCAATGAGTAATAGTTGATACCGCTGTGATACCTGAGTGACGTGGGGTGTTTTGAAGCAGCAAGTTAATGTGTGTAAGGGTATGTAAGAGTTCCCGGTGTAGGAGTGCGGGAGAGTTATGAGTTACGTTGAGGTGGTATTAGTCAAACCTGAGAGTTGCTGGGGGAGGAAGAGGAGGAGGAGGAGGAGGAGAGGGGACTAACTAACTAACTGTCTTGTCCTCTTGTTCACTTCTTAATGAATAAACACTTCACCACAATGACCAGAAAAGAGAGTCACCTTTGTATGTAGTGAAGTGTTGGTGATTCAATAGGAAGTGTGTGTGTCCTCTTCATCAAGGTGGCATTACATAGGGTAAGCTGACATATCTACTTGAATGTATCAGCCTGTGGCCAATATTTACGGTGTGCTGTAGTTATTCACATTAATACACATAACCAAGGAGTGAGTGAGGGAAACAGTTATGCAATGTTTTTCCAATGTGTCTCCCTTCTGTCTATGTGCACTGCCAATGAGAGGGTGAAGGCAGAGTGTAATGGTGAGGAGAAGAAGGTGAGAGTCAGTCAGTCAGGTTTTCCAGATAACACGTACAATTCATCAACAAGGAACGAATCACTCACAACAGTTTCAAAGGTGAACATACATGATCTAATACCAAATTCCAGCATTTAAAAAGATATATCAATACATTTGTGCACTGAACCAAGCAGTGACCACCTGTTTCTCCTGACGGGGGAAGCTCTTTGTATGAGAGTGATGAAGTTAAGGTCAGTTGTAGCCGCTGACTCTGTCCTTGGATGCTCAATTCCTGCACTGTGTTGTTGTCCCTCACCTGCTTCCGACTCCTTGGTGTGACAGGAAGTGGAGGTACACACCCTGGAGAGAGAGAAAGTGACAGAAATTATAACTCTCCACCACAAAGGAAGACGGAGGATAAAGATAATGTATGTAGAATCAGAGCCTGTGTAAAGGAGTTAAAAGGTATATACATACAGGCAAATATAGTTGTCAAATTTGTGTAAGGAAAGGAGATGCCTTGAAAGTGTCCATACGAATTGTTGAAAGGCAAGTGTATGGAAGGCAGAAGTGTGTTTCATTGTATCATTGTAGTGCTTGTCAAACACTACCATTACACTGTCTTGTCTGGAACTTACTTGCCTAAATCCACACACTTATTGGTATGGAATGCACTAACTTGGCAGAAGATAATGTCACTTTCTGTCTCTCTAGCGTGTTTGGGCATAGTTAAAACACCATGACATTTACTTAAAAACATGGACTGAGGCCTTTTCATTGTAACATTTTTGTTCTCAATGTTGCATTTATAAATAGTTTTAACAAATTTCTCTAAATTCACAGACTTGTTCAATTTGTGGCAGTGGTGACAAAGAATTACGATTTTGTCCACTGTCTAAATTGAATAGGATGTATTTAATGCATGTGTATGAATGTGAGGAGAGAGGTCTGGATGTATATAAACTTTGAGAAAAATTGAAATATATGCAGAAATAAGGGAAGGAAAGGAGTTTAAGGAGAAAATAAGGAGTTACTCGTTACTGTGTGTGTGTGTGTGTGTGTGTATGTGTGTGTGTGTGTGTGTGTTATAACAAAGAAACAGTCAACCTAAGACGATCAGACGCAAACACATATCTAGACGGGATCTGAACATGTACTCAACGTGGTGGTCGCCCCGCCGAGGGGACGGGAATGTTTGGTTAGTATCAGTTGAAGTTATCAGTATTTAATTGAACTTGTGTTATGTCTCTTGTTAGGGAAATTACTTTACTTAACCTTCATCATTAAGTCCCAGTCTCCCTCTCTCTCTTTTTCTCTCTCAATCTCTCTATCTTTATCTCTCTCTTACCTGGTATATATTGTACCCACAGACAACTAAGGTGCTTCTTCACGTATTGTTGTTACATTCACTTGATATAAATTAATGTTGATTTTTTTTCTTCACATGTATGTATGAGTGAACATGTGTATCCCAATTTGTATACATATGTACACATGTATGTGTGTGTGTGTGTCCAAAGTTCTATAATGTTGCATAGCGGTGAAGTGGAGTGTGTGTGGTAGGAGTGAAGGTGCTGCCACTCCACATTAGCCGCAGGATAACTATTCATTGCGGGTTTTGTTTTTGTCTCTCTCTCTTTGCCGGAAGAGTTAGGTTTAAAAAAAAATGTCTCCTGATTCTACCTTTTTGTGTTAGATATTGTGTTTGACATTGGTGCTTCTGTTTATTAACTCGTATATGTATGCTGTTATGTTATTGTTTTCCCAAGTATGTATAAATGGCATTATTTTTAAGTAAGTATGTTAATTGTATGCAAAAAGATATGACTGTGTTTGTGCATGTGTGTGTGTGTGTGTGTGTGTGTGTGTGTGTGTGTGTGTGTGTGTGTTAAACAAGCAAACCCAGCATGTAGCCAATAAGCTGTGTTGATGTGATAGACTGCTTTTGATAACATGTTTGTACCTCAGCTTGTCATGACTGCATAGCAAGTGTCTTCATGTGTGTAGGTGTGGCCTGGAGGATTAGGAGGGAGGGAGGGAGGGGAAGGGGAAGAGAAGGGGAGGGAAGGGGAAGAGAGAAGGGCAGCTCCAATACTCTTACCTTGGTGCTGGGGGGGGTAGGGGCTGAGGTTAGACTTGGACATTGTATAGCTAAACAAAAGAGACAGAACTGCTCTTGCAAATAACCATTATAGGCTGAGTGTAATATTATCAGTCCTGGTGGAGAGGCTTGAGAGAGCGGCTGACCCCACACGGCAGCCAACACGTGCTGAGAGAGGCATTGTTACGAGGCTTTTATACACTGTGGTGAAGTGTGGCAGATGAAGAAGTGCTGTGAGGAGGTGTTGCTAGACTAGTACTGTATTTGCTTGATGGTAAATTGTGACAGGCTGGATGTTGCAACGATAGATCATAGTACGTACTGCCTGCATGACTCTATAAGTTCTAGATGGTGAAATGCAGCAAGGATAGACCATAGTACTGTACTGAACTGCCTGAAAGATGGTGAGTTTACTGATGGTGTGTGTTGCAAGGATTGATGACAGCACTGTACTGCCTGCATGGTGGTGAATACTGGCATTAGTGTTACTACTTCCAGATTGCTGTAGGCTTCTTCTCACCAGTGAAGGTTAAGTGCCTTGAAGTGTCAGTTTTCCAGGACCACGAGCAAGCCTCTGTTCCCCGTGCTGGTGTACAGGCTGGGGAGGGAGGGAGGGAGGGAGGGCTAAGAGGCTATTAGTGTTCAGGTCCTGGTGTCAAGCTTTAAAAGATTCTACTTTGTTGTAATGAAATAGTCAGCTGATCTCAAGGGATTCAAACATAACTAAAAAAAACATACAAGGGAGAATTTCTTAGCCTAGTGTAGACTATTTTTGCTCATAGCAGGCAGGAATTTATCGCCATTGGCCATCAGGAATTTGTTCTACTGCTAAACGCTACCTTGGTCTGGCATTGTTTTCTTATTGGTACCTAGTTAGGGTGGCATGGCGTGGCGTGGCGTGTCCTCCTCCATCTGTCTCCCTGTTATACTCTAGCAGTGTAGATAATGGGTTATAGGTGTATATATGGGTCACTGTGTTGTTCCTGATCCCCTTATAGGAGTTGTATGGATCTCATGTATACTCTAATGATAAGTATTATGAGATCTGATGAAAAAATTTATTATTAATGCTGTATAGCTCAACAAAATTCCTCTCCTACTCTAGTACCTTCCTTGTGGTATTTAGTGAGTCAGTTTCTATGATCCATTTACACAGTGGAATGAATTATTTTTTTGCCTAGCAGTCATTTGCACCCAGAAATTTATATGATGGCTTTTTATGTGATTGTATAGGAAGAAATAAGGTTTTTGTATAGTATTACGTATATATACATAAATAATATATGTATTGTATATTTATTCATTTTTACTGGTAACTCTGTAAAAAATGTAAGTCTGACTTTGCTCTAGTGAAAGGAAATTAGAAGAGGTGAATTTTGAAGTATGGTTTTTTCTTTTTTTTTTTTTTTTTTTAATCTTGTTATTTATTTTTTAACGTTTTTCTCTCTTGATATGAGTGTATATATTGTTCTTTCATATGTTACATTGTCTCCCTTAATAAACCAATGATGAAATATGCTAATTGTTTATAGGTCTCTCTCTCTCTCTCTCTCTCTCTCTCTCTCTCTCTCTCTCTCTCTCTCTCTCTCTCTCTCTCTCTCTCTCTCTCTCTCTCTGCTTTGCCTTGACTCTCTCTTGATCGGTTGTTTCTGTATCTGCCTGATGGGTTGGTGCCGGCCCTTACCAGGTGGCTGTTCCCTGTGACTGGCAAGGTTCAATGGCTGTTCTCACCCTCACTTGAGACTCATTCTGTGTTGGAAGGCTGCCACACACTCATTCACATTATAGGAATAACTTTGAGGGGAGTGGCAAAATGATGGATCTATATCATGATGGGTGGTTTGTGTTTTATATGTTATAGTTGCAAGTGTTCCTCGTCCATCTCTGGTGTTGAGGTGTGTGCGCTGGGGAGGAAAGGCTGCCAGGCTTAAACACAGGGTAATGCCATTTCTGGTCAATACTGATGCTTTGAAAGAAATTCTAGTACTGCAACTAAATGAATGTATCGTGTACAGTAATAGTACATTGAGCCGGCAGACAGAGTATTGAGTTTGTTTCCATGAGTGTTTTTTATCTATGCACAATACAATCCCTCGGTCTTGACACAACCTTCAGCTGGCTGGAGGGACCTGGAGGGAAAGGTCAAGTATCTGATGAATGTAGTCCTGTGCAAATAACAGGACCTCAATCAGTATATAGATAACTAGATCAGATTGATATTGAAAGGCTGGTGCAGCAGTGCATAGCAGTATTATACAACAAAAGTCCAAGAAAACTAACAATTGGTGTCAGAAATGTGTATGAGTAATGTTCCTTGTGGCATGAGTACATCTGAGGAGCGGCCAGTGTTGGGGTCAGAAAATTACTCTGCTAGACATTGAAAATTTGGTCAATAACTTGAAGGCTCTGAGATAATGTGTTGCAGTTACTGAACTTCAAAATGCACCGTGAGGATATGAAATTGGTAACCTCAAGATGGTTGTTTATTGAGTCAGTTCAAGTGCCACTTGTTCCTATGTGAGGCAGCCACACACGCACGTCTCCTTACAGTAAAGTGTTACCACCTGGCCAGACCATTAAGGTGTCAACACTACAATGTACAATTTATATCATTACATCTATTTTGTCAACAGTGTTGGCATCCCTGACACCTACACTTATCAGTGGATCATCTTTCAATTGTTATGATCTTTTAATTGGTGATTGTTGTGTTGCAGCATCAGCTCAGCAGCTCGCCCTGCAGTGTGTTGGGGATGCAGTGGGAAGGGAGGGAAGGTTATCCTTGGGATGATTTGTCAACATTCTTCCATTTGATCTTGATTGTTAAGGAAACATTAATTCTCTTGATTCTAATAGTACAACCACATGATTTGTATTGAGATCTGTATAACTATGGCTCAAAACCACTTATGTATTTATTTGTTGCCAGATTTACCATGTATTACTTGTAATATTCATAAGCGAATGAAAAGACTTGCTGGATGGATTACATCAGATTATTGCTACCTCTAAACACAGTTATTCATCTAGCCAATATATATATATATATATATATATATATATATATATATATATATATATATAATATATATATATATATATATATAATATATATATATATATATATATATATATATATATATATATATATATATAATATATATAATATATATAATATATATATATATATATATATATATATATATATATATATATAGACAGACAGACACACACACACACACACACACATATTCATTAACCTTTTACACACTATGCTTCATTATTTTAAATAACAATTATGTTGTTACTCTGAAGTTCAAAACATGTTCCTTTAGATTAAATAAAATCAATAAATGATTAAACAAATATCCGCCGGTGCCGAGGGAAGGAGGTGCGTGAAGGGTAGTAGTGGCTGGCTGGCTGGAGGGACCTACACATGCTCATGTTTAGTTGTCCTCCATTCCTAAATTATCATTATTTTTTTCTACGTCAGCACCACATTTAAATTATGAGTCGAGAAACAAACCACTCTGATCTAGTAGCCTGAAAAGGTGTTCCGCGTTACTCACCTGTTTTGCCGACTGACCAGCATGTGTTTTGTAGGTGTTTGGTGTGACTCAATATGTTTCTCTTGGTGTTCACAGTCATAGATGATCGGAGTACAGTTTGTCTCCTTAGGGAAGATTTTATGTATAGCACAATGATGCAGGACTTTGGCAATCATACCAGTGAAGAATAAATTGAAAATATAAAGATGTACTTGTTTACTTAGAGAAGCTGAATATTCTACCACTGACTAACCTCACCATTAATTCACTCCCTTGGCCTGCCACACTCCACTCCACTGCACTGCCACACAGAATCTTCCCTCTCACCCCAGACACCTTGACACCACACACACATGCATCCTTGTGTCACTCAAAGATGCTGTGAATAGGACTGATAATTACCATCTTGACTTGTAACTATATAATACTAATGTTGTTTGGGACACTCACCAACCAATCTATTACTGAGAAGAATGGTGTTGATGTCCTCTAAGCTATTACTGTTGGTTATAATATTATTGTTTTATGCCAAGAGCCAAGAGCTACAAAAAATATATAAAAAAGAAGTCCACTTAAATTGCTGCTCCTTAAAAGGTGTAAAGTTGAAGAATTGCAAGTGGATATATAATAATTAAGGTTCTGTAAGTTCCATTTATTTTCAAAACACATAAAAAGGTAAAAAAACTAAAATATTCTTCCACTTAACATAAATATAAATTAATCGAGCAACATTAGTGACTCGTTAGACCAGTCCAAATGATGCCCATTGTTGCAGGTCAGTGGGTAGGCTGGGCATCTGTGCCAACACCTCACCCACCTGGCCGGGCGTCAACATCAGCTGCACCAACTCATACTGGCGCTGTACACGACAACTTGGGTCCACCGGCCGCACCAGCTCCAAGCCCTGGCCGGGATGGGAGGAACAACAACATTAAGAGTGGACATGGAGGAGTGAAGCCAATACCATAACAGAAGTGTGAATGTTAATGTTAGTTTGGCATCTATAGTAATACCTTCACATTCATGGATTCTATTTTCACAGTTCTAGTTTTTCACAAGGAACCATGGTAAAAAAATATTGTATTATAGCATTCACTGGATAACTAGTGGGTTTTTCATACTCCTCTTACCTCCCTCTGGCATGAGAATACAGTATGAATGGTTTATGAGTGCATGACAGTATTAACCTAACATGCAGGGTGTGGTGTGGTAGGCAGTGTTACCTTGAGTTGATCAAAAGCCTTGAACACCACCGGTCGCTCAAACCTCTGCATGGATGACTTGAGGGAGAACTTGAGGTACTCACGGTACACCATCTCAAAGTTACAAGGCTCACCATCATACACCTCCCAAAGGTTCTTCATGGCAATCACCTGCAACACAACACAACACACTCTTACTCTCTCCACCATGAAGCTGATGCCTTACAGAAGTACAAGGCAAGATTCACCTTGTTGATGTTCCTTTGGGGGCATCATGGGGTCAGGGGTTAGGGTATACATTTAAAACTGGCTAACAATATTGGATGAAATGTGAGTGTATCTTTACATTCCTAGCAGTGAAGAGTAAAATGCTCAAATCAAAGATATATAAAAAGAAAATAGATAATACAACCTAACACCCAAAAGAGGTTCAATATTTTCTGTGGTGTTAGTTTAGCCTGACGTACCAGACACAGCTGTAGGGCGGAGAGTCCTCGCACTATGTTGGTCCTGGCGTCCTGGGAGAGCAGAGCCTCGGCACGACTCAACATCTGAGGCGTGAGGCGGCTACTTCCATCATCAAGCTGAGACAAGCACACCAGCTGAAAAAATACACATCAAAATTTACCTAAAACTGTAAGACCTACACTATTTTTTTCAAGTGGTATAGTCTGATGGATTCACTTAGGTCAATATTACACTTATTATAGGGATTCTAATGATTAGTTTTCAATATAACACCAATGCATGGCAAGGAACACTTCAGCTTGTCTCACCAGCAGTGACTTGAGGACCCGCACATCCTTGGTGGTGTTGTGTTGTTGTCGCAGTACACGCAGAACCTCAACATCAGACACCAACGCAGTCACATCCTTGTTCCACACTTGAGCAAAGTCCTGACAACAGGTTAAGAATGATATCAAAGTCCAAATTAATATACAAAATGCTTATAAGAAATTAAAACCAAATAGAAAATGCTTTTAAGAAAATTATGCTAAATTTACTATACACAAACGCTCCAGGAACACAATACCCACGTAAATCCTGTTTGCCAATAAGATCTGAATACCATGAAATCAACTAATTCTGCAATAAGTGTAGCTATTAGTATCAAGGGAACATTTCAACCCTAGGGCACACCTTGAAGGGGAAGGTGTGAGGCAGGTGCAGTAGTGTTTTGAAGGTGTCCAGGTAGTGTGGATCAAAGGAGTCAGGTGGCTGCAGGTGAATCTGACGGTGGGAGAAGCGTGACTTCACTCTCTTCTCCAGGAGTTCCACCACATCAAGGCGGCAGGTCAGGCCCAGCACACAGATGGGAGCCTGCAAGGAGAAGGCATTAATGAAAAGCACTAGTTGAGACTTAAATGATTCTTTGATGGATTAATTTACTTACCGAGTAGAAATCAGAGCCATCAGTAAAAATAGGAGTGCAACTGGCATGAGTAGTAGAGTGTTCAAGAAAGTGATTGTAAGATGTAAGTTGATGTATCAGACTTGGAAGAACATAGTTAGAGAGTAAGCAGTGGAGATCATTTATATGGGAGAGTACAAATGATCTACTTACAAAGAAGTGTAAATACCTCCTCCCACAAGGTGACCTGAGCCTCACCTGAGCTGACTGTGCTGCATCAAACAGGTTGTACAGCAGAGTCTGGTTGCGGTGGTGACAGAATAAATCAAACTCGTCCAGCAGGAATAGTGCAGGCTTGGCAGTCTCCTTACTCCCTCCATGCAAGGACTCCAAGAGGAAGGCAAGATTTTCTACAGACAAACCAATACATTATTTACAGATACATTTATATTAGACTTATTAATATTTTTTTGTGGATATATAGACCATATCCAAGTATCTCTTATGCACATATATAACCATAAAGTTATAGTCTCAGATGTAATCAATACAGACAAGAGATTAACACTTTAAAAAAAAAAACTTCCCAAGATGACCTGAGATACAGATACAGTCCCACTTTAATTAACCACACACCTGCAAATGACTTGAACACCTTCTTGGCCGCAGCTTCCTCCAGCCTCAGCTGCCGAGTGATCTCCCTGAGTGCCTGGAGGTCATCAGTGTGCAGCAGCCCTGACAGTCTCACCACCAGGCCCTCCCGCAGCACACCCTGATCCTGCAGCCTACCCAACACACCCTCCACCAGCTGGAAGAAAACACAACACATTGCATACAAACTCATTAGTGTACTTAGTCAGATATATTAATCATCAATACTATTATAAAGGGTGTAATACAATGTTGAATTTAGTGTAAAGTAGTTTTTTTCTAGAATTAATCTTTTTGTGGTGACACGCACGTAATTTTGAAATAATACTAAAATGTTTTATGGTGAAACTTTAGTATGCAATCCTTACAGCAGACTTGCCAGTGCCTCTCGGTGCCAGTAGTAGTGCTGAGTTGCTTTCCCCCAGTTTGAGTGTACGGCCAAGCAACTCCTCCAAGTGGTGAGCCTCGTCATGGAACACACTCAGAACCTTCTCACCTGCGGAAGGTAAGTTAGGTCAATAAAGGTTACATCAACACTAATGACTAATAATTTTCTTTGGAGGAGACTTTAGAATACAATAAGAATATCTATAACAAATCACAGTCTTCTTTTCCTTTAGCTGCTCATAACAGTAAATTAAAAACATTACGACTCATTATTGTGGTGCATTATCCATAGTCTATTGCTACTCCGTTTTATTATGTTAATATATTTTGAAATGTCCTTCTACCTTTCGTACAATGTCTGTCCTTGCCTTACCAGTGTTCCCCGCGACGCCCCACAACTGCAGGTTGTGTCTGAGGTGAGTGTGTGCAGCCACCATGGCCTGTGTGTCCGTGGCCGTGTCCGTGGGGGTGGCAGGCGGCGGACGGACCTTCTTCTGAAACACCATCACGAACACACTACACCAAGTAATTCACTCAAAAGAAGTCTTCACAGCACGCCTTGATCACTTATGTTCACTTACAGATGTAGTTTGCACCTGAACTCCTACCAAGGATCATATTATTTATCAATTCAACAGAACTTCCAGCCTTTAACAGTACACTTTCCCGCCATATAGTGAAGCATCATCGTCACCAGCAGGCATCAGCTGTGTCTCCTCTGCTCTCGTATGACAACTTGGGTAAGAACACCACACTGATTTTGTATTATCTGTATTATAAGGAGTAATGCGTGCTGTGCAAATACATTAACTAAAAACAACTTCAACACACCTTTGAGCTGGGCAATTCTGTCTATTAGAAATGTTTACAAATGCAAGAAAACAAAGAAGAGGGAAGCATCCTGTCTACTTTCTGATGCCAGTACTGAAGAACTTATATAGCCCACAGCACCCTTACTATGATCCTACTCTATGGTCATGTGTTGTATTGTAGAACTAGAATGTCAAAGTAAACCTACAATATCCTTAATAGTTATGAAGGTATTTGTAATTTGTATGTTGCAAGCTCGCTGCTCCTCACAACTCTTATTACCACTACCTGCCAAAGTTAATTATTGTATAAAAGTGTTGATGATACATTTACAAGGATGAAACTTTATGTGACGAGAATTTTCAATGGTCTTTGAATTTACCAAAACTGTAGAAAAAAAAGCTTCGTTAGAGACTCGACATGAAATATTCCTGCTAAAAAAACACCCCCTCTCGTTTTAGTTATAATACCGATTCTTCCTGTGTGTAATCCAAGGTCATGTAAAGCACACAGGAGGCTAGACATCAACTATGACGGGGTCATGCATGCAGGTCACACACACACACACACACACACACACACACACACACATATACCAGATGGAAGTAATAATAATGTCAGATTTGCTCTACCATATTTCCTTATCGCTGCTGAGACTATTTCCGAGTGAGTTTGTTGTGGAATCGAGTGATAAGCCATTGTATATAATTTTAGAGACGCTACCAATTTAGTGCATGACCGTTCAGCGGCTTTAACAGAATTCGGCTCCTCCATTTATTTAATTTTTTTTTATAGAAAGCAAGTGGTCTTTATTTCCAAACACGAGATTACATGAAAAATACTGCATAATAAACGTGTGTATATGTCATTATATCATGTAGTATAATTAAAGTGAGTGTGAGTGTACCCAAAAGTGTGTTGTGTTGTGGGTCAATGTGTCAATGATCTGTCACTTGGTTAAATAATTCACAACATTCACTAATATTGGATGAACGTAGCTTAAAATAAAGTATGAAGGATAATAAAAACATTCCTGGTAATCATTAGGTAACCAAGCTTGAAGGAGTCATGTTTTTTGCATTACTAACACTAATAGCTTGGATGGAGTGATCAAATATGCCTGACAGCGTCTATCTACTGTTCATTATATTTTTATCATAAAATACATTATAACTACACTACCACCAGTACTATTATCATAACCATTATTATTTCTATCACAATCATTAAAATTACTATAATTTAGGGTCAAGGAGTTATATATATAGAATAGATTATATCTACATTACCACCAATACTATTATCATTATAATTATTATTACTATCATAATCATTAATATCAGTATAGTTTAGGTACAAAGAGAGTGTGTTAGCTTGATGAGTGTGTTCGGCCGAGAGTGTTGTTAGCGGGAAGTGTGTTAGGAAGGGACGGACTGCTGCTACTACCCTCTCTTAGGTACGTAATTTTGAACTAATTACATGCTTTTATACCCTCCTCCCTGTACATAAACCTCAGTAATAATCGTGGGGTTAATATATGCTATGTATTGTGTGTCTAATGGTTGGCACATGTATATAAATGTGTTGTAATGCATGGTGTAATGTGTGAGACGCCGCGGCCTTATTACACCTTCCACACATCATATCCAGGTGAAATAATCCCTTAATACAGGTTGAGGCTCATTATACTTGTGTTAGAGAAGCTGGTGAGGTGATGAGGGGGAAGGATATGCATTAATAAGGCATTAATTTGTGTGTTAGTGTGTGGGAACGCGCCGGGGTAGGATGGTACACACACACACGCACACACACACACCCCAACAATAACAAAACACTGACAGCTGTATTGACCTCCACGGTACTGGTCAGGTCAGGTCAAGGTGAGGTCATTTAGTGGTGGTGGGATAGTGGTGAGGTATAATTATTAGTGGTGGTGTTAATGACCGCCATCTGTCACTTCGCGGGGTTAATATGTATGGAGATAACATTATCGTCTTCTCCCGAGGTTAATACTTATATGTCAGATAGATTTAAGGTTGCAGAATATCATGCAATATATATAAATTTCCGGAAACTTGTTAAAGCAAAATAGTCCGTGCCTCAAAATTAGTAGGGTAACCTTATCTCCATATTATCCGTTCATTGGTACAGGCGGGTTAGGTTAAGGTAGTGTAAGGTTGGCTCACTCATTCACTTCGTTCCTGACTGGCTCTGTGGTGCTGTGTTTACTTACTTACTGGAATTTAGAGGATGTTCCGGGTAAAATGGAGATAAGGTTAGCCTGTAGGAATAAATGGAGATAAGGTTAGCCTACTAATTTTGAGGCTCTTAGCTAAAATAACCTAACCCGCTGGGCTGTAACCAGATATCTGACATGTAAGTATTAACTTCGGGAGAAGACGCTAATGTTATCTCCATATCCTCATAAATTTGACTAAGTAAGTAAGTACTGCACCACAGAGAGAAAGAGAAAGAGAGAGAGAGAGAGAGAGCTCAACTCCAAGCTACGTGAAAACAAGCTCCATACTGCCATTTTTCAACTCCAATCTCTTTTTGAAGAGTAATGTGCTTGGAACCTGACTACCTCTATATTCTGGTCACCTAAGGTTTGGAGCATGTCATAAACTAACATAGTAATCCAACATGAAAGCCTGGCTCAAGATTGTTGGTGTTGAAGTGTTGAACAAGCAGGACGCTCCAACGCCTACCAAGCTCACTGTGTCGTACAAGGGCTGGTGGCACTCGCCGATACTACACGTACCATTGGCTACGGCGCCATTGCGTGACACCGTCCAAGCAACGCGTAAGGATGGGAAGATCACGCTGAGCCAGCAGTTCCCTGAAACAACGGCGCCAATGTTTCGTGTGAAAGGTGGGAACAGTAAGCTTGTGATCCGGCTGTACGCGGGACACAGTCTGAGGACACGAGCCAAGGTGACGGTGGGTGACCTTGTGTCTGCCACTGCCCAAAGGCTGGTTAAGGTGCCCTTTAAGGAAGTAAAGGGCGGGAAGGTGGAAAAAGCCTTCCTATCAGTGGTACAGAGCTCACCCAACCCCACCCCCCCACCACCTGTCCAACCATTAAGATACAACCAGATTGCAGACCCATGGCCGCGGTTCACCTTTCCAATAGCAGACTATGAGCCCAGCCAAGCCAGGCTCAAGTTTCTGGTGCAGGAAATATACGGTCCTTGGCCTGATCCCAAGGAGTGGCTGCTGCCTCCCCCTCCCCCTCCCCCTCCCAGCCACACCTCACAATGCATGCGTGAAGAGGACTCATCCCTGCCCACCTTGGAGGACGACTCCAGCCGAGATAGCGAGTATGTATCATGTCAAGGACATGAGGACGACTCCAGCCACGGCAGCGAGCATCACTCTCGCCGAGGAAGTGAAGATGACTCTCGCCGAGTGTTTGCCTTCCCATTTATTTCGTATTTGAAGAAACTTCTCTTCGACTTCACTTCTTCCCTCTTCAAAACAAGTGTGAAGAAGGAGTATGAAAACAGCGGCATCATTGAGAGTAAATATAATAATGAAGGGGAATTTGAAGCTCCACACCAGTTAGTGGATGTTGATCTGTGGAAGCAAGTGTTCGGGGACCAACACTCCAGCCGAGGAAGTGATGATGACTCAAGCCGAGACCAAGACCAAGGCCAAGCTCCACACCAGTTAGTGGACGTTGATGCCAGTTTTGTGCATCTGTGGAGCCAAGTGTTCGAGGAACACTCCAGCCGAGGACGCGAGAACTACTCCAGCCGAGGGAGTGAGGATAGCCACGTAGCAGAGCCTCCGCAGCACCACGAGGCAGATCACTACTATGAGACTGCAGAAGATTATGATGGGGACAAAACTGTCCCTAACATGGTAGAAGAGGAGTCCCCTTGTGAAATGACGCCCCTGGGGACTGCAGAGGAGTATGATGGGATCAAGACTCCTCTGCACATTGAAAAGGATGAAGAGTGTTTGGTAGACGGATACTCTGCCATCCTTGAAGAGATGGATGACACTCAACACAGCAGAGAGAAACACTCGGCACAAAATGAAGCCCAAGGAAACCAGGCACGTCAACGTCACAGAAGGAAGCACAAGTCCTTCAAGTCCTTCAAGTCCTTGGAGAGTCCTGCTAAAAGTATCAGGGACACACACCCCGTGAGGTGCGCCTCCCTCTGGGATTACATAGCCCAGTGTGCCGCCGTGGTGAGTGTGGGACTCATTGTGTACAACAGCGTGTTGGAGTTCAACAAATACTACTAATGAGGGAGGGAGTGACATTGCTTGACGCTACACAAACAAACAATGGCTGCCACCACATGAAGCCTAACACCACCTCATAGGAGTGTCAGGTGTGCAAACTGAACGATCACTAAACAAAACTATATTATTCACTAATATCTTGGGGGGTGTGGGGGGCGGAGGAAGAAGATAGCTCCAGCTGAGGAAATGAAAGTTCCACACCAGTTAGCAGACGTTGATGCCGGTTTGTGCATCTGTGGAAGGGAGTGTTCGGGGAAGTCTGAGAGGAAACAACATTACCTTCATTACCTTCCAACGAGGAGAAAGGAAATAAAGAAGAAAAGTGCAATTATTTCCCAAGTTACCGTTGTCTGCACGTACACAACAACTGAAACCACCTCGTCTCACCAAGCTGTCTGATCCAAACCTTCAATTGATAACTATGAGGCACCGTAACATGACAAGCGTTGGTGCAATGATCAATTATTCAAAGTGACACAATACAATCATGAGACACTCGGCTCAACCAAGAAAATGTCTGAGTTGTTTTTCAGTCCATGTTTACTAAGGTTTTCCTTTTCTTGTTGTATGATTTAGTTTTGATTAATAAAATGTTTTGTAATATTTCTTAAAGTATTATTTTCCTTTAATTTGTCAGAATATATTGTTACTGTTGTTGCTTATGTAATTTAAGGGTAGTTCAAGGGTAGACTCTGCCATGGCTAAGTACGTACTAAGTTCCATTCATAACACAAAAATATCTGCAAAAAAATAATTAATTCATCACTGTCAGTTGTGAGTTCGGTAAACATAACATTTTGGGACGCACCGTAATTATATCACTAACCTAACCTTACCTAATTGGAAATAACCTAATATGATGCATACTACATCAAACTATTTCTAACTAGATAAGGTTAGTTTATCTTGAGTTAGGTAAGTGATCCAATTAAGTTTGTATCCACTCTCACCACCTGTTAACTCCTTCCCTCCCTAGACTGACACAACATGGATGACTGGAAACTGGACCGTATTGGTGAAGACAGTGGTGATGATGATGAGGAGTCCGACGTCACCTGGCAGTTCTCAGGCAACACAGGGACAATCTTCCTCATTGATGCTTCCAAGGAGATGTTTGATGACCTGGCAGAGGAGGAGGAAGAAGACCCACCCTTCAAGAGAGCCATTAAGGTGAGTCGAAGCAGATGAGATAATGTTTCAGACCACATGATGTTTTTGCAACTAACGGTACATCTTTGATAATTAAATGAATATAGAAAGGATGAAAGGGAAGACTTAGAACATTATTAGGAAGAGAAACAGTGTATTCCTTGAGGTAATACTCTGATGGGGACAAGATGAATGTAAATACTGTACAAGGAGTGATGGAATAATATAGTGTTACTGAAGGTAATAGAACATGCATTGGATAGGCAATACTAAAAAGGATAATTAAATATGAGGTTTACATAGTTACTGAAGCTAATTGAGGATGCAGAGGACAGGTAAAGCCAAGAGATAATTGAATGTAACGAATACCTGGGAAGAATGATTGAACTTAAGGCTAGGAACATCTACTCTCGGGAACATTATATAACTTAACTTAACGACCAACTAACGAGTGTGTAACCAGGCAAGTGATATTAACCTTATACCACTACCACCTCCTCCTTGTCTCCTTGAAGGCTGCCCACGCCACCATGATGAGGAAAGCCATCGACAAGCCCTATGACCACCTGGCTGTGGTCTTGTTCAACACGAGGGAAGCCAAGAACTCGGTGGACTACCCTGGGGTGTACGTCCTTCAAGACCTGCAAAGACCAAGCGCTGAGAATGTCCTGGCCTTGGAGGAGCTCATTGATAGTGGGTTGTGGTTGTGGTAGTAGTAGTAATAGTAGTAGTAGTAGTTGTTGTTGTTGTTATACTTAGTGACAGTGTTTCGTTAATGTAAAATGATAGTTGGTATATCGTGTCTATCATTATTATTACATTGTAGATGCTCATTATTATTTCACCTTCTTTGCAGTGAGTCAGAATCAGTTTGAGACCAAGTATGGCCACTCAGTCAACGCCAGCATACACGACTCTCTCAGGACCTGTCAGAGTGTGTTCACCCACAGGTGTGTGTGTGTGTGTGTTGGTGTGTTTTTTATATTGTTGTATGCATTAAACACACACCATAACAGGGTTTGAGATAGGGTTGGGTTGTGTTATTTGTTTATACTGTTAATTCTTTTATATTCTTCACTTGCAACACCTCTACCTCAAACCCATTCCAAGTATTTTTATTGTATTATTTTTTATTTTTTAGAGCACAATTTTGGTTCTAGTGACTTCAGAAAGAACTCAAGTTTGAACCTTTTTCATATAAGGGAAGGGTAGAAAATGTAATCTGAATGGGAGGGAAACAGAGGAGACAGGAGAGAGACAACAGGAAATACTAAACATAACACATTTTCTATATTTATTTTATTTATTTATTTGATTATTTTTATTTATTTATTTATTTATGATTTTTTTTCTGCTTGCTAATCACTGCCTTTGTTATCCTTCAGTGAGAAGCTTAACACAGGGAGGAGCATCCTGTTGTTTACCTGCCGTGACAACCCACACGCCGGGGAAGACCAGCGGCGGCGGCAGGCGATGACCAAGGCACGGGACCTCAAGGAGTCCTACATTGCCCTTGAGATCCTACACATGGGACTCTGCTTTGATATTGATAAGTTCTACAAGGTGAGACAATGATGTGATGTGATGTGATGTGTTTTTAACCTAACCTAACCTAACCTTACCATGTTTCAACCTTCCCTTGGGCTTCATCTCTCCTCCACAGGACCTAATCATCCTTGACGACACTGAGGAAGAGGAGGAGACAGGGAGGAGAGTTCACCCGGGAGAGGAGGATACTGGCTGACCCGACCACACGCTGGGAGGAGCTGATGAAGCGTGTGAAGCAGCTGGAGAACAAACAGAGAGTGGCGGCCAAGGTGGTGTTCACTCTCACTCCCGGCGTCACTATGGCTGTTGGCATATACTCTGTGGTGAAGTGCGTACATGTGTGTGTGTGTGTGTTTGTTGGAAGGTATATTTGTGTGTGTGTGTGTGTGTTTGTCGGAAGGTGTGTGTATGTGTTTGTTTGTCAGAAGGGATGTTTATGTAAAGGAAAATAGGAAAAGTGAAAGAAAAATATCAGGAGGAGGAGAGGAGAGGAAACAGAGGCGATACATAGGATAAGTAGGACAAAAGAGGAGGAAGAAGAGAAGTTAATGGTGTTTGGAGGTGAAGGTGAGAGTGGAGGTTAGGTTAGGTTAGGTTAGGAGTGTGTGAGGATAATCTGTAAAGTATAAGGATGGGGTATTGGAGGATGCGACATAAATAGGATTGGAATGTGCAATGATGGATGTTCAAATTGTCTTAAAGCAGAATTGTATACAAGTTATTTATTTATTTATTTATTATTATTATTATTTTTTTTTTTCAGGAAGAGCAGGAAACCAACGAAGAAAAGACTATGGAAGAACACCAACCAAGAACTCAAGACCATCACTAAAGACTTTGTAATGGTAAGTAAACAAAGAGGTGCATTTATAAGTGTGTTAATATATATATATAAAGAAAAGAAAATGAAGTAATGAGAAGATAGTCCTTATAGTAGTATCGCATAAAAATAATGATAAAATGAATAAAAGAAAAAAGCACTTAAGAGTAGATAAGATAAATTGTTGAATAGAATCTTGATGTAACGAAACATTTAGATATTTTATAGTGAGCCTCTACAGTGTTTCCTATAGCCGGCCAGTCCTTGAGTTGCCTTGTGTTGCAGAGTACATTGTGTTGTGTTGCCTTGTGTTGCAGAGTACATTGTGTGGTGTTGCCTTGTGTTGCAGAGTGACATTGTGTTGCAGAGTACATTGTGTTGCAGAGTTACATTGTGTTGTGTTGCCTTTGTTTTTCAGGACACGGGGGAGCTGGTGTCACGCTCAGATTATGAGTTCTACCAAAAGTATGGAAGCAGGAAGATCAGCCTCACTATGGTAAGTGTGTGTGTGTGTGTAATAATAATAATAATAATAGTTGGTTTAATAAGAAATAATGTGTGTGTGTATGCGTGCTAATATAATTCACAATTGCATATCTTACCACATTTCCTAATTATACCTTTTAAACTTACAACACTATTTTCCAACATTTCATTATTTCTTTCCTTTATATATCACTCAACACATTAGTCACCTCACCTCACAATACTCCCTTAGGACGAGGCACGGAACATTGGGAACGTATATGAACCAGGGATCTACTTACTCGGCTTCAAACCAATCAGCTGGCTCGAGAACTGCTACTACTTTAAGGAAGCCAAGTTCATCTACCCCAAGGAGGAGATGCTCAAGGGTGAGGTGGTGGGGAGGATGACTTACTGGAGACTGTGTTTATATTACCTATTATGAAAAGAAATCTATGTAATGTGAATGGATGAAGAACTGAACTGGCCTTTTGCAGCCTCCTTATGTTCTTATTCTTTATGTTCTTGTTCTTATTCATTATTTTCTTATGTTCTTATGTTCTTTTAGGAGCTGCCTTGTGTAGATCAACTAGCCTTTTGCAACCTAATTATTTTCTTATGTTCTGTAATGTATAGAACAACACCCATTAATGTCTCTCTCTCTTTGCTTTCATCACGGTAATTTTTCTTTTCCTGGCCATCCCTAGGGAGTACCAAGGTGTTTGCGGCCCTGCTTGAGCGTTGTCTGGCCCGGAGTATGGTGGCCCTGGTGCGGATGGTGGTGAGGCAGCGCACGGCCGTCACGCTCGCCGCACTCATCCCACAGAAGGAGGAGCTGGATGAGACCAAGTCACAAGTAATGCCACCTGGATTCCTAGTCTATCATCTGCCCTTTGCTGGTAGGTCAAACGGGTCTTATTAAGGTCGATTGTTTGTTTTGGAGTTCTTTTGGGAGTGTGAGAGAATTGATGGGAGGGAGAGAGAGTATTGGAATGTGTATAGACAGGTGTAAGTAGAGGGTTGTGCTGTAGCCTAGACAAGAGTGGATTTTAAGAAGGAAGAATGAGTTATGTATATACAATTATCGTCTTTCCTTCCCCGACAGACAACTTCAGCACGACAGAGATCAAGGGAAGGCCACGGGCCAAGGAGAAGCAGGTGGATGTGGCAAAGAAGGTAATAAAGAAGCTGCATTTCGAGTACAAGCCGGAGAGTTTTGATAACCCGGACACAGAGACGATGTGGGAGATTATCAAAGCTCTGGCACTCAACCGCTCCCAACTGGAACCTGTTATTGACGACACGGGTGAGTGGGTGTGTGTGTGTGTGTTAGAAGGGCTATGATCCTCTGTGTATAATAATAATAATAATGTATGTCTCTGCAGTACCAGACAAAGACCAGATGGAGAGGCGAGCAGGAACACAGCTGAGGGAGTTTGAGAGAGTGTTGTTCCCCTCCTCGTACAACCCCTCGGCCAAGATCCTCTCGGCCACCAGTGCACTCCTGGCCTCCAAGCGTGTGAGGATAGATAATGACAACCTAGATGTGGAGACCATGGTTAGGAGAGGACAGGTGAGTGAGGGAGTTTGTTATAGTGTGATATTAATTTATGTTGAAAGGGAAGTTATTTTGGGGTCAAACTAAACTATTTTTCAGACTTGATATTAATGTGTGGTTAAGGATAATTCTGTTACTCTATATATATTCTTTTATGGAAGTGATGTTTAAGTTTATTTTATTATTCATTTGTTTATTCTTTATTCTTTTATTTATGAAAGTTTGTATGTGAATAGTAATGTGTTTCCCGCCCCTCGTGTGTGTGTGTGTGTGTATTAATGTATGTATGTATGTACACAGGCACAGCAGCTGACGGTGCCGACGCTCAAGTCTTGGCTGACGGCACGTGGCATGAGCATCACCGGGAAGAAGAAAGCTGAGCTGATGCAGGCTGTCATTGATGCCGTGTGTGCATAGTGTGTGTGGGTGTGCGTGTGTGTGCGCCTGTGTGTGTGTATGATTGTAAAGGATATTAGGGTACGGTAAGTACATGTGTGCGTATGATGCCATTAATGATATTGAGCATCACATAAAAAAAATTGATATGTGATATATATTTTTTCCTGAACTTGAGAGTTAGTACAAAGGATTGCAGTTTTTATGGAGAGCAAAGTGAAAACCTTGAACTTTAGTTGGCTGTGGATTTGGCTCCAATGTGTGGGTCCTTCTGGTGATGTATTAATGTAATGTTTAAGTTCTAGGTTTTATAAATTGTTCAAAAAAAACAATTGGCAGAGTATAAATGAACACAGTATTTCCTAGTTGTGATTTTCCTCCCTATTCCAGGTGTTGACTCATTAGTTTGCACAGGTACGTCAAGTGCAAGGATTACACAAGGGTTTTCTTTAAGTTTTTACATACTTTTATAACATGAAAAACTAATACTATTAAAAAGAACAAAAAAAAGAAACTTTTTCCTATAAATTAAGGTAATTAGGCAGCAATCAAGTAAATGTCTGTGTGCCTTACTTATGTTCACCAAATGTCAGTCCTGTTAATAATTAAACAAGATCGTTTATTAAATGTGTGTGATTTTACATTGATTATACATGATATCTTTCTCTCAAGCACTGTAAAAGCACTAATAATCATAATGTTTCTTTACATAGTACTGTGCAGGTAGTGATTAGTGTGAATCTTTGGATAACTAATAAGTTTGTCTTACTAGAAGTATAATTCACTTCATTTGATTTGGCTGTCAATTCCAACAACAAAAATTTGTAATTGAGGAAATAAACAGAGTATAATACTGAACCAGAGTGTCTGTTGCTGTGCCCATGAAACAGTAAACAGGATGGCAGCAGATGTTAAGAATATAAGAACATAAGGAGGCTGCAAAAGGCCAGTTGACCTACACAAGGCAGCTCCTGTGCACCTAACACTTACCATCTGTTTCCTTATGTTAAAAAAAATGTTCTTGTTCATGCTCATCCAGACTTGCCTCGGCATTTTTACGGAATTTCTCTCAGACTTTCAGTGCGGTGCTGCTTGGAGTCCAGAGTCACTCATCAAAACACATCGCACACCTCACTGCATCATTACCATAGCCCTGCTGTCTGCTGTATCATTTCCCAGGATTGACACAGAATCTGATGTTTGCCTTTTGGTCAAGTTTGAGGTTGATGTGGCAGGGGAGTTATACTTGCAGTTCCTTTTTCCTGAATGTGTAATGTGATGCCACACCGTATTGGTTATAAAACTGATTACTTTTTACACACTAATTCCAAAGCATATTTAAGGTCTAAGGATATGCTTGAAACATTGAATTTCCTGTTTTATTGACAATGATAATAATGATGATAATAGTAATTTATAATAATTACCATAAACAATAGTTGCAACAACACAATAATATGTATTAAAGTCAATAAATAAATTATTAGAAAAATAATCAAGTATGAAAAAAAATCAATGTATTCATAATACACTTATACATACCACTTAAAACTGTATACATGATTAAATCAATTATATGAGCAGCTAATGTGTTCCAATGAAGTTAAATGGTGATAATAATAATAATAATATTAACAATAATAATATGAATTCTACAGAGCCAGAGTAAGGTCTCGTCAGAGTCACTTTACTCCCACTCTGTGTATTGACGGGACATTGAACGTTGACCTCACTCCACTTGGACCTTGGTGATCAGTGTGGTCTGACTGGTGGGAAGTGTGCGTTGAATGTCCCGTCATGGGTTCAATCCCTGGCTGCACCCTTCCTTCTCATGGCTTCCCTTTCACTTCAATTTCTCAGTGTTTAAAAAAATATGAGGCATTACATGTCTGTGTGTTTGTTTGAAAGTGGCTAACGTGCAGCACACCAAACACAAACACACACACCCACCAATACTGTAACACCTGAACTGGGATGCAAATGATACTAGAGGTGTGTGCAGTAATAACAGCATCAGCGACAGGGACTTAAAGGTGAATGACAACCAACTGTGATTAGTGTTTGTATAGCATGAAAAGTAGCAGCAGCATAACTAGAATTTTTCCGAAAGGGAATATGGAAACATCATGAATATGTAGGTCAAAATTATGAGAAGACGTAGATGTGAGTGGAGCCTCTTGGAATTGTGCTGATTAGATTATCGAGAAATTAATATGAAGATGTGCAATTTATGTCAATCCATACAGTGCATATCAAACCCCCCTTGAGCCACGGGACCCTAGGCACATCACATCACCCCCCCCCTGGCTACACCATGATGACCCTATCTGCCCTACATAATGTGCAGACTCACTCTCTCTCTGCACTAGAGTGAGTGTTGATTAACCCGCACAGTGCCAATGCCAAGTGCACCCAGACATTTTATTTATAAATTTTCTAAGTCTATTTCACCTGAAAACCTTGAAATACTTATTTTCACTTCACATTCTTCACACGTTTGTCATTCCATTCCATCCCATCTCAATAGCACAATATTTATCTTCTAGTGCCATATATTGCCACAGCCTTCTGCTTAAAAACATGGAATTTATGATTAATATTCTACCGAGCCTGTATAAACATATACAGACTCGGCACTGTGCCCAGGTTAACGTTGGGGTTGGCACTGCGCGGGTTAATGGGGAAAACGTCTGTATGTATCATGTGTTGAAGCTGTCATTGAGGTGTTCTGTTCAAACCTAAGTGAAGTCACCAACACAAAGGTGAACACACTGACAAGGTAATAATTTATGAAGGTTACTTGGTGCATCAAGTCACTTCTGAATATCATAATTTTTTCTGTTGTCAGTAACTCAAAGTAAAAATGACAGTAATGTTTGAGGAACTTTAATCTCATGCCAAATGAACTCATGATCACGTGAAGTTTTGTACAAAAACATCATCCATTTATCTATTTTAAGATCATTATTTTTTACAAAGAATGTGCACAATTATCTCATATTTGGTGCACCAGAATCCTGATAATTTCAATGGTCAATTAATGCAAAAAGAAGCAAGTGCCAGACATCAGAGGTCATATGGCGCTTTGTTAATCAAAAAGGTAGAAAATTTAAATGAATAAGTCTTCTATAAAATGGTCTACACTACAAGTCCTGCATTTGTCAAAATATTGTACAAAAAAATCAATGACAAGCCAACTAATAACAGACTATAAGTTTGGTTCATGGAAATGTCCATCTTTCATGACAAAAGATTACTTGAAACAAACCACTCCAACATTTCCAACTGAGGCTCGTTATAATCCCTCCAAGGGCATGGAGTGTCTTGTCTACAAACATTCCAACACAACACTGGCTAGATAATGATGGCGAGAAGTAATGCGTAGTACAGTTTCAAGGTGACTCTGATGGTGTAAGGAATCATGGGTTCAATTATGGATGTATAACACCATCCACCACCTTGACTAATGTACATAATGTCTAATAAGTGCATCTTCATAAGGCAGGTCAAAAAATTACCCAACTACAGACAACATATTGCATTCCTTCCTTTACAGTTATTTTATTAAACTAGTATGGAAAAAAAATATCTGGCTGGCATAACACCTTGACCTAACTTGACCCGACCCAAACTCAAAACAAGGTCAAGAGCCACACACTGACTACACCTCCTTATCACACTAGAAGGTGAGTGGGTCAGGTTTAGTTATACCTTTAAATCCCAAGCTTGGGTCAGGTCGAGTTAGGTCAGCCGGTGTACTGAAGGAACAAATATATTATCAAATCATATTCTTCACTTCGTACCTGCTTCATCCAATTCCCTTATTCCTTGCACGCGCACACACACACACACACATACACACACACACATGCCTGTCCTTAAATACCTACATGGACAGATTAGTAAAGTATAATATCCTATGAGGGTAGATTTTAATTTCAACATAATAAGATTCCTAAAAAGAAGAGGATCACAGTTAAGATGGAAAACCGAGGGACACAAGTACCTCCTCCACGGCCGCTGATGGTCATGAACTTTTCCTGACCTTTGACCTTTATAGAATTAATGGAGTAGATACTATGGATAAGGGGTCATGTTAGTGAAGTTTTGTGATGTGATGCATTTTGACAGAGTTATGAATATTTGAAAATCGTGTAGGTTATTGGCTGACGGTATGTTGGACGCCCAAGATAATGTTCAATGGGAATAATATTAGCGACTTTTAATCATTCCTGACCTTTGCGTTTGACCTTGACCTTTCAAAATGTAATAGAATCAAGCTTTAGGGTAGGTGGTCATGTCAATGGAGTTTGATGAGGTTACGATGCATGGTGTTGTCAGGAAGTTGATAACAAACATACAGACAAACACCGACAAATACAAACTAAGTGGAAAAAAAACATAATCTCTCCCTCAACTTAGTCGGCAAAAAGGTTATATTTAATTCACTTAAAAAAATACCTCGGAACTGCAATAGAAAAAAAAAAATAAATAAATAAAAAAAAACACGGAATCACATCAATCAAGAAAAAAGAGAGAGAGGAAGGGAATAAAAATAAAGAAGTCTTAGTGGTTGCATCCTCCCTTAAAGAGCCAGGCCAAAGACAGACACAATGCAGTACATAGTCTTGTTCTCCCAGCGTACAGTGCATGAGCCGTCCGTGTCATTGTTCCAGTAACAAGAACTAGCGGTGTGCAGACCGGCACCATTCTTCTGCATGATCACGCATGACACTGTGGGAGAGAGAGAGAGAAAAGAAAGTAAGGATGGAATAAAAATAGAAAGAGAGAGAGAGAGAGAGAATTATTTAATGTCTTGTATAAAAATCTGTCTCCTGTTCTCTAATGATTTTTTTTTTTAGTGGTTCCTAAACATCTAGAGAGGCACCCAATAACCAATGTTTAAATCTTCATAAATATTAACTTCTTTTATGATTAACTTTTCTGGGGCTTACTACGTTTTTTTTCCTTTTACATTAAGTTAATATAAATAATAATGAACATAAAATCATCATCCTCCTCACCGATATACTTGAAGGCCTTGTTTAGCTTGGACAGATTCCCAAGTACATTCTCCACCACCTGAGACGTCCAGTTGTTGACCTTAGCGCTGGTGTATGCGTTGCCGCCAATCACTGTCTCTATACTCTCCTTAATGATGGTGCTCACCTCATCCACCACGAACTGATGCTGTAGGGAGGAAGGAGGAGGGGGAGGGAGGGTTAAGAATGGAGGAAGGAAGGAGAAGAAGTGTTAAGAATGGAGGAAGGAGGGGAGAGGGAGAGATGTCAGCTAGTTAGGGTGGTAATGTGTAAGATGGGAAGTGTTTGTGTTTTCAGTAAGAAGGAAGGAGACTATTGGGTATTGCGTGGAACAATACATCAGCTTTCAGACAAAATAGAAACAAAGTACAAGGCATCTGGATCCCCCTTCAGGATGGATGATAAGGCAAGGGTATGCAATCAGATGTCCTCTCAACCTAACCTCACTGCTGACATAACACTTTACCACCCACACAACTGTGAGTTTTGAGTTTTGGTTGCACTTATTAAACATCAAACAACACCAGGAACATGGAAACACAATAATTACACGTGGAGGCTCAATGTAATATGCTCAAAATTATAACTTTCCGCCCGATGACTCATTTCTGAAACACTCACGAAACATATTGGTGCCGACCCGCCCAGCCACCCCGAAGGTACTCTTATGTTAGGCTGTTTATCTCGTAATTAAAGCCTTCCACACGGGTTTAATTATAATTCAAAGGTGTATTGGTCCCTGCCACACTCACCTCCTCGCTCTGTGTGACGTCCTCCATCTCGTTAAGGTTATATGAAGGAAAGTTTGTAGAAATGGCTGGCCTCAGTCAGGCTCTCAGCTGACATCAACAACAAGGCGTCCGATTTCTCGCCCAGCGGCATTAATTGGTGTTATAATAATAATGATATTAATAATGATAATAACAATGATAATGATAATGAAAATGATAATAATAATGAAAACAAAAATGATAAATGAAAAAAAAATGTATTGATAACAGTAATAATAATGATAAGGATAATAATAAGACCTAACCTAATAAAAATAATAATATAATTAATAATAATAATGATAATAATAATAAGAAGAAGAATAATAATATAATTTCACATAGACAAATCATAACACAACATATATACACAATAATATCCAAGGGTTTCAATTTTGTTTCTTATTTCTTTCCGTTGGATGACCAAGGCTGTACGCGAAGGGCTACCTCAAGACTTCATCAAGTAAGAATCAAGTAAACCTATATTGTTTTAAGTTTATACTATATCATATTGTAACTATATACTCTATCTATCTCCCTTCCTGCATCATTACTCATATATGCAATAATTCGTAGTAATTTCCCGCTGTGTAATCTCTCCACCTACATGTTTAATTCTAGTAGTTAAAAAAAATATATCATTCTAATTTAACTGTTTACTTATTAAACACACACACACACACACACACAAGTGTTGGTGAAACTTACAACTTATTGAGATGTATTAGAGTGTCATTCACATACTTAGATGAAGAAATGGTGAAGAAGATATTGGTCACGCTAATATGGCCAAGACTGGAGTACGCAGCGGTAATGTGGTCACCCAGCACAAAGAAGAACATAAAAAAACAGAGCAGAAAGATAGAGAGGATTCAGCGAGCAACAACAAGGCTGGCCCCAACTTTATCAGAACTAACATATAAAGAGAGGCTAGACAGACTGAGGTTGTCAACACTTGAGCAGAGGAGAGAAAGAGGAGACCTGTTGGCCATTTATAGAATTATGAAGAATATGGAAGTGTTGAACCGGGAGGATCTATTAAACTGGGACATGAGAGATTCAAGAGGACATGGGAACAAACTAAGAAACGGATAATTATAGAAGAGACTTTAAGAAGAACAGCTTCCCACACAGAACGGTGGATATATGGAATGGTCTGGACAGAGAGATGGTGTGTGCAAAGACGATGCATGGTTTTAAGATGAAATTGGATAATACGAGATACAGAGACGGGACCTTACGAGTTTAGCTTCCCTCCCGTAAAATACAACTAGGTAAATACAACTAGGTAAATACGCACACACACACACACACACACACACACACACACACACACACACATACACACACACACACACACACACACACACACACACACACACACCACTTATCTTACCTTTTCTTTACTATCACAAAAAAAAACCCTATTACTACCTTTATATAACAATCTAATAAACATTATTACGGAGATTAAACTACTACGTGACTTGTAAATGTTAGAAGGTCATATCAACATCCTCTACCTAAGCCTAAAGGAATGCTTTGACCTTGACCTGACCTGCGAATCAACACGTATAGTACTGATAAGTCTGAGAATAACGATAAATGTATATATATTTATCATTATTTATTATTATTGTCATTATCTGTATATTTCTAAAGGGAGGGAAAGATGGCAATGTGACAGCCCCTATCTCTCTCTTCTCTCTCTCTCTCTCTCTCTCTCTCTCTCTCTCTCTCTCTCTCTCTCTCTCTCTCTCTCTCTCTCTCTCTCTCTCTCTCTCTCTCTCTCTGTATTAATAGGATATGAGAAACCCGTGTGTATGTCTGTTTATGTATGTATGGGTTTTTTTCCTACTCTCTCTCTCTCTCTCTCTCTCTCTCTCTCTCTCTCTCTCTCTCTCTCTCTCTCTCTCTCTCTCTCTCTCTCTCTCTCTCTCTCTCTCTCTCTCTCCGAGGTCAGATTGTATGTATAAGTGAATGAAATACTTGTTATTGTAGAGAGAGAGAGAGAGAGAGAGA